>CAUYUJ010007605.1:0-45645 GCA_963575745.1 Prorocentrum cordatum | reverse complement strand
GGAGGCGGAGGAGGAGGACGAGGAGGAGGAGGAGGACGACGAGGACGAAGACGAGGAGGGGGAGGAGGAGGAGGAAGAGGGGGATGAGGATGATGATGATGAGGAGGAGGAGAAGGAGGAAGAGGAGGACGACGAGGAGGAGGAGGAGAAGGAGGAGGAGGAGGAGGATAGAACAGGGGGGGGAGGAGGAGGAGGAGAAGGAGGAGGAGGAGGAGGAGGAGGAGGACGAGGAGGAGGAGGAAAAGGAGTAGCTGCTATGTGCTCAGGCAGCTCGGGCTTAAGATCCATATCAGTTCGGCCGGGACTCGTATGCAAATGGGGACTCGACCGCGCAGCACAGCATAGCCCTTGGCACGGTACATCGAGATCGATGCACTCAGCCTTGCAACCTGGCACGTTCCGTGGCGCGTCCTGTGGCGAATCCCCCTGGCACGTCGCGCGGCGCGCCTCCTGGCGCGTCCCGTGGCACGTCCATTGGCGCGTTCCGTAGCGCGTCCCCTTGGCACGTCCCGTGGTGCGTCCCCATGGCACGTCCCCGGGCACGTCCCCTGGCGCGTCCCTCGTGACGTTCCGCGGCGCGTTCCCCTGGCGTGCCCTCCTGTCAATTAGCCCTACTATGTGCTCAGACAGCTCGAGCTTAAGATCCAGATCAGTTCGGTCAGGACTCGGATGCAAAAAGGGTGACTCGCTCCACAACGCTATGGGGCACACTCGCGGCATGGCACATCGCAACTCAACACTGCACAACACGGCACAACCCTTGGCACGGTCCGTGAAGATCGGTTCACTCAACATTGCAATCGCCCGTCGCCCAATCAAGTGTCTGTCTTGAAAACGTTGCCATGCCTTTCGTTTATGTAATCTTTTCCGGCTTCGTGGGTCCATCATGTTTGAGGTTGTCCCTAGCGAAACGCTTGTTTTGCATGATGCGGTGAGGATACCTCGGGCGAAACGTTTGTTGTTTTGTGTTATACATCGTTCCTCTCCTGGGGACTAAGGCTCAGAGGATGTCTCAGGTGAGATGCTAGTTTTCACGAGCCACTGTCTTGAGGATGTCTCGAGCGAGACGCTTCGAAAATGTCTCGAACGAAACGCTTGTTTTGCAGAACTCGAGCGGCCTCGGCGCCCCAGGATGCCCAGGTGGTTATGGGAGTCCGAACATAGCGCAATCTACTGAGGAACCTGGCTCTGAGAGCGCGGACGCAGCGTACTTCGCGAGGGAGCGCGTCGTGGCCCTGGGAAAGCGGACGCAGCATAAGTTACGGTGGATCGTGGCCCAGGGAGCGCGGACGCAGCGTAATTTACAATAGATCGTGGCCCTGAGAGCGCGGCCGCAGCGTAATTTACGGTGGGTCGTGGCCCTGGGAGCGCGGACACAGCGTAATTCATGAGGGAACGCGGCCCTGGGAGCGCGGACCCAGCGTAGTTTACAAGGGACCGTGGCCCAGAGAGAGCGGACGCAGCGTAATTTATATGGATCGTGTCCCTGGGAGCGCGGACGCAGTGTAAGTTACGGTGGATCGTGGCCCTGGGAGCGCGGACGCAGCGCAATTTACACTAGATCGTGGCCTTGAGAGCGCGGACGCAGCTAATTTACAATAGATCGTGACCCTGGGGGGGCGGACACACCGAAATTTACTAGGGAACGTGGCCCTGGGAGCGCGGACACAGCGTAATTCACGAGAGGGAGCGCGGCCCTGGTAGCGCGGACGCATCGTATTTTACGAGGGATCGTGGCCCAGGGAGCGCGGACGCAACATAATTTACGATGGATCGCGGCCCTGGAACACCGCCTCTGGTCAGGCAGGCCGCAAGTCCACAAGTCGCTAGGAGTGTCGAACAAACTCGCTCGAATTTAAATTCGTTCGGATTGAATTTCGCTCGGATGGAGCTTGCTCGGTCGATGCCCAATCGCCACCTGGAAGCATCTCTGCGTCGCTGTCATCAAATTTCGGTCGTTATGTTTGTTCGCTCGTTTACTTTCGCTCGGTTTGAAATCATGCGGGTGCAAACTCGCTCGGGCGAAAACTCGCTCGATTTAAATTTGCTCGGGTTTGAATTCGCTCGTTTTTTTCGCTCGTTTAATTTCGCTGGTTTTTCCGCTCGTTTAATTGCGCTCGATTTGAAGCCATGCGGGTGCGAACTCGCTCGGGTGTAAACTCTGTCGATACCCCGCAATTGCGGATAAGAGTGAGGGGGCGGGCGCGGGCGACGCGGGCGTCACGCCCCCCTCAGGAGGGTCCTTGAGCGCCCCGAGGCCCCTTAATAGTGGGCGCCTTGAGGCAGCTTCCCCTGAACCCAGGCTTTGGGCACGGATGCCGAATTGCAGCAGGCAGCTGGATTGTCAATGATCGTGTTCAGACACAGCCCCGCCGCAGGCACCGATGTGATGTTGTAGAGACGTGGGCCGGATCGGGGGAATTGCACGAGGGCGCTTTCCCCAACCAATGCGAGCAAGCCCGCTGCAGGCGCCGGTCTGCGTACTCTGACAAGTTCAGCGCCAGGGGCATCACTGGTGGGCCACCCAACGAATGCAAAAACAGCCCGCCGCAGGCGCCGAATTTTTGGCTTGTTCAATGAACGTTGTTTGGGTCGCGGGTGGGTCGCGGGCTCTCCACCTCCACCTGGAAGGAATTCAAAATCAGCCCGCCGCAGGCGCCGAAAATTTTGATTTGTACACTGAACGCGGTTTGGGTCGCAGGTTCTCCACCTGGAACGAATGCAAAAGAAACCCGCCGCAGGCGCCGAAGCTTAGGCTTGTTCAGTTAGGGGAGTGGATTTCCAACGGAAAAGTGAAGACAAACAGCCCTGAGCGCCAGCGCTCCTGAACAACGTTTTCAATGATTTCCAGGAGGAGAGGAGGAGGAGGAGGCGGGCGGAGGAGGACAGGAGGAGGAGGAGGAAGGAGAGGGAGAGAAGGAGGGAGGGCAAGGAAAGAGGAAAATGATGGATGAGAAAATGAAAATGCAATTGGCGAATCGGAAAAGTTAAGGCGAGGAGGATGCTGAAGTAGCGTCGGTTGCGTCACCCCCCCCCCATAGTTTGCCACGCCTCCCCCGTGGAATCGTTCTTGGCTGGGCCTCTGGGGATACGAAGTGTCACGGATTCAGCAGCATCGTGATCTCTGAAGGAGTGTCGGTCCAATCCTAAAGACAGGTTTGAGCGTATATCTGTTATGTGGAATCGTTTCTGGATGGGCGCACGGGGATATCGGATATACGCGAAGCGTCGCGAATGTATCAAGCTGATCTGATCGAGAGGCCACCTCGCGGCTTCAGACGGCAGACCGAGAGCGAGAGAGAGGGAGGAGGAGGAGGAGGAGCCCCCTGTCCTTTTTTTCGCCTCTTCCCTATATGGTAGACTTCTTCTATCTCTCTATCTCTCTCTCTCTATCTCTCTCTTTCTCCCCCCCCCCCCCCTCTCAGAGAGGGGGGAGCGTGGGATATAGGGGGAGGAACGCAAAGGACAGAGAGCCCCCTATCCTCTCCCTCTCTCTCTCTCTCTCTCTCTTTCTCTGTCCCTCAGCGCCCCCTTTCATTTCCATCAGAGCGCACGTACACTTCAAAGTTCAAAACATGGTCGAGCTTGCATGCAGCCTGAAGCCGAGCTTTAAACGGCGAAAGGCTGCGCTACGCAGCACACACTCACAGACGCACGTGGTCGCCAGCGTATTTACACGCACTGGCTGAAACTATAAACAAAACCAGCACCGAGCAGAAAAACTATGATGGTGAAGCTAAGCTGGTACATACCGAGCTGGAATCGGAACTGAATGAAATATGAAATGCGCTGATAACGAGTGTGCTGGCCATAAGCTCTCCCACATGCGAATGGCCTGAACATAAGCTGGACCACAAAACTGCAAGCCAGTGTTGCTGCTCCTACTTTTCGGGCTGGTCAGGAGTCCGAATCCGAATCATCCTGCTGGAAGCTGTCGGAGCTGCTCGAGCTGCCGAAGGCGCTGGCCTCGCTATCGTTCACGTCGATGATGTGAGGTGCTGCTGCTGCTGCTGGAGCCGCTGGAGCAGGAGCCGCTGGAGCAGGCGCCTGCGGAGCCGCTGGAGCAGCGGCCTCGTCCTCCCAGCGGCCACCCTGCTTCGGGCACTCGCCCCGAGCGATCCTCTGCATGTTCCTGACGCCCCAGCAGTTGCGGTAGCCAGGGCATGGCGTGCGCAAGCCAACCCGACCACCACCACAAATAGGCCACGCCGACTGCACGTACCTCCCACACAACGCGCACATCAGAAGACTGCGATACTTCCGAATGATGTGGGACGGGTGCGTGTCGAAGAACAACGGGTGGTCTGCTGCACCCCCTTGCCAGATCCGCAATTCTGCCACCATGTCGTGAAGATGAATCACGGTCGTCCGCACTTGGTCGAGGCCGACGGGGTAGGCGTGGCCTCCAGGGTGGACCTTGAAGTCGTAGAAGATTCCCTCGCCGTCGGCGAGGATGTGGCTGATGTTCTGAGGCTGCGGCAACTGTGGTGGCACCTGTGGTTGTGGCTGCTGATCCGCCACTGGCTGAGCGTGTGGCTGCTGATCCCGCTGGGCCGATCCCGCTGCCCTGCGCCTGAGCTGGTCGAACATGCTGCCATCGCCATTGCGCGGGGAGCGAGACTGAGAGCGGGGGCGATGCGCCATCTTGGGCGCTTCGGCCAACGAAATCACTGGTAGATGCAAATGCTTGAGCCCAAACTTCACGGTGGGAACGAGAGGCTGAGGTCTGGCCCAGGCCGGCCTGGCTGAGGTCTGGAGGTCTTGCCCCTCTCACCTCTCACCCCCTTCTCACTGATAGGGGGCCGACGGAGGGCAGTGAAGGGGAGAGGGGATCTGGATAACCATTGTTCCCCAAACAGTGCCTGCCCTTATTGGGTTCATAACCACGTAGATTACATCACATTGATAGCACCACGTAGATTGCACCGCATTGCACCGCATAGGTTGCACCACATAGATTGCCCAAACACACTGTTTGGTCCACGCTGGCTAACATGTATTTTTTCCAGTGAGCAACTCGCACCACTCCGAAACGATTTGTAGATGTGCGAAGACGGCGTGGGCGCGGCTGGGCAGCTGCTAGACCTGACTCCTCCTCCTCCTCCTCCTCCTCCTCCTCGTCGTCCTCCTCCTCCTCCCCTCCCCGTCAGAACGCAAGCCGCCAGGTTGCGCTGCGCGCGCGCGGTTTGCACCGAAGGCCAGCTAAATGTCCGAGCAGGCCGACCGAGCGAAGTATAAGTCTTATGAAGTCGGGCGGCCCGCTCGGAGAGAGATAGAGGTAAATCACCACGCGCACAGGCGGATTCCACAGCGACGAGGCCGCCTCTGACGAGGCCAACCTAGGGAGATGACAACCGCTCAACGCAACCTGAGCCCGAAAAGGTCTACATGTCTGGCAAAGGGCGGAGCCAACGAGTCGATCAACGCACCCGTTCCGTGTCTGTATCCAAAAAAACCTCGCCACCGAAAAACTAGCCGAGCTAAAGCCAGGATTACTGCGATGCCCATTTCAGCGATACAAATGTTTTGCACCCTTGAACTCCTCAGGCGCCCCCTTTGTGGTGGTAGCACCCTTCTTCACCGCCTGCTTCGACTGGTTGAGAGTCACCTGGTCAGTCATCACGGCACGGGTGAGGATGGTGTCGGTAAACCCGTGGAAGCCTTCGAAGGGCACCAGGGAGTGGATCGTGACAGGGATGTGCACTGTCATTGTCTTCCCCATGTGCGAGTATGTGTAATGCATCGACGTCGTCTCCTTCTTGTGGTTCAGGTTGACAGTCGGCGGCTCCAGCGTCTTGGATCCGTCGGTCAGGGTCTTCTCCTTGGGCTGCTTGACATTCACCATCCAGGCAGGGCAAAACCCCAGCTGCGAATGGAAAGTGTCGACGCCCTCCTTCGTGATGTAGAAGTCAATGCCGAAGGCGGAGCACACGTGGAGCGCGTCCTTCGCCAACGCGCGGGCGACTGTCCCGTAGAAGTGCAAGCAGATGGACGGCGTAATCTGCATGGGCGCGACGCCAGTGCGGACCCGAGCCAAACCCCTACCACTCCCAAACAACCAACAACGTCTAACGATATAGTCACGTCCGTTTTTGGTTTTCAAAAAACACCAACATATGACTGGTTGCGCTGATGGTTGATTTGGTTGGGCAGAGGCTTAGCTGGGTCGTTGCATCGGTCGACCCCCAGCCTCCGTGGCCACGAGCTCTGGTTTCTCCTTGCTGTCGGGCTCGCCCAGCTTGGCCTTGATGAGGTCCAAGCCCGTGTCCGCGAAGTCCCCCCAGACCTCGGCGGCACCCGCGGCAGGTGCCTTATCTGGCTTGAATTCGTTCGACGTCTTCTTGCCCAGTTTCCGCTTCGTCGGCGATTTCACATCGACTGACGGAAGCTTGCTCATCTTGATCGTGTCGTAAATGAAAGCCTCCAGGTGCTTCATGAAGGACGCCAAGACGGGGGCGCCCACCTCGGAGCAAGCCACATGTGAAGCGATGGCTGTCAACGTCATCTCGATCTCCACCTTCGCCATGGCGTGCGACGTCGAGCCCGTCGTCTTGCCACCGCTCGCTGCCGTCGAGGAGCCCGCTGCGGGATCGGCAACGGTCTTGGCCTTCGGAGTCGTAGCCTCCCCCTCCGCCTCCTTCTTCGCCTGGCCCTTCGGCGCCTCCGTCGCCTGGTCCTTCGGCACCTCCGCCTCCGCAACCGTCGTCTTCGCCTGCTCCTCATCGGGCTGGGCGGGGGAGCTGCCGCACGAGTCTGAGAGCGGCAGCGACGACGGGGCGTCGGCGTCATTGCCGAACCAGGCCGCCTGGTCCTTAACCACCACCATGGCCTCGAGCTTCTCGCGCAACTGGTCGGGGTCGATCATCGCGGCGTTGATGACGACGCTCCACATGGCGACCCACCTATCGTCTTGCACGGCCAAGTCGCGCTCCTTGATCATGCTGATGTTGTCGTAAAGGGCCTGCATGGCGCTCGGCGAGGCAATGCAGCCGAGGTTCGCGAGCATGCCGATCACGTAGGAAGCCCGAAGCCCGAAGAAGCGGCGCACATGAGCTTTGGTATCGAAAAGGCCCACCGTGAGATGGGAGATATTCGAGTCGTCGGCCTCCTTCTCGACGATCGGCAGCAAGCGCGTGCCGAACTCCGTCCACCTGTGCGAGAACGTATCCTTGAGCACCCTGCGCGCGCACTCGAGGAACGATACGTGGGTCCAGGCCACGGGAGCGGCCGCGGCATCGCCCTTGGGCGTCACGTCCTCCACGTGCTGCTGGTAGAGCTTCATCGATACGTTCAAGTAAGCTGGCTGCACCAAAATATCAGGCATCTTCGTCTGGCGAACGATTGCAAACATGCCGAGCACGAACTTCTCATCGCCGACGAACTGGCTCAACGCGTCGTTGACGGCTTGAACGTTACCGACCGAGGGGCCAGCAAAAGAGCTCGCGGCACCAGCATCGGCATCGCCATGAGCAATCTCGCACTCCTTGACCATGAGGTCCCCCCTGTGAGCGCGGATGCTGTCATCCCTGAAGATCTTCCGAACCTTCGACCAGTCGGTGTACATCTCCCCCCTGATGGTCACGGCACCTTCGAAACAGAAAATGAAGCCGAACTTGAAGAGCTCGCGGATCACCTCCGTGTTGTACCGCGCAATCGGCAAGTGCTGCAGCGGCTGGCAGATAGCGTTGACCAAGTCGTCGAAGAACAGCGTGTTCCTCGAAGTGTTAGGGCTGTCGGCGGATACCGTATCGTGGATCTCCTCAGCTGGCACGTTCAGGACGAGAGCTTCATCCTGGGTGCCTTTCTTGGGCTTCTTCATAGGGGGTGCCGCCTTGGCTTTCACGTTGGACCGCTTCCCCTGCTTCTTTTTCAGGAACACCTGGGACGTGCTCATTGGCGCCCTGAGGTTCTTGATCTTGTTCAAGTCGCTCTCGCGCTGGAACACCCACGAGCCGTCGGCACCCTCCATCGGAGCAACCATCATGAGGGCTTCCATCAACGCTAACTCTAAGACGTGCTGTTCCACGGCGTCGTTGAAGTCCATGATGCGAAGGAACAGGGTGTTGCATACTTTGGCCACGAGCTTGTTGGTGATTCCCCTGTCGAGGAACTCGCACCGCTGCTCCATCTCCTCCTTCCACGGGGTGTAGAGTTTGGCCGCATGCATCTTGTGGGTGAAGCTCTTGCAGTTGTCGTAGTGATCCCAGGTCTTGAACTGATCGAAATGGCTGAGCACGTAGCGCTCGTAGAGTTTCTCGTAGCGGTAGTCTCCGCTCTTAGGACACGATGCCACCGTTATGCGCTCAGCCTGGAAGCGGCAATTGCGACAGAAACAAAATAAACTCAACGTGGAAATGAAACGTGCACCAACGACAGCCCACAAAGGCCGTACCTGGAGAAACACTGCGATGCGTCGTGACAACGCGTCGTTGTTTTTCGTTTAGCAGTCGAGCTCTCTTCAACCAGACACTCCATGAGCGGCTGATCTGCTGGGAAAAAGGAACTTGAAATAAAAAGGGAAATCCGAAGAATCCCTTTTTTATCAAGTGCGAGATTAGCGGTAAAGTGCGGAGTGCACTCAGGATCGCACGTGTTTTTCGTTTAGGTTCATGTGTTCGAAAAGTCCTCCTCCTCCTCCTCCTCCTCCTCCTCCTCCTCTTCCCTCCACCCCGCCCCATGTCCCGAGCCTGTGGCAGGGCCATCATGTCGTCGTCGTCGTCGTCGTCCTCGACGTCTCCGTCTCCAGGGTCGGCGGCACTGGCTGTAAGGCCTTTCCAGGTGTATTCTTCCTCCTCCACTCCCTCTTCCTCATACACTCTCTCCTCATCCTCATCATCTTCCTCTTCTTGCCATTCTTCCTCAATCCTCACTCCTCGTCATCTCTTGTCCTTCAGTACTTTGACAAAAGTCTCGGCGGCCTTTTTGTGAGCGGCCCACGTCTTCTCGGCCTCGTCCACAAGCTCGAACAGCTCCACGAATGTGGCATCGGACCCGTTGTGAAACTTGTTGTGCATCTTTTTCACTGCGCGCTGGATTTCCTTGGGACAGTCGCGACGAAACACCATGATGTTGGACATGCCATCCCTGATGATGTCCTGGATGTAGACGTTGGTCGTGTCGATGTCCGCGGCAACCTGGCAGAGTTTTTATAGTATTTGAAATGCTGGCCTTATTAAAATCATCAAAATCATGGTATGATATCTTAGTTCAGACCAACCTCACATAACAATTGATCAGACTGAACGATATCAGAAGTTCAGGATCCACGTCTGAAGGACATCAAGAGTTCAGGATCCAATCCTGAAGAGCATATGGTGTTCAGGATCCAATCCTGAAGGACGTCAGGATTTCAGGATCCACTCCTGAAGGACCTCAGGATTTCAGGATCCACTCCTGAAGGACCTCAGGATTTCAGGATCCAATCCTGAAGGACCTCAGGATTTCAGGATCTAATCCTGAAGGACCTCAGGATTTCAGGATCCAATCCTGAAGGACCTCAGGATTTCAGGATCCAATCCTGAAGGACCTCAGGAGTTCAGGATCCAATCCTGAAGGACATCAGGATTTCAGGATCCCATCCTGAAGGACATAATGATTTCAGGATGTGGTCCTGAAGGACATCATGGTTTCAGGAGCTGATCCTGAAGGACAAGGGGGGCTCGCGCGCCCCTCATCTTCCTACACCGCTTACCCCTCTTGCTTTTTTTTCCCCACCCACCCTCATCCTCCTCCTTCTCCTCCTCCCCGCATCTTCCTCGTCGTCCTTCTTCTCGCTACTCGATCCTCCTCCTCCTCCTCCTCCTCCTCCTTCTCCTCCTCTTCCTCCTCCTCTACGTTCTCCTCCCGTAGCAATGTTGGCTCAAGGTGGGTAGGGAGTCACTCCTGAAAATCACATTTTGGCTCAAGGACAACCTTGCACGCCTCGCATAAAGTCGCTCCCGCGATCATCAAGTAATCGCCATCAGTGCAGCTCGCACCCGTCTCCACTGCGATGGGCTGCCCGCGCATCTCGGAGAAGAGGCCCTTATCCATGAGAGTGTTGGCGTATTCCTTGACAATATGGTACTGCTTCCGCGGGTTGACATCGGGGCATCTCTTGAGCAAGAGGGTGTACTTCCCGTCGGCGCCCGTCCTCATGCCCAAGACTTGGAGAGTAGAGTGGCGCTCGGTGCAATACGTCACCAGCAACTCCTTCCACAACCTCGAACCAGTGAGACCCTCGAAGGCCGTCTCGCAGGTCGCATCGACGCCGAAGTATTTGTCCCAGAACTGGGGGGTGATGGTAGCTGGAGCGGGCATGGCTGGCAAGTCAGTCCGCGAGTGCTCGACGAGATCGAATCACTGATACTGCGATCGCTGTAAGTCAGTTGGCGCCAATGCTTGAGCTAAAACCTATCGTGGACCCAGGGGCGACCGAGCCATAGCTCCGACTTATGACGAGGGGACTTGAGACTTACGCAGGGCCTGAGCCTGAGACTTTGTACTGTTTACCTTGGTGCCATACTTATGATGAGGGGACTTCGAACTGATGGCGGGGGGGCTTCTCTCCTGGTCATTCTCGCCTGGTCAGCTACACGACGGCTCTCCATGTCATGGCTATGTCTGGCCGCCACTGGAGGATAGAGGACGTTTCCTTTCCTTTCCTTTGTTTTTGTTGTCGTTTGTTGTTGTTTGTTGTCCTTGCCCCCCCCCCCCCCCTGCGCCAAACACAAGCAACCGCGCCTTTGGGGCCATTGGTTTGTTTTTCCAAGGCAGGGCGGGGGGCCAGGGGGCAGTTCAAGCATGCAACTCAGCCGTGCGAAGGTGGCACAGGCCACACATTCCCCTGGACTCCCCAGCTCGGAAAATCAATTGCGGCACCCTGCAAGAGAACACGCCTGCTGCGCGACCAGCGCACGCAGTCACGAGATTTGTGTTGCAGAGGCGGTGAAACTTCAGCAAGCAAACGCAGCATGTGAACAGCCCGCCGTCGGCACTCTTGCAAACGAAGCAATCCCCTATGGCATCATCCTTCCCCTCGCAGTCGGCCAAGCTGTGGGCGGCGACCCCCCGCATCCTCTGAAGCCGGAGAACTGGATCAGGAACCCGACTCCGTTGATCAGTAGCCTCGCCGCGGCGGATGGGGCGAGGGCAAGAGCAATGATGACATAAATGTGGAGAATGAGGAGGATACGTATAAATTACAAACGATACGTCGTCGCCTTGACACGTTCCACGCCTGCAGCAGGGAACACGACAGGCCCCGCATAAGGCGTCCACTGCCGCCTAAGAGCGCCACCAACTTTCGGTGGGTAATCGACGCCGACCTGATACTTAGGCACTCCACGGTCGTCCAGCGGAAGAATTATCCCTAGCCTGTCCTCCGCTGGCGGCGACGTTTGCCAGTGCACGAAAACAGTTTCCACCCTGCCATCTACCTCCACTTGAACTAGGGCTAGATCCTTCCCTGCTCGGCGAAGGGCAGGCCCTTCACCATCGCGCAACCATCTGCGCCGTTCTTCTAAGATATCAACTGAAGCTGCGAATTCTGTTTTCCAAGTTTCGAAATTAGCAGCGTACCTAGCTTTCTGGCCACTGCCACTGGCGCTGGCTGCATCGAGACCGCCGAAAATGCCAGCATCGGCCTCGTCGTAACCATTATCAGCCATTGCTTTGGCAAACTTCTCAGTCACGTCCGCGTCCGTAATCTTAGCTGCAGTCGACTCGTCGTGGCCGTAAGCAGCAGCAACGGCAGGCTCAACGAGGGGGTCCAACTTATCTATGTCTGGCAGGGCGTCATCCCCGCCCTCGGCCGCCTTGATCGCATCTAGCTCAGCTGCCGCTTCGTCGATCACAAGGTCTCGAACATCTTTTTTTGCTTTGTTTATCTTCACTGCTAGATTGCTCGTCATCGTGAATAGGGGGTGTGTTTCTACGATGCGCATGTCTTCCGAAATACTGCAGTAGACGGCCTCGATGCTATCGCCTGGGTTGTCACAGAGGATCGGGGCATACTTCGCAAACAGATCCATCGTAAACATGCCCTCCGTGGCCTTCGGGTCGAGGGGTATCTCGACGCGGCCATCGGCCCCCTCCCTGCATTTCACGAAGAAGCACGTGTTCTTATACAGCGGACCTGGAACCCAGACTGCATCCCCATCCAGAGCATGGCGTATTCGGATACCTACGGGCTCGGAAACAGCCCAACGGACCCACGGACCCACGATCCCAAGGATCCAGCGGTCGGGGAAACCAAGAGGAGGGGGTAGGGGAAAGCTGTGGGAACCCACGGTTCTAAATCCCAGCACCAGTTTTCCCGCAGACGTCTCCGATCTCCCTGGCCTTGCGATGCCAAACCAGAGCATGCGAAGCAACCCAGTCCGCATGCTTCGGCAACAGCTGCGCCCCGATCTCTGCATCCCGCCGTGGTTTGGGCATGGGCACTGCCGCAGGGGTCACAAACCAATCCCCTTTGCCGTACAACTCCAAACCCTCGGCGTGAGTGCTCGTTGCCTCGTCCAGCAACCTGGCGCAACGATCAGATATCTCAGACCATTTCATATCCTTGCAACTGCGATGTCCGAGACCAACCTCGCGGCGAATGCCAATCCTGCTGGGCGCGCCGTTTCCCTCCTCCCCCTCATCCTGGATCCCCCTCGCCCAACTCCCCCGCCCCCCCCCCCCCCCCCCCACACACCAGGCATTGACCTCGCGCCTCGTCCTAGTCCTCCTCCCCCTTCCCTCCTCCAGTTCAGATGCCAGCGGGGTCCTGGCGTCAAGTAAGCCCAAGGAAATAGTAGGTGCCCTCTTACAAGCCATTTTCACTAACTTGTTTAAGGCCTCCATCTCCTGCGTGCTGCCAGTTAGCTTCATACAAACCAACCTTATCGGCACCCACAGCGAGCACCCTAAAGTTCCGTCCCTCGCGCACTCCTCAAGTTGCGGCCTGAATAAGCATTTCATTTTAATTGCGTTGATGTGGAGTTTGTTGTTGTCGGTGGTCAAGATATCTCTAGCGATCCCCTGTCTCTCCGAGCACGCCGTGCTCGGCTCGGCCTTCGCCAACACCAATAACAAAAGTGGATACTGACGCATCGGCCTGACGACTCTCCTCATAAAGTTTACGTAGTTACTCCAAGCAAACCCCTTGACAAAATGAACGCACGCAACATACATATCCAGTGGCATATGATCACACAAACTGGCAGTGATCGGCACAATGTCATCGATGAGTTTGCGTAAATCCAACAATATCGAATCGGCCTTTCCGAATATGAGCTGCGCGAAGCGCGTGACCTCGAGGGGGGGAACCTTTTTCATGAGAAAGTTGTGCATGTGGTCAAGCGGGGCTCTTGACAGCTGGCCTGCAAGAACCAGGAATCTGAACACTTTGTTGATTATTCCCTGCATGGTCTCGCGAGACCATCTCGTAAATGTTTTCTGGAATGCTTCTACAGCCTCCAGCTGCGGATCCTCTGCTAGCGGGCGCGCTTCGGCATCTTCAGCTTGTTCGTCAGAGCTGCTACTCCCAAGCTCTGGTGCTACTGGGGCTGGCTTTGGCTTCGGTTTCGCTTTCCCTCTTCCTCGCCCTTTTAAGCCGGCTTTTGCTTTTGCTTTTGCCTTTGCCTTGTTGCGTCTCTTAGTTGATTTCTGCGCGAGGGTCCGAAAGAAGACATCTTGAATCACATCCCAAGATATGCCCAGAACGCGTTTCTCACAGGCGCTCACCGACCCCCACCTCTCCGAAACGCAGGACGGAGGAACCTTTGAGAACTTGGAAGCCACTGCGTCGCCGTGAGCTGCCCTGCACCATTTCCAAAGGTCGGCGGCGAACTGCCTCCAAACATTCATCATCTTCGCAAGAGTTGCATAATATTTGAAACCGCACTGTTTGGTAGCAAATGCGTCCATGAGCTCTAAACCGTCATGCACCATGAGAGCGTAAACGTGGTGGTGGCAATCGCAATCGAAAGACCACGTGACAGCACTCCTACACTCTTTTGCACGCTTCAACCCCCTGCTGTACACCTCGTCTGAACCACCATCAGTGCACCCAACGCTCAAATGCAAAATCCTCTGCCCTCCCCAAGCGTCGAGCCTGTCGCACCACGCCGCCACGGGCTCGGCAGCAACGACGGCGGCAGAACCTGCGCGGACGGGGGGTGACATCCTAACTCCTCCTCCTCCTCTTCCTCCTCCTCCTCCTCCTCCTCCTCCTCCTCCTCCCCATTGTTATCATCATTCACATGTTCTCACTCCTCTGCTATTACCCCATCCCCTCCCCTGGAACCGTCATCGCGATCACCATCGGACTCAGCATCAAGAAGAGCAAGTGCTTGGAGTCCATGGTCGAGCGTGTCCGCTCCCGTCGATTGATCCTGCTTGTTGTTCAACGCATACACTGCTTCGCCAGAGCCCTCACCAACCACGAGTAGGGTCCCAGTCGATCGCCTCGACACCACGCCATCTAGCACCGCGGCGTAATCGGCCGAGTCGCCGAAGCCGTCGAGGATGAAATGTGTCTCGACCTCGTGGACGCGCAGCTTCGACTTTTGCCAACACTGGCTGTTGGTGGCGTCGCCGCGCGAATACGTCAGCATGCACCTCCAGTCGCCCTCGGCCGCCTCGTCCAATAGAAGCCGATGCAAACAATATCGAATGTGTTTTCTCGAAGCTGCCATGAGAGACCGTCGCAAATCTATCTCCTTATCACAAATGGTCGTTCGATGCATGTCCTCCCCCAAGGCTAAGCCGAGGGAGGCGGCCCCACCGTTGCTCAGAACCCGTTTGAGTGCGAGCGTGAGGCCACCCCTCAATGTGAAATGGCTCCTCGCGGAATCATGTTTGCGAAGCCGCTTTGCATCTCGATCTTTCTCTAACTGTTCAACTTGACTCTTGCGTTTGACGGCCAACTTTTTCTTCCTGGAGAAACATTGGTGATGTTTTTTATATCCAAGTCTGAGCCTTTTGTTTGCAGCTTTCAAACGTTCTATTTCTTTATTTGCAACATCAAGATCATGTTTGACAACATCAAGCCCCGCCTGCACGGTATCTTCCATGGGTGACGGGCCCCCGTCGTCAGGCGCATCGGCCGCTTGACCACGGGGCTGCGGTTGCCTGGACAGTGACACGAGCTCCAATATTTTATGCCGAACGCGACCCCAGTCAAACATAGAAGGACCAATTCCGAAAATATCTTCAACCACTGATGCCACCACTGCAAGTCTGAAGTAGCCGTCATGTGAATGATGCGCACAAACACTGTCCAATTGAAATATCAATTCGCCATTCCTTGCCAGGAAACGGCCCAGATTGAAATTGGAACGAAAATGCTGCACCAGTTTCACAACATCGTTCTTTGAAAGCAATACCCCTTCATCATCATCTGTCGCGATTGTACACAGAGTAGCAGATGTGACTGCGATGTTCTGTTCGAAGAAACTCAACATCCTGAGCCAAAATGGCTACGGTTGGAAGCATGCCCCCCTCCCTTTCCACCCCGCCCGTCCTCACACGTCAAACTTCATATGTGCAAAACCGACGGGATTTGGAGCTCCAAAATGTAACACTTCAACATGCAAATCAGTATGCTGTGGATTTGCACTCCCCGTAAGCAGTTCCCCAGAACTCCGAAAATTGTTTTTTCAACACCTAAAACGAGTGCGTGCGTGTTTTTGCTATGAAACTAACGAATATCCGAAGTGCAAAACGGTAGAAATTCAACGTGCGAAATGTTGAAATAGCCTTCAGATGTACTCCGAAACATATGGCAATAGCCTTCAGGAACGCATGTCTCTGAAACCAGCTGTCGTCACTTTTTCCCCCTATTTCCACTCCCCTATTGTTCAGTGAACGCAGTTTGGGTCGCGGGTGGGTCGCGGGCTCTCCACCTCCACCTGGAAGGAATTCAAAAACAGCCCGCCACAGGCGCCGAAAATTTTGATTTGTACACTGAACGCGGTTTGGGTCGCAGGGTCTCTACCTGGAACGAATGCAAGAGAAGCCCGCCGCAGGCGCCGAAAATTTTGGGTGGGTCGCGGGGTGGGTCGCGGGTTGGGTCGCGGTGGGTCGCGGTGGGTCGCGGGTGGGTCGCGGGCGCGGTTTGGGTCGCGGGTGGGTCGCAGGTTCTCCACCTGGAACGAATGCAAAAGAAACCTGCCGCAGGCGCCGAAAATTTTGGGTGGGTCGCGGGGCGGGTCGCTGGTGGGTCGCGGGTGGGTCGCGGTGGGTCGCGGGTGTGTCGCGGGTGTGTCGCGGGTGGGTCGCGGTGTGGGTCGGGTGGTCGCGGGTGGGTCGCCAGTGGGTCGCGGGTGGGTCGCCGGGGGGGTCTCGGGGTGGGTCAAGGGCGGGTCGCGGGGTGGGTCGCGGGTGGATCGCGGGTGGGTCGTGGTTGGGTCGCGGGGTGGGTCGCGGGTGGGTGGCGGGATGGGTCGCGGGTTGGTCGCGGGTGGGTCGCGGGGCGGGTCGCGGGTGGGTCGCGGGTGGGTCGCCGGTGGGACGACGACAACAACAAGCAACAAGCAACAAACAACAAACAACAAACAACACCAACCAACAACCAACAACCAACAACCAACAAACAACAAACATCAACCAACCAACAACAAACAACAGCAACAACAACAACAACAACAACACCAACAACAACACCAACAACACCAACAACACCACCAACAACAACAAACAACAACAACAACAACAACAACAACAACAACAACAACAACAACAACAACAACAACAACAGCAACAACAACAACAGCAACACCAACACCAACAACAACAACAACAACAACGACAACAACAACACCAACCACAACAGCAACAACAACAATCATTTTAAGACCGTTCGCCCTTATATGCTCCAGTGTCCAATAACGCGTATTTCCCAAGCCCTCGATACCCGCCCTCTTCGTCTTCGATTGAACCCCTTTTGGGGGGTATACCTTTCTTCCCTGCAGGCCGGGCCCCGGCAAGCGGCGGGGCGGCCGCGGACCGTCGGCCTGGCCAGCGGCAGCGCTGATCGGCGGGGCGGCCGCGGACCGTCGACCCGACCCCAAGAGGGACGGACAGGGGAACGACCACGACGACGACGACGACGACGACGACGACGGCGACGACGCCGAAGACGACGGCGACGACGACGACGGCGACGACGAGCGAAAGCGAGAGCGAGAGAGAACGACAGCAGGGCCACGAAGGGCACGAAGTAGGCCACGAAGGGCGACAGCGGGGACACGAAGGAAATGCGTATGGGGCCACGAAGAGCGCGAACGAGCGGGGGCCACGAAGTGCAGATAATACGGAGCCACAAAAGGCAACTATGGGGCCACTGAGGATAGCAACTGGGCCACGTAGGACAGTGAGGGGGACACAAATGGCGACAGCGGGGCCACGAAGGGCATGCACATGGGGCCACAACGGGCGCGACTCCTGGGTGCCTGGGTGTCAGGAGCGCGGTGCTTGGGCAAATTGCAAGACATTCCAACGCAAGGCCATTCTTCAGTAAGTTGCAATCAAGTCTCCAGCGAGAGCGCGACTCCAGAGCGCAGGGAAAACGATTCCTGAATAAGTTGTAAGAAAGTCCCAAGCGAGAGCGCGATTTCTGAATAAAATGCGAGGAAGTCTCGGGCGGGAGCGGAGGTCCTGGCTAAATTGTAAGGAAGTCTCAAGCGGGAGCCGTTGTTGTTGTAACCCGGGGGCCAGGGGCCCCGTTTGAGCAGGAAGACTTCCCCTGTCAAAAAACAGGGTGCGAGCGTCGAGGGGCACACTTTGATTGAGAGAGAAAAACAGTATGCACCGGTGGGGGGGATCAACAATACTTATTCTTCAGAAATGAGAATTCAATACCAACAACAACACCAATTACAACAGCAACAACATCAAGAATCCGCATCGCGGAATTCCACTTCAGCCACGCACCCAGGGACAGTGAATGACCGTTCGGTTCAGCCCCCTCTCTCTGATGTAGTCGCTCGGGTTTCAATGCTTGCTTTCACGTGCCCAGGTCTTGAGGATGTCCCGAGTGAGACGCTTGGTTTCACGCCTCCAGGTTGCCCAGGCAGATGTCTAGCATCAGGATGTGTTCAGGATGTCTCGAGCGAGACGCTTGTTTTCACATGTCCAGGTCGCCCAGGCAGATGTGCAACATGAAGATGTGTTGAGGATGTCTCGAGCGACGTTTGCTTTCACGTGTCCAGGTCGCCCAAGCGGATGTCTAGCATGAGGAGATGTTGAGAACGTCTCGAGCAACACGCTTGTTTTCATGTGCCCAGGCCATCCAGGCGGACGTCTAACATGAACATATGTTGAGGATGTCTCGAGCGAAACGGTTGTTTTCACGTGCCCAGGTCACCCCGGCGGACGTCTAACATGAAGCTGTGTTGAGGATATCTCGAACGAACGATTTGATTTTACGTGTCCAGGCCGCCCAGGCGGATGTATAGCATGAGGATGTGTTGAGGATGTGTTGAGCAAAACGCTTGTTTTCACGTGTCCAGGTCGCCCAGACGGATGTCTAGCATGAGGATGTGGGCAGGATGCCTCGAGCGAAACGCTTGTCCCCAGCACGTTCTGTAGCGCGTCCCCTTTGCACGTCCCGCGGTGCGTCCCCATGGCACGTCCCCTGGCACGTCCCCTGCCGCGTCCCTTGGGACGTTCCGCGGCGCGTTCCCCTGGCATGTCCCCCTGCCAATTAGCTCTGGGGCAGCTACTATGTGGTCAGGCAGCTCGAGCTCAAGATCTAGATCAGTTCGGTCAAGGCTCGGATGTAAAGGCGGACTCGATCTACAACGCTATAGAGCTCAACCGCGGCATGGCACATCGCAATTCAACACCGCGCAATACAGCACATCCCTTGGCACGGTACATCAAGATCGATACACTCAACGTTGCAACTCGGCACGTTCCTTGGCACGTTCCGTGGCGCTTCCCTTAGCGAGTCCCCCTGGCACGTCGCGCGGCGCGTCCCCTGACACGTCCCGTGGCATGTCCATTGGCACGTTCCGTAGCGCGTCCCCTTAGCACGTCCCGCGTTGCGTCCCCATGGCACGTCAACTGGCACGTCCCCTGGCGCGTCCCTTGGGACGCTTTGCGGCGCGTTCCCCTGGCATGTTCCCCTGTCAACTCGCTCTGGGGCAGCTACTATGTGCTCAGACAGCTCGAGCTCAAGATCCAGATCAGTTCGGTCAGGACTCGGATGCAAAGGCGGACTCGATCCACAACACTATAGAGCAATCGCGGCATGGCACATCGCAGTTCAACACGGCACAGCACAACATAGCCATTGGCATGGTACATCAAAATCGATACACTCAACCTTGAACACTGGCACGTTCCGTGGCGAGTCCCCCTAGCACGTCGCGCGGCGCGTCCCCTGGCGCGTCCCGTGGCACGTCCATTGGCACATTCCGTAGCGCGTCCCCTTGGCAAGTCCCGCTGTGCGTCCCCATGGCACGCCCCCTGGCACGTCTCCTGGCGCGTTCCTTGTGACGTTCCGCGGCGCGTCCCCTGGCATGTCCCCCTGCCAATTAGCCCTGCTATGTGCTCAGACAGCTCGAGCTTAAGATCCAGATCAGTTTGGTCAGGACTCGGATGCAAAACAGGGGACTCGATCCACAACGCTATGGAGCACAATCGCAGCATGGCACATCGCAATTCAGCACGGCGCAACACGGCACAACCCTTGGCACGGTACGTCAAGATCGATACACTTCACATTGCAATCGCCCGTCGCCCAATCAAATGTCTTGAAAACGTTGCCATGCCTTACGTTTCTGTAGTCCTTTCCGGGTTCGTGGGCCCATCATGTTTGAGACTGTCCCTAACGAAGCGCTTGTTTTGCATACGGTATTGAGGGTGTCTCGGGCGAAACGTTTGTTCCCTACCTAGGCTCTGCCTAGAAAGGTTCTTACTCTCTGGGTTTAAAGGGGCCGGGCAGTGGAAAGCGCCCCGGGCGGTTCCCCCAGTATCCGCCCCGCGGTTCCCCCAGTTACGTCCCCTTAGCTCAGCGTTGCTGATCTCACCTTAGCTTAGCTTATTTCATCTTAGCTTAGCTTAACTTCATCTTAGCTCAGGTGTATCTTAGCTTATCTTACCTTCATCTTAGCTTCGCGGAGCTTTATCATAGCATAGCATAGCACATCATAGCATAGCGCAGCATGGCATATCGTACCATAGCCCAGCATATCATAGCATAGCGCAGTATCGCATAGCATAGCATAGCATAGCGCAGCGCAGCACAGCACAGCATAGCACAGCGCAACATAGCATAGCATAGCATAGCATAGCGCAGCTTAGCATAGCATAACATAACATAGCATAGCGCAGCATATCATAGCATAGCATAGCATAGGGCAGCATAGCATGGTATAGCATAGCAACTAATGCTGTAACATGGGTGTGATCCCCTACCTAGGCTCTGCCTAGAGGGTTAGCTTAGCTTAACTTAGCTTAGCATAGCGCAGCGCTGCATTAGCATAGCATCGCATAGCATACCATAGCCAACCACAGCATCGCATAGCATAGCGCAGCATAGCATATCATACCATATCATGCAATATCATAGCACATCGCAGCTTATCACACCATATCATATCATAGCATAACATAGTACAGCATGTCATGTCATACCTTAACATATCATATCACATCATAGCATAGCATGGCGCAGCATAGTATAGCATAGCATAGCATAGCATGGCATATCATATCATAACAACTAATGCTGCTATCCTAGGGGCTCCAATTTCTAGGTAGGATCGCACTGGGGGGAATTTTGTGCCATAGAGAGTTCCTCACCTGGGGACAAGAATTCAGAGGCTGTCTTTGGTGACACGCTTGTTTTCACGCGCCAAGGTCTTGAGGATATCTGGAGCGAGACGCTTCGAGGATGTACCGAGCGAAACGCTTGTGTTGCAGAGCTCGAGCGGCCCGGGCGCCCGAGGCTGCCCAGGTGGTTCTGTGAGCCCGAACATAGCGTAATGTGCTGAGGAACGTAGCCCAGGGAGCGCGGACGCATCGTACTTCACTATTTTTTTTTACGAGGAAGGGGACGACCGCGACGCACCACATGTACTCTCCACACCGCCTGACGCATCGTACTTCACTAATGAGCGCATCGTGGCCCTAAGAGCGCGGGCGCAGCAGACTTCACGGTGGATACTGGCCCTGGGAGCGCGGACGCAGCGTAGTTTACACTATATCGTGGCCCTGGGGGCGCGGACACCGTGCAGTCTACTGGGGAACGTGGCTCTGGGAGCGCGGACACAACGTAATTCACGAGAGAGCGCGGCCCTGGGAACGCGGACTCAGCGTAGTTTACATGGGACCGTGGCCCAGGGAGAGCGGACGCAACGTAATTTACGATGGATCGTGGCCCTAGGAGCGCGGACGCAGTGTAATTTACGGTGGATCGTGGCCCTGGGAGCGCGTACGCAGCGTAGTTTACAATAGATCGTGGCCCTGGGAGCGCGGACGCCGCGTAATTTACGATGGATCGTGGCTCTGGGAGCGCGGCCCAAAGAGCGCGGACACAATGTAATTCACGAGGGGACGCTGCCCTGGGAGCGCGGACTCAGCGTACTCTACTAGGGATCGTGGCTCAAGGAACGTGGACGTAGCGTAGTTTACAAAGGATCGCGGCCCAAGGAGAGCGGACGCAGTGTAATTCACGGGGGATCATTGCCTTGGGAGCGCGGGCGCAACGTAATTTACGATGGATCCTGGCCCTGGGCCAGGGACGTCCCGTGGCACGTTCCCTGTCGCGTTCCCTGGCTCGTTCCCTGGCACGTTCCGTGGCACGTCCCGTGGCGAGTCCCCCTGGCGGCGCATCCCCTGGCACGTCCCGTGGCACGTCCATTGGCACGTTCCGTAGCGCGTCCCTTTGGCACGTCCTGCGGTGCGTCCCCATGGCAGGTCCACTGGCACGTCCCCTGGCGCGTCCCTTGGGACGTTCCGCGGCGCGTCCCCCTGGCATGTCCCCTTGTCAATTAGCTTTAAGGCAGCTGCTGAATGCTCAGGCAGCTCGAGTTTAGATCAAGATCAGTTCGGTCAGGACCCGGATGCAAAGGAGGACTCGATCTACAACGCTATGGAGCACAATCGCCGCATGGCACATCGCAGTTCAGCACGGCGCAACACAGCACAGCCCTTGGCACGGTACATCAATATCGATACACTCTACAATGCAAACTGGCACGTTCCCTGGCACGTTCCGTGGCGCGTCCCCTGGCGAGTCCCCCCGGCACGTCGCGCGGCGTGTCCCGCGTCCCCTGCCACGTCCCGTGGCAAGTCCAGTGATACACGTTCCGTAGCGCGTCCCCTTGGGATGTTCCGCGGCGCACCCCCATGGCACGTCCACTGGCACGTCCCCTGGCGCGTCCCTTGGGACGTTCCGCGGCGCGTTCCCCTGGCAAGTCCCCCTGTCAGTTAGCTCTGGGGCAGCTACTATGTGCTCAGGCAGCTCGAGCTTAAGGTCAAGATCACTTCGGTCAGGACTCGGATGCAAAGGAGGACTCGATCCACACAGCTAAAGAGCACAATCGCCGCATGGCACATCGCAGTTCAGCACGGCGCAGCACAGCACAGCCCTCGGCACGGTGCATCAAGATCGATACACTTAGCATTGGATGTGCCCGTCGCCCAATCAGGTGTCTTTGAAAACGTTGCGATGCCGCACATTTCTGTATTATTTTCCGGGCTCGTGGGTCGATCATGTTCCCGGAAAGGGCAGCGGCTCAGGTTTCTCTTTTCGGTTGTGAGCTTGTCCCTGGTGCCATGTTGGGAAGGGCTGGCGGAATTACTCCCTCATAAATATCGATCGGGAATGGCCAGCGGATTTTTTTAGGATCTCCCGAGCGAAACGCTGGTTCTTGAAAGTACAATCGATAAAACAATGGTCAAACCAACATTTTCGTTTGTCGCGGTTGTCTCGAACGAAAAGCTTGCTTTGCAGAATTTGTTGAGGAAGTCTCGAGTGAAACGCGTGTTTGGTGTTATAGATTGTTCTTCTCCTGGGGACCAGGATTCAGCGGATGTCTCAAGTGAAATCCTTGTTTTACACGTGCCCAGGTCTTGAGGACGTCTCGAGCGAAACCTTCCAAGTACCTTCCACAAAAAATTCAACACACCTACCAGAAACCTACCGAAAGCCTTCCAACAACCTTCGAAACACCTTGCAACATCCTCCCAAAAACATTCCGAACACCTTCCAAACTTTACCGAGATCATCCAACACATTCCGAACACCTTGCAAACACCTTCCAAAAACCTTGCAGAAAAACGAACTTACAAATACCTCCCAAAAGCCTCCCAGAAACCTTCAAACATCCACCCAACAAACTTACACAAACCTTCCATAAACCTTCAACAGACAAACAAACAAAACTTCCAAGAACCTTCAAAAACACCTTCCAAACAACCTTCCAAACACCTTCCAACAAATCTACCACACGGGATTTTTAGTACGATAGAGTTGTAATCCGCTCGGAGGGAAACTCGCTCGAATTGAAATTCGTTCGGTTTACATTCGCTCGGTTTAAACTCGCTCTGTTTCATTTCGCTAGATTTACAATCGCTCGTGTTAGATTCGCTCGGTTTAAACTCGCTCGGGTTTTAATTCGCTCGGTTTGAATTCGCTCGGGTTGCACCTGCGCAACTGGAGCGACAACCAAGCGAGACGAGACCGAGCGAAACGAAACCGAGCGACAAACAACCGAGCGAACAAAAAACACGAGCGAAACGAAACCGAGCGAAAGACAAACAGAAACGAGCGGACAAAAAGCGAGCGAAAACAATTTCGAGGGAAACAAATCTCGAGCGAAAACAACTTCGAACGAACAGAAAACGAGCGCAAAAACACGAGCAACAACACATTCGAGCGACCAACAACTCGAGCGACAAAACACGAGAGAACAAAAAAACGAGTGAAAAGAAAGCGAGCGAAAAAAAACGAGCGAAACAAAACGCCACCCATGACACTGGGTTCCCACGCAAGTCCAAACTGCATTTCACCATCCCTAGGGGACTGCGAAGTGTGAAACTGTCGCCACTTTCGACGGCTGCTGGACGGGAGGCAGCATAGTGGGGCCCCACGCAAAACCAAACGGGACCTCGCCATGCCTTGGGGGCTGCAAGATGCGGAGCTGTCGCCACTTTCGAGGGCTGCTGGGCTTCCAAGAGTTACGAAGAAAATCCGCCCACCATTTGAGGGTCTCCAGGCACAAAGAAACAGAGACACAGGAAAGCGAAACTGCCAACACTTACATGGGGTCGGCGGCAGAGGCGCCAACCTCAAGATAAGGAAAACAATCGTTTCGAGAGGGGTCCCGCTTTGTCCGAATCAGGACTTAAGGTCCATCGGCAGTGGCAGGCGGATTGGGTGCACTTCATGCACGGTGCGAGACACGCAGTTTCGACTTCCTGGCGGGAGCAACCTCGCAGCAACCTTCACGCCCCAACGCTCAGAAATACAACGCCCTTGTCTTATCCGCCGCAATACCGCAAATTCTGTATGGAATGTTCCCGGGCCCTCAATAATCGTCCATACTTACCGTGCAATACCACATATGGATAATTATCAAACAAATCCCCAAACCGAGCATCGCCTGGATTGTCGGGTGCTCTTGCGCCTTCTCTCACGCTCCGGGTCATTGCCTGATTCCCTGATCTAAGGACACAGAAGCGTTCTTGGGGACCCATAACTCCAACGCGCCCCTGGATGGTCCCAGGGGTCTGTCCTGGAGCAGTCTTGGGCTTCTTGGGCCGCATTAGTTGCCTCGGGACTGGCCAAAAGTTTGAAAGTCGTCAGAAAACTTGCCTGGCTTGTATAGAATAGCATCCTCGCCGTTTTGGCTTCAAAGGGCGTCCAGGACGAACCAAGAGGCCCACAGGACCCCCCTGAAGACGGCCCCCGAGGCTCCGAAGAAGAGCCCAACAAGCTTCCAAGACGGCCCCGATAGAGGCCCCCGTAAGGCTCCAAAGATGCCTCCAGGGGCTCCCAGAAAGCTCTCAAGAGGCCCCAATTAGGCTCCCCAAGAGACCCCAAGATGTCTCCAAAAGACCTCTGGACTCTGGACCACCACCCGAGCACCGTGGCGGGACGGGTCGGGCCGAAGGTCACTAGATAGTCAGAGTGAGGGGGCCGGACGAGCTTACACCATCCCTGGGTGCGTGGGTGAAGTAGGATTCCGTGGCCCAGATTCTGCTTCCGCCCGCGACCCACTCGCGACCCACCCCGCGACCCACCTAACGACCCACCCGCGACCCACCCCACCCCCGCATTCTTGTTCGCAATGGCGGGGTGCTACATGCATCCAATGCTGTGAGACCGGGCTGCCTGCCTGGTAGCCCAGGCGGCCCGCGTGGACTCCGTGGACGTCCTCGACTCGGTCGGCAGCCAGTGGGAGGCGGACTGCGAGCCGCCGTTGTCGTCGTCTTTGTTGCTGCCATATTCATCCTGTGCCCTGGCTGCCCTGACCAGCAGCTTCTTCTTTCGGCCATCCCCCTCGGGTTGCTCTCTCGCGAGCACATTGCCGTGACGCAGGTACCGCAGGTCTACCTCGGAGAAGCCCATGCTGGCCGTGACCCACATCATCATCAACTTGTAGAAAACGAGCGTCCGAACGATTTCAATAGTGTCTTTCTGGAACAACTCCTCGTAATCATAATTCAGCTTCAGCCGTAAACCCGCATGGGAGGCGAAGACAACCATCACCTTCCAACGAGACTTACCGCTCTTCTTCCCGGCCTCCATCATCTTACTTAACACGGTGATCTTCTTATAAGACCTAAAGTCGTCCTGATACAAGAAAAAGTTTGGCTTCGTCTTCCAGGATCCCTGCCTCCAGGCGGCCAGTAGCGTAATCGCCAAATGGATCGCCAACAGCGTCCAGAGAACGATCCCTCCGCGCTGCATCGCCCACTGGCCCTTGCCCAGATTCGCGAACCCTGCCGGAGCGAGAATAGCGACGTTGGGACAGAGGAAATCGCCGAGTGCGGACGTTACGAAGCCGACGGCAGACGAGAAAAAGGAGAGATGAGTGCAGTTGCAGGTGATGCTGTCGTCGTTGACTTCCACCAACCAGCAGCCCTCGCTTGACCAGGCATCCTGCGTATGGTTGAAAAACATGCACTCGTGCACCTCCTCCACGACGGTGTCCTCGGGAGACCCTCATTTCGGCTAGCAATGCCCAACCCACCCCCACTCCCGCTCCCCACTCCTCCCTCGTCAGGGTGACGGGGAAAGGGACGGGAGAGAGAGAGAGAGAAACCTGCATTGGCGAGTGTAGCAGAGGTCCCCGCATCCTGGCTCTGACTCAGCCTCCTGCCGCCAGACAGCGGCAGCAGCATGGTGATGGGCTGCACCAGGCCGCTGACGGCCACCTCCTCACCGCCCTGCCGGATAGTGAAGGAGCGCACGCCGTCGAACGGAATGGTCGTATCCACCGCTTGCCCGGAGCTGGATGTGGTCGACGCGGCGGAGCCAGCATAGGAGAACGGATTGCTCGGCCACTTCGCCTGCTGTAGGCCGATGCCCGCCCCGCCGGGAAGCCTGCGCCCCGCCTGCAGGCGCCGGCTTGCGGCGAGCTCTGGCATCGGGGGCAGCGTGAAGCCGCCCATGCTGACGCCCCCCGCGGCCAGCTGATCGCTGTCCGCCTTCTGCACGCTGAGCTCCAGGCCAGAGCTCGTGTTCAGCGTCACCGTCTCGCCGGCAGAAGCGGCCTGGATGACGGCGTCTCCGATGGCCTCGGCGGCCTGCTGCAGCTGGCCGCTGAGGCCCTTCTGCTTCTGCGCCTGGGCCGAGGTGCTGTTGCCCCCCGCGGCCGCGGTGCCGTTGTCCGCAATCGCAGCCGTAGCAGTGTTCAGCAGCGTGGCCACGGAGCTCATCAGTACGGTTGCAGTGTCCGCCTGCATGCCTGGGGGCACGAAAACTGCACAACACGCAAGCTTTCGAAGCTCCGCGCGGGCTTCTCGGATTGGCGCTGGACCCCCCCCCTCCCTGACGCGCATAGCGCGCCAAGGACGGCGCCGGAGGCGCCGCCAGGGGGATCCAGCGCAGATCCAAGAAATCCGGGCGGACCTCTAGGTTTGCACCTTATTTCTTCTTCGGATACCCTCGTCCAGGCCAGCCGCCGCCGACGCGATGCTGGTGACCACCGTCGCCGCCTTCTCCGCGACCTCCATCTGCACGACCACCGCCGTGGGCGCGGCGGTGGTCTCGCTTCCGTCCGAGGCCGTTGAGACGGTCGACGCCGCCGACACGATGCTGGCAAGCGCCGTGCTCGACGCCGAGATGGCCTCGGTTGAGGCGTCCGCGAGGGCGCCGCTGTTCCCCATTGCATCGAGCAGGGCGCTGGAGAACTCTTGGTTCCCGCCGCCGGAGGTCTCTGCCACCGCCGACACGGCCGCCAGGGTGGTGAAGGGGTCGCCGAAACTGGCCACCGCGGTCACCACACTCAGCAGCTCGTCGTCGTTGATGACCTGTGTCAGCTCGAAGACCTCCACCTCGGTCGTAGCCTCTGCGGAGGAGCCGAGTGCGTCTTGGGCCAACGCGCGGACAGTCATCGTTCCAGTGCTGGAAAACAGGACGTTCTGCATGGTCTGGCTCTGAGAGTAAGCACTGAGTGTCACCCAAGCGTCGCAACCGCCGGTGCGCCGCTGACTTGCCCCAATGCACTTGGAGAACGAGTGGAGCAGCGGGAGGTCGTCATCCAGCCAGTTCAAGGAGGACAGTGTGAATTTTGTTAGGGTCGCGTTGCCAGAGCTGGGAAACACCTGGCACGAGCCGCCCGTGGGTGGCTCGTCGATCAGGAAGGAAGCAGAGTCGTAGACAAAAATATTGCTGCTGGCGTCCTCCGTAAAGCCAGGATATTCGGACTCCGACAGCACGAGCCGCAGCTGGTAGGTGCCGGGCGACGCGGGCAGCGAGGACGCCGAGAGCGCTACGGGGCCGTCCTCCATCGGAGCCGACAGCTGCACAGCGCCAACGCCCCCTGGCGGAACGAGCCACCATGCCACCCAGGCCTGGAAGTGCAAACACTATATAAAAACATATGCGCTTGGAAGTCCGCGTGGGTTTTCTTGTGTCGGGCCGGGCGAAACGGGGGGATAGCAAAGAGGGGAGTTGAGAATCAGCTCGCGTAGCTGATTTTCCCGGCGCCTCCCGGCGCCGGGAGGCGGCCATGTATCGAGAAATGGGCCCCTCGGTGGGGCTGAGACCAGCTGCATGCAGCAGATTTCGTGCCCCCCCCTTTCCCTATCCCCCCCTTTCGTTCGGCCCGATTGTGTCGACCCTGGGCGGCACTCCTCCCCACACCGCTTACCCGGCGCGCGGAGCGCGACGGGGGCGGCGCCTCCAGCGCCGCCCAGGAGGTGCGGGGAGGGGGGCCCGCGCCGACTTCAGAAGTCCGCGCGGACCTCCGAAAGCTCGAGTTTGTGCCATGTCTACGCCGCTTTCCCCAAACAGCACTTGCAATGGGGCATTCTTCCATCTCCTCCTCCTCCTCCTCCTCCTCCTCCTCCTCCTCCTCCTCCTCCTCCTCCTCCTCCTCATGTTCCCCTTGAAGATGATTGGGTGGCGTTGGAGGGTCGCCTGGTGGGCGCCCGTGCGCGCTTCGCGGGGGCCTCGCGTGGGTGGGTGCGTCGGGGCTTCGCACTGAGCGGGGCCGCGCCGGGCGCGGGCGCCCCCCGCGGGCTTCCCCCCTGTCCCCCCTCCCTAGAGGCCTCCTGGATGGGGTCCGAGTAGATAGGGTCGGAGGATCTCACCGTATCGCCGATACATCGACGATGTATCGCTGATGCATCGGCGATGCATCGGCCATGCACTGGCGACGTCAGCGATGCATCGGCGACGCTGGCGTGGAGAAAGACGGGCCCCACATCGAGCCGCATCGCCGATGTATCGGCGATGCGGCGCGATCCTCCGACCCCATCTACTCCGACCCCATCTAGGAGGCCTAGACTCCCCCTCCCTCCCCCCCTGCGCCGCCTCCATCGTTCGTCTGCCGCCCGTCGTTCGTCTGTCGTGTCGTCCGCCGCTGGGCCCCGTCATCGCTGGTCAATAAAAAAGTGTCGGGGCTTCGCACGGTGGACCCCTGTGGGCGCTTCATTCGCGCCTCTTGCGGGTAGCTTGCGCCCCGTAGAAGGCAACACCTGACTTGCACCACGTGACTTGCAACACTTGGCATGCACCACATAATACGCACCACATAGCTTGCACCACATACTGTGCACCACATGGCATGCACCACATCTATTGCAAAAACTATATCGCACTGCCATAATCCGCAGACGCAGTCGGCGTGTGGAAGATGCTGTCTTCGTGGTCGTCGTCGTCGTCGTCGCCGTTGCCGTTGCCGCTCCCTTCCGTTTCCCCAGGTCCTCCTCTTCAACCGCCAGCCACGCGGAAAATGAGGAACGTCGTAACTAAGTGGAAAGGAAGGCCCTTTCCATTCATCCCTTCCCCGTAGAGGGGGGGGGCTGGAAGGAGTGGAGGGGGTCCCTGATGGTCCCAGGTCAAATTGATGCCCCCCCAGGGTCTCAGGGGGTCCCAAGGGGGGTCCCGGGGAAGGTCCCGCTTAAAAGGTCGGCGGCAGCGGCCGCAAGGCCTCAGCATGTGTAGGTGGATATATCTACATACAGATGTATATATGCCGTATGTATGTATGTATGTATGTATGTATGTATGTATACATGTATGTTTGTATACATGTATGCATGTATGCATGTATGTATGTTTGTATGTGTAGATGTATGTGTATATGTATGTACGTAAGTATGTATGTATGCATGTGTGCATGTATGTATGTATGCATGTGTGCATCGTTGTATATGCTTATATACATATGTACACTATGTGTTGGTATACATGTGTGCGTGTATATATATATATGTATATAGATGTGAGTGTGTTTGTGTGCATGTATGAGTATATGTATGTATGCATGCATGAATGTATGTATGCATGCGTGAATGTCGAAGTGTATGTCTGAATGTCTGTATGTATGCATGCATGCGCGCATGCATGCTCATGTTGATGTATGTTTGCACGCACGGTGCATGTGCATATATGTGTACGTGTACGTGTCTGCAGGTATGTATGGATCTGTGTATACATATATGTATGGATGTGTGTAAGTATGCACGTATGTATGCATGTATGGCCATGCGTACATATGTATGCACTTACGCGTGTATGTATGTCAACCTGTGTGTATGTATGCAGACATGCATGCATGTATGCATGTGCGTATGCAAGTATGACTGGTTCGATGTGTGCATGTACGTATACATATGTATGTGTATGTGTACGCGTATGTGTATGTGTATGTGTAGGTGTTTGTGTGCATGTGTGTATGCATGGATGCATGCATGTACGTACATGTACATGTCATATTTGTGTAAAGGTATGGTAATGCGTGTATGCACGTGTGTGCGTTTATATACACATGTATACACACCCATATAGGCATCTCTATAAGTATAGTAGGGACTCTTGCGCTCGTTCTGGTCGCGCTCGGTTTCTGGGTAGCACGGCGAGTTGGGATCAAGCGTTATGCATCAAGCGACATGCGACATGCATGAAGCGGGTGCGTTTTTGTTCACGTTCTTGGCCTCCTTGGAGATTCCTCGGGCGTATCTGGAAGCCCCCCCTGGGCATTCCAGGGCGAGCGCGTGTGGCCTTCTGGGGTCTTTTGGGGGGCTGCTGCATGCTCGCGAGGCATCGTGAGGGCCCGTTGGATCCTCTCGGGGTCTGCGTCTGGCCCCCCCCCCCTCCCGATCATCGAAGCCTATCTGAGCACCAGTGGGTGCGTGCTGGCCCGCTTTGGAATTATCTTGCGCCGTCTCGGACTGCTCTTGGGCCGTCTCGCAAGCTCCTGGGGCGGTCTTCAGCGCCCGCTGCGGTTTTCTTGGACCGCGTCGGAGATTTCTCGGGCCTTTCGAAGAGGCCCCAACGCCCTGCCACGCCCATGGAAGTATAACGTTTGCCCGCAGGGCCCTGGGCCCTGGCACCCAGGCGCGAGAAGGAGCAGGAGTAAAGACTTACAGCAGGAAAGCAAAAGATGTGGCTCCCAAGTGCCAGCCTGGCCGCCGGAGGAAGATCGATCGCGCGGGAAAGCCATCCCCGACTTGGGGGGGAAGCTCCCGTTCCAGCCCGCCCAGGGCCTCCAAGCCCTTGGGGGTGGGACCTGCAGGGGGGCACGGGGGCTTCGAATAACGCGCACTCGTGACACGGCACGAGCCGCAGTCTTCTCAGCACAGAACCCCGCTCGAGACTCGAAGCTGGTGGGTCGGGCGGCCAAGGGGGGCAAGACGACGACACGACGCGACCTCCGGAAGAGGAGCAGGCTGCCACCGCGGCCGCGTCGGTTGCGCCAAACTGGCTGGCCGCTGTGCGCGCCAGCATGCGCAAGCTGGCGCGGCCGCAGAGATACACCCGCCAACACCAAGCACTCATCGACATCGCCGCCGCATGGGTTTTGCAAACCAAGCTGCGGGTGGGTGGGTGGGTGGGGTGATTGCGCGAGCAGTGGAGCTGACAGCTCTAAGTTTTTGAGCGATAATTGCGAAACGTAGATTACACCACGTATATCTAGATATAGCCATACATTGCGCAGCATACACAACACCACGTATATTGTACATCAGTTGTTGCATAGCATAGACTGCTATAACCACACTGCTTGAAACCCACGCTGGCTAACAAACATCGTGCACACACATATATATATATATATATATATCCGCCGACCCCAGAGGCGTGTGCGATATCCTTCTTAGCTGGACACAATGTCTTCTTACACGTCACAATCTCTCTTCCAACGTTCCCCTCCTGGCCCTCCTCCTGGCTCCGGCATCCCCACCCCGGGAGAGCTCTATTCTTGGGACCCCCCACACGACAATCTCTCGCCCGAAACCTACCAACGCCCCCCTCCTGGCCCACCTCCTGGCCCCGGCATCCCCGCCCCGGGAGAGCTCTGTTTTTGGGGCCCCCCACACGACAATTTCTCGCCCGAAACCTACCAACGCCCCCCTCCTGGCCCACCTCCTGGCCCCGGCATCCCCACCCCGGGAGAGCTCTATTCTTGGACCCCCACACGACAATTCTCGCCCCGAAACCTACCAACGCCCCCCTCCTGGCCCCCCTCCTGGCCCCGGCATCCCCACCCCGGGAGAGCTCTATTCTTGGGACCCCCCACACGACAATTTCTCGCCCGAAACCTACCAACGCCCCCCTCCTGGCCCCCCTCCTGGCCCCGGCATCCCCACCCCGGGAGAGCTCTGTTCTTGGGACCCCCCACACGACAATTTCTCGCCCGAAACCTACCAACGCCCCCCTCCTGGCCCCCCTCCTGGCCCCGGCATCCCCACCCCGGGAGAGCTCCCTTGGGCAACGCCCCCTCCTGGCCCCCCTCCTGGCCCCGGCCCCACCCCTTGGGGGACAAGACGTGGCTTCTTGGGAGAGACCCCCCACACGACAATTTCTCGCCCGAAACCTACCAACCTCCTGGCCCCCCTCCTGGCCCCGGCATCCCCACCCCGGGAGAGCTCTATTCTTGGGACCCCCCACACGACAATTTCTCGCCCGAAACCTACCAACGCCCCCCTCCTGGCCCCCCTCCTGGCCCCGGCATCCCCACCCCGGGAGAGCTCTATTCTTGGGACCCCCCACACGACAATTTCTCGCCCGAAACCTACCAACGCCACCGGCATCGGGCCCTTCAATTTCTCGGCCTCCTCCTGACCCCGGCATCCCCACCCCGGGAGAGCTCTGCTCTTGGGGCCCCCCGCACGACAATTTCTCGCCCGAAACCTACTCCTGGCCCCCCTCCTGGCCCCGGCATCCCCACCCCGGGAGAGCTCTATTCTTGGGGCCCCCCACGCGACAATTTCTCGCCCGAAACCTACCAACGCTCCCCTCCTGGCCCCCCTCCTGGCCCCGGCATCCCCACCCCGGGAGAGCTCTGCTCTTGGGACACCCCACACGACAATCTCTCGCCCGAAACCTACCAACGCCCCCCTCCTGGCCCCCCTCCTGGCCCCGGCATCCACCCCGGGAGAGCTCTGTTCTTGGGACTCCCCACGCGACAATTTCTCACCCGAAACCTACCAACGCCCCCCTCCTGGCCCCCCTCCTGGCCCCGGCATCCCCACCCCGGGAGAGCTCTGCTCTCCCAGAGGGCCATTAGCTCAACAAAATTGAGCTTTCATATGTTGGGGGGTGTTGAATTGAGCTTTTTATGTTTAAATGAGCTTTTTTTGGGTGAAATGAGTTTTTCTTGTTTTGTATGTTTTCATGATGACCAGCTGCAGCTCCGCTACCACGCGAAGTCTTTGAATTGTAGCGCTTCGCACGCGCGGCCGCTAGTGCTCAACCAAAAAAAGAAAGGGGGGGGGGGAGGAGGAGGAGGGGGAGGAGGAGGAGGAGAAGGAGAAGGAGAACGCGACGATGACAAGAGAAGGATCGAGTTCGATCGCACATCTCGAACACCCACAGTTTCAGGGCGGATTGGGACAGCATCAATTGCCCCCTCCAGATCCTCATGTGTTTTCTCACGACCATCTTCCGCCACATCGCTAACATTTCTCCTCGTCATATTTATATTCCTCCCCTTCCTCCTTTTCTCCTCCTCCTCGCCCTCCTCGTCCTCACTTCCTCCTCCTTCTCCTCTGTTTTTCTCCTCCTTTTCCCGTCCTTCCTTGAGTTTTCTCTCCTTGGGTGGGATGGAATGGAGATGATGTCGAGACGACCGCCGCATCCCAAGCTTCAAAAAACGAGTCAGCCTTTGCAGGACCATATCTAATTACGCTGACATCGCGACGCATGGTCTAGGTCAAGCGGTTTTCGCACCCATGGCGTGTTTCTCATCAATTGTCCGAACCGCGTCCAGTCGTGGCCACGACGGCCCTATCAAAGGCCAGCGTCGCCGATGTCCTACTCTTCTCGCGTTCCCCCCATCCCGCTGGTTCAGGAAGAGGGTTCTACCTTCAAACCTTGCAGCATGCACGCAAGCACCAACCCTATTTTTGGGACGGCCATAGCGTTTCCAAGAGCGCGGATGCCCGCATCCCCTAGGGTTGCATCTACGCTAGGCTCAAAACCCAATAAGCGAGCACGCTCCGAGACGGTAAGAAACCCGTTGAAGTTGTCGGCGCCCGTCTGCAAGCTGATACCATGCAACCACAAGTACGTGTTTCTGGTGGTCAAGCAAGGGACCGTGTCGTCGCCGCGGAACTGAGTGACGCATTTATGCCGAATCAAATCATGGCAACCTATGGCTGTGGGGGGAGGGGCTGGCGATTGTGCATTGACTTGCGTTAGCGTGTTGCATTGCACTGGGGTTCCTATCCTTATGCTTATTCCCCTCCCACTCCTCCTTCTCTCCTGTTTCCTTGTATTGCCGATCTTTGCATTGTTCTCCTTAGTTTTGCTTGCAACACCGTGCGCTCTTGGTAACGCTGTGCCTGAGGAGGGGTGAGACGAGCCGAGGTTACTTAATTGCTGGGGGGCTGCGGGTTTGCATTGCGCTGTCATGCGACATATGTGCGTGCATGTGCAGTGCCGTTGTGCGCACGTTGCTTGTTTTTCAAGTGCTGTAGATCTAATGGTTGCCCTGGGGTCTAATTCTACTTACTGCGAATCTGCATGCCACAAGTTATAAAACAAGCATCCTGGATCGGGTGGACCCTGTTCGGTGCCCTGCTGAGGTCGAACGCAAAAACGAGGGAGCCCTCGCCCTTTTCGCGGCAATTCTGGGCGGCCGTCGCCACCGTCTCTCGGTAGAAGCGCAAGGTCTCCAACTGTAGATCACATGTCTGCATGCATAGTTGCACACGGGGGGGGGGGGGGGGGCAAGGGGGGCGGGGGTGCGTTTGGATCTCACACGCGTTCGTGTTATGGACCAAGCCTTCGGCCACTGCCGCCACCCGACATGCTCTGAGCAAAAAAAGAAAAAAAAAAACAAAAAAAAAAAAAAAAAAAAAAAAAAAAAAAAAAAAAAAAAAAAAAAAAAAAAAAAAAAAAAAAAAAAAAAAAAAAAAAAAAAAAAAAAAAAATGAGCGATGCGGGAAGCTAGTGCGGGAAGGATCTCGAGACCCCCTCATCCCCATGCGAAGCGCAATAAAAACAGAGGCCCTGCAACTCAGTCAGGCTCGTCTCGTCCACGCAAGGCAAGCCCGTCTCGAGAAACTGCCGAAGCGGAGGTAACATAAGCTGGAAGTCGTTCGGGGTCTTCGTCGGCCTGGGCACGTCGAAGTAGTCGCAGTGCCGCCCACATATGAACGCTCTGGAGATCGCAGGTCGCAACATTCGCATTTCTGGAGCAGTGGGGCCGAGGGGGGTGTCATGGAGGATGGGGGGTGGTATAGAATGAGGGGGGGTATCGCCAGCGCCGTGGCCGCTCCTCCTCCCCCTCCTCCTCCTCCTCCTCCTCCTCCTCCTCCTCCGCCTCCTCCCCCCCCTCCCCTCATAGGAGAGCGCATCTCATGAACAAAAATGGTGTCCTCTGTCTCTGATGGGGTAGGCCTTGGTCCACAGAGTTGCACTCCCAATCGAATATTCGCCACTTAGCTGGTAAGTAATGTATTGCATCATTGAGCGGCACCGACCCGTCTGCCTTCCGATTCGCGATCTCCTTCACGTTCTCGATTGCGAAGAGTTTGAGGGCCGAGTCGACGCGAACAGCTTGTTGAACGATTGCTTTCATAACTGCAGCAAAAGGAAGGGCACGCTCATCAGTCCAGTCATTCCGAGATCCGCTCGTTGAAAATGGCGGGCAAGGGGGGCAGCTTACGATCATATTCATCTTGGGGATGCTCTCGGGCAGTACGTCTACAAAATTACATGATTTTCCGATGTAGGCAAGCCTGGTGTCCCCGTTGTGGACAGATGCAACGTGATCTTGGAGTTTCGGGTCAATGTCATAGCACATGTTCACTACAGTGACGCACAATTGTTGCAAGCACATGTAAGGTGTATCCATCCCACAGCATGGGCTCAGCATTCTGAGCGCCTGCTCGCTGTTAAGAACATCGGGCCCCAAGATCGATCGGCCCAACTCTTGCCACGAATCAACTACAACCTGCTTGGGGGGCGTGCTTGCAACCGAGCTTGAGCCAGACTGGCCACGGACGAGGCGGGTGGACCGCAGAGCCCCAGCGCCACATTTCCCATCGAGTTTAACGGGGGGGAGGGGGGGTGGGCAAGCGAACGAGTGAACGCCACCAAACGTTAACGAAACTCGAACCCCCATGGTTTCAGCTTGAGGCTGTCGTACGAGACGTCTCTGGCGTGAAACAACTGCACGCTGCGGCAGAAGGACAGTGCGAAACGTTGACCCCGAGCGCAGCTCCCCACAGAGCGGCGATCTCCACATCAGCGTGTAACCCCTCTTGAGTGTGCCCCCGCCTGGCTTTATGTTTCTGGCCCGCGGACCCGCATGGTCTCCCCCTTCCCAGTCAGAGAAACGCAAACACCGAATTTGGTATGAAAGGTAGCAAGCGAATTCTACAAAAAAATTGACCGCTCCCATGTGGCGCGGTGGCTGGACGCAGCTACGTTCGCAATCGCTAGATTCAGCGACTCGTCCAGGAAGCAACTGTATGTTTTCGGGTTCCCCGCCCATCGGACGCGGAGCGTTAAATGAACCCAAAGGTGGTGCTTGGGGATCATCTCTATACTAGTCATCTTGGCCAAATCTACGTGCCTCAAGCACAGGTCTAACATTCGCTGGCAATTGGCGAGAGGAACTTTCCGTGGGCTGGATCTCATAATATCCATATACTCAACGAGTGCTTTCCCAGCGTCTTCCAATATAGGGCCATGTTCCATGCTATTCCGAAATTTCGCGCATACACGAACTGCCCAAGGTAGAAGAGCCCCAGTCTCAGCGGCCTTGGTTTTTAAGGTTTTCTTGGCATCAGATCCTAGCATTCCAGGGGTCAGGTTTCGAATGAGTCTTGAAGCATCCACTATCGGGTTCCCCTGCCCCCAAGTTTTGATGTCGTTCAAGGTGTATTGAACCCCGATATCACTCACCGTCTTGCGACATCCCCGTATACCCCATACATTGCTGCCCAGCAGTGCCCACATTATTGCCGACATATATTGAGTTAGGGCGCCCAAGTAAAAGCAATGCAACAAGTCAATCATCATAACTGAGTTGGGTGTAATACCAAGGGCTTCGCAAAATAATGGGTTTCTTCTGAGGACTGGATCAGCTAGCCTTCTCGGGTCGTCATAATGCACCCGCCAGGAAAACACAGTCATGGGCAAGGGAGCTGTCTCAAATTTCCCGACATCCCTGAGATTGGCGCAAGGGTCAAGTCTGTCAGTCGGTCGCAAACCAAACTTTGCCACATCATGTTTGATAATTCTCCCACGTTCTCGTATCGGATCAAATATCACCCCCCCCCTGTATCAGGATTGCATGTCGATCGTCCTCGCTCAAAATATCTACTCTGATCTCGCAAGTCACACAGGCAGCCCCATAGTCTTGGGGAGGGCCCCAAGCGTGCCCGAGAAGCGAGACGTTGTCGAATGAGAATCTGCATGCCCCACCGTTCTGGGACTAATGGCGTGGAGCTCGCATTTTTTTATGGTTTTTAGTTTTGCCCTAGTGTTGCAGTCGCGGGTGTTTGTTTTACATGCATGATGTTGGCGTGTCAATGTGTTTGGTACACAGCGTTCCCGACGCGCGAACCACGATCCCCACGGGCTCCCCGCTGAGCAACGCTCAGCTCGCGGACCATGCGGCAGCATATATAGATAAGCTCGGCTTCTCCGCTTGACACAGAAAACATGGATGGTGATATGAGGCCCATGTGGGTGGGCCGAACGTGTTCGACGTGCTCGTCCCGTTTGTTTTTTAACACCGAGTTATCTGCCAGCTCACAACCATCCCACTTTCGATCTGGACGATGCCCTGTGGCGCAGCTTTCCAGACACCATCGGAGGAAATCGAATACTGGATAATGCGAGCACCATCCTCGACACCCGCACTTACACGCCTCACGCTTGGAGAGGACCCCCAGGAAATGTCTTTTGCCAGTGACGATATTGTATACGTTTATGTTAAGTAGTGTATCTACTTTGCCGATTGCTGTGCGCCGAGTATATCGAACACCATCTGCGTAGATGGCAAAAAGAAATGTCGGCCTGTCATCCCCTGGGATACGTCTGAGTGGGTGGCGAGCAAAATTATCCTGCCAGTCGGAATCGTTGCTCACCTTCGCAGAAAGCTCGTTGGCCCCAGCAAGGTCCGCCTCGATTTCGGCGTTGAGCGTCTCATGTATGGCAGCACAAAGAACTGGCTTTTCCTGTGGGCCATGATTTGAAAGCGTTGCAACATTTGCGTACACTGCACAGGTCACATGTGTATACGCGCGCACACATGGGATGGGGAGGAGGAGGAGGAGGAGGAGAAGGAGGAGGAGGAGGAGGACATGGAACGGGGGGACTGCACTGCGTTGCTTTGCAACCACTATGCGGCTACGATCACAATCGCGACACACTGGATCCCACGAAACCCTTTGAGTCCCCTCAAGTCCTCCTGCCTGCCACCCCAGAACGAAGGCACACCGACTTTGCAAAGAGGCGCTTCTGGAGCATGACCTAGAACTCCCTTCAAGTGGCGCTCGTAGTGGCCGTCACTATCAGACATAAAGGCTAATTCTTGGAGATCAGATCCTGCCGCTCCTGCGTGTGTGGCATGGTGAGCAATTAGACAGACATCTTTTGCTGACATCTTGCCGAGAGCGTATTTTGTAATGAGTAGCTCCTTCAAGACTGCGCCATGTGACTCCCTCTCTGCGGATCGACCGCTGACAGAGGGCTGCTCCCAGGATGCTTGCGACCCCTCTGCAGGCATCTCCCAACTACGCAGCCTAACCGAGCAGTCATCCTTCTAAACGACTGCAGGATATGAAAGATCTATGCGTGAATTGGACATGATTCCAGAAATCACCAAAAACCATTACAAAAACTCCCAAAAACCATTCCACGAAAACTCCACGCAAACTCCGCGCTGATTCCACGCTGATTCCACGGTAACTCCACGCTTCGTTTTTTTGAGGATGCATCGAGCGAAACGCTGGTTTCCACGGTAACTCCACGGTAGTTCCACGGTAATTCCACGGCTGGTTTCCCGGCGAGACCGGAGGCACATCAAACATTGGCATCGGTTCCAGGATGTTGGGCAATTTTATGAACGAACTACATCAAAACATGTGCACCGAGCTGGAAGATCTGTCATCGGTGGCTGGGTCTGCCAAAAGTTGCAGACGAGCCAATGATCATGCCCCTGTGCACAGGGACCAAAGAGAAACAGATGTAGCCATGCGGCGGCGAGATAGGATAAATAATTGAACAGTTCACGTGTGCGCCTATCAGCAGATAGACTTAGAAGAAAACCCCAACTGAAGCAGCCTGCACCTGCACGCTGCTGTCCCCGATCATCTACAGATCCTAGAGCTCGTCGACGTCGCTGGGCACGAGGTCCTTCATCTGGCGGATCCGACGGACCTTGGCCTGCATCGCATGGAGCTTCTGCTCGAAGTTAACCTGGAAGGTGTTCAGCGCGTGGATCAGCTCGCTCTCGTCCGTGTGATCCTTCATAGTGGGGATCCCCTCGGTCAGGATTCTCTGGAACGTCGTGTCGGTCTTGGCGCCCCTCTCCAAGGCCTTCAGGTTGCCCTCGAGGTTCTTGGCGAACTTCACAGCGAACGCCCACTCCCCCTGATCACCAGCTGTGATGTCATTGATCAAGGTCCTCTCAGGAGTATTCAATCCAAGCCTTCCTAGAGTTGGAGTGATCGATCGATCTCTGCCTGATCCTCCGATCGATCACTCTATCTATTTGGGAAGGCTATGATTTGAATGCGCTGGTCCTTGCTTCCATGGTGGCCATGCTGTACAAGGCGAAGGTGTCCTGCCCGCTCTTGATGGCGTTCTTGAGCGAGTTGGCGGGGCTAGCCTTCGCCTTGGCCTTCCCCTTCGCCTTGCCCTTCGGGTTAGCCTTCGGATTCGCCCTGGGGCGCGGCACCACCTCGCCCGCAGTCTCTGTCATAGCCTTTTTCCCAGATGGTGCAGCTGCAGGTGCTGCTGGTGGCGTGGCTGCGGGAGTTGCAGGTGGCGTAGTCGCTGGCGTCGACGAGGGCGCGCCTGCAGCTGCTTCAACTGCAGGAGCTCCACCAGGAGTCGGCCTGTTGCTGTCGACCTCCTCCTGCGTCCAGGAGTTGACGTTCATCGCCCTGACCTTCTTGCGCCGCATGCGGAAGGTCAAGCGGCCCGAGTCCTCGTCTACCTCCGAAAAGGGCGGGCCCCGCTCGATGCATTGACGGGCGATCCTCAACGCGCCCTGGATAGCCGTCGGGCGGTCGAACCCGCCCTGGGCGATGATGAGTTGGTCCAGGTTGAGTAGTTCGCCCTCCACTTCATCCTCGTCGCGCCTCTCGGTTGTCCTGCGCCTCTTCTTCATGTGCTCATCATAACGCTCCTTGGCCCGCTCCGCGCGGTCGATCTCCTTAAGGTATGGCCTCTTCTTGTGGTACTCGGCCCTCTTCCCTGCAGTCCAGTGGCTGGCGATGAAGCGATCGAATCTCGACCCCATCACCCCTTTGGCGGGGAAAACGAAGCCAGTCGTCGAGAGCGACTCCAACTCCTCATCTGCAGGGCCTTGCAGCTCTTCCTCTCCATCAGGGTGCTGCGCATCTGCAGTCGTCCTCCTCTGCGCCTTGAACATCATCAGAAGCTCCTGCTGGCAGAGCGTAACGCGTATCATTGAAACACAACGTTTGCCAGAGCATCCAGAAAACGACAGGGAGTTCAGAAAACCAAGCTGCTAAAAAAGACCATCCCCCATGGCATCACAACGCTTATGACTACTACCCACGATGGATCCTGCTCGTAGTCGACGGTGCTGCTCTCGGTGGCCGCGGTCGCCTTACCTTGACCAATAGCGGCCATGACCTCTTCAGCGAACGTTGCTGCGAGATCAGCGGGGCCCTTGGCGGGGTGATCCTGTTCTGCATCTGAGAGTTCGTCCTCCTGAGGGTTACGCGGCAGGCCGCCGCCGTTGCCGATGTCCTCAGCGGCGGGGGCAGCGGGCGGCTCCGCGGCCACCAACTCCTGCGCGGTCTCCGCGGGCGCCCCATCAAGCTCGGTCTCGGCCACATCCTCATGGGGTGGTCTCGATCGTTCCAGCTTGTCCGACGGTCTCCCCCCCGCTCCTTTAAAGCTCACCCCACCTGTTATAATGGGGTGTGTCGGGGGGAAGAGGGCGGAGCGGAGGAGAGGCCACCCAATGAAGGACTATTAACGAGCGCAAGCGTCCTGACCCTCAGGAACACTCGAGTCGTCTACCTCGAGCACTTGGGCGACAGGTGCCCTGACTCACGGGGGCGGTCAGAAGACGGAACCCCTCTTTCACTGCCCCTTGGAGATTTCACGGCATCCAGGATCAGAGCGGCCCATGGGTTCCACAGAGAGTTCATGACCCCCATGGTTTAGCACGATCGTTTTCGGAGAACTTCTAACGCTCGACTGCACCCGAGAACGAAAACCTGAGCAGTCATGCGCGTATCGATTGCAGATCGCCCAACCTTGAACCCCACGCGCCTGGAAAAAATGAGGAGTCGGAACCTTGAAACTTACCAGCGCTTGTTTGCAAATCCGATGCCTCTGCAGGGGCTACAGATGCATATCCGCGCCGTGCGGCCCTGAGCCGATTGTGGCGGGCGTCCAGCTTCTGAACGGCTGCCGGCGTGTTGGACGTCATGTCGGATACCGTGCGTCGGTGGACTCTGAAATTCAGAACCCTGAAATGACTATAGATTGCTAGAGCCCAACGCACACGCACGCACACACACAACATATTCGGATGTCTATGTGCATTCAGGTGCGATTGCTTTGTTTCGATGTGATCATGCGTCTGCTCGCTGTTTCGTTTTTGTTGTTGTTGTTTTGTTTTTTTGTTTTTTTTGTTGGGGGGCGGGGGAGTCTGCATTGTTCGGGCCGACGGGGCATTTCTGAGCCTAGCATCCCCTTATACGGTGGGAGATCGGATTCATTGTCGTATGCGCCTTAATTCCCGATGTGACGGGACGGGGTTACGAGGCCTTGTGGTAGAACGAACCCCTCAAGGACGGATATCACTCCAGGGCCCCAGGGAGAGCGAGGAGGAGGAGGAGGACCAATGGAGGAGCAAGGGTGCAGACGAGGGAACAGGAAAAGGATAATGGCAGGTGAAGATGAGGTGGAGGAGGGCTTGGTGGCTCGAGGATCCCAGCTGTCTCAAATCAGGACCGCAACCAGCTAGCCTCGGGCCCCTCGACCAGGTCAGGGCGGGTGCGCTCTGGGGGGCTATCGGCGGCACCCTCGACGGGCGCCGTGCTCACTGCAGGGGCGGCGGCCGGTGCAGGGGCGCTGGAGCTGGGGCTGGCGGCTGGCCGCTTTAAAGCGGCAGCTGGGCGTTTCATGCCCGTGCTCCGATCGGAGCTGCCCGCGCCCGTGGTCTTGTCGGAGCCGCCCACGTCGGTGCCGCCGCCCGTGCTCTTGTCGGCGCCGCCCGTGCTCTCGCCCGTAACCTTGGCCATGAAGTTCTTCTTCTCCTCTGCGATGCCCTCCTTGGTGGTCTTGCCGTTCGCGAGCTTCTCGGCCAGGCCCTGCGCGAAGGCGAACCCCTCTGGCTCGCCGCCCTTGAAGAGGTCGACGTTCAGGTGCATCAAGGCCGCCCCGTTGAACCTGATGCGGGCCAAGCGGATCTTCGGGCCCTTCTTCGGGCCGTCGCTCCGCACATCTGCTATGATGTTCTCGCCGTTCTCGGTGACGCCTGTGTACTTCAGCGCGCCATCTGCAGCTGCGGCAGGTCGTTTTCCTACTGGCGGCGGCTTCTTGCTCTTGCTCACGGGCTGCTCGGCATCTCCTAGCCCCGCCTGCTTGTATGCGCCCACGGTGAGCTGAGGAATCGAGCGCCTCTCGTTCGGCCAGCACGCTATCATCATGTGGTGGTCCAAGGCGTCCTGTGGGACCTCGAAGGCCGCGTTGCATTCTACGGAGTCCGTATCTTTGCTGCTCGCGAGCTTCCGCCATGCACGCATCGACACTGCGTCGAAGCCATGCACCATATCACCTGATGGAAGCCGCATGCACAATTGTGAGAGGGCGCGTGCCCCCTCTCACGACTAGGAGGGTGGATGTTTCCACGCCTCCTCGAGCTCCTACTCCTCCCCCTCCTCCTTCTCCTCCTCCGAGCCTGCCCTCTTCCTCCCCCTCTTCCTTCTCTTCCTTCTCCTCCTCCGTCCTCCTCCTCCTCCCTCCTCCTCCTCCTCCTCCTCCTATTCCTCCCCCTCCTCCTCCTCCTCCTTACCGTGGGTTGCACCCGTCATCACCTGTCTCAGCGGCCGCTGGTTTCTTGGCGATGTCGACGTCGCCCTCGTCGTCTGGGTCCACCTCCTCGTCGGGCTCGCCACCCTGCTCCTCCTCGCCGCCCTCCTCTGCGCCGTCGGGCTCGTCGACCTCCGAGTAGTCGTCGTCGGCGCCGCTCAGCACGAAGCCCAGCTTCTTGAACCACTTCGGCGCCGTCGAGCCCTGCCCGCGCGACGGGCGTCACAAACATGAAGACGGGGAGGAGGGGGAGGAGAAGGAGGAGGGGGAGAAGGAGGAGGAGGAGGAGGAGGAGGATGGGGGGGAGGATCGAGGAGGAGGATAAGGGGGGCGGGCGGGAAGGAAGAGGAGGAGGAGGAGGAGGAGGAGGAGGAGAAGGAGGAGGAGGAGGGGAGGGATTAGGCAGGTGAGAAGGACGGATACGGATAATCAGCCTGGCATGGGATGGTAGAGTGTGAAATTTGGAGTTCCTCAAGGCCCGTGCGGGCCTTGGGGAACTCCAAATTCCAGCATCGCATCGTCACCGAATTCATCCGTGTCCACACTATAGCTTACCATCGTCATCATTGTCATCATCACCATCGTCATCACCACCGCCATTCCCCCTAGCCCCATCCAAACTATACCACTCTTAGTGCCCTTCACAATCTTGGCATCGGTCCTTCTCAGCTGGGCGACGTGTCGGCAAACGCGTCGAAGCCGCCTGCCACACTCCTCAGACCAATCGTCGACCTCCTTGGACGAAATCGGCAACGATTTCTTCGTGGCGATGGCCTGCAGCGCATTTTGCAGCGTCACGGGCTTGAACGAAAGAGTTGGCACAGCAGCTTGGATTGCAACCAGCATGGCAGCATAGAGAATGATTTTCTCCTTGTTGATCTTGTTCGAGCTTTTCTTATCTGCGTTGTACTGGATCCATTGCACAGGAGGGTGACAAACAATATGGGTCACGATCCCCTAGACTGCCCATGCACGGGGTTCCCGAGACGGCCCTAAGAGGAGCCCAAGAAAGGGGGCACGCGAACCGATCAGCCTCAAGAGAGACCTCCAGGAGACGCCCAAAGGCCCTCGACCTCCACCTTCCGCGTCCCGCATTGCCCCCACTCACGCTTTTGTTGTTTATTGCTGTTTGTTTTCATGTTTTCTATGATATAAGTTGGAGGAAATTCAGTAATGTTTGGCATGGTGCCACCTGCGTCACGTAAGGCTCGAGCAACGTCTGGAGCTTCTCCTCCTCGTTGAACCGCGGCCCCTTGGGGGCCATCTGCGCCTCTCGCGAGGCTCGAGCCGAATGCCTTCGAAGCGGGCACCGAGCTCTGCCCGTCGCAATCGTGTCCCCTCATTCTCCCCTTCCTCATCTCCTCCTCGTCTCATCCTCCGCCCGCCTCCTTCTCTTCCTCTTGCTCCTCGCTTCTGCTGCAGCGCGTCGTCGTCTAAGCAACGCACGACAACCTATGTGAGATATACCCGCGAGATGGCCAAAGATGGTACCAAGATTGCTCCATGATGGCTCACCGACAGATCTTAGTTGTTATGTTATGTGTTAGAAGTATGTTTTTGAGGAGAATTAGATTTTTTAGTGAATTTAGTTTTAAAAATTGAATTGAGCCAAACAGCGGGCTCAATTTTTTGAGCCAACCTCCTGGCCCCCCTCCTGGCCCCGGCATCCCCACCCCGGGAGAGCTCTGTTCTTGGGACCCCCCACACGACAATTTCTCCCCCGAAACCTACCAACGCCCCCCATCCTGGCCCCCCTCCTGGCCCCAGCATCCCCACCCCGGGAGAGCTCTACTCTTGGGATCTATTCTTGGGACCCCCCACACGACAATTTCTCGCCCGAAACCCACCAACGCCCCCCTCCTGGCCTCCCTCCTGGTTCCGGCATCCCCACCCCGGGAGAGCTCTATTCATTGGACCCCCCACACGACAATTTCTCGCCCGAAACCTACCAACGCCCCCCTCCTGGCCACCTCCGGCCACCCGTCCGGCCCCCCTCCTGGCCCCGGCATCCCCACCACGGGAGAGCTCTATTCTTGGGACCCCCCACACGACAATTTCTCGTCCGAAACCTACCAACGCCCCCCTCCTGGCCCCCCTCCTGGCCCCGGCATCCCCGTCCCGGGAGAGCTCTATTCTTGGGACCCCCCACACGACGACAATTTCTCGCCCGAAACCTACCAACGCCCCCCTCCTGGCCCCACTCCTGGCCCCGGCATCCCCACCTGGGGAGAGCTCTGCTCTTAGGACCCCCCACACGACAATTTCTCCCCCGAATCCTACCAACGCCC
>CAUYUJ010007604.1:2500-45651 GCA_963575745.1 Prorocentrum cordatum | reverse complement strand
GGGGGGGGGGGGAGTTGGGGTGCGGGAAATGAGAATTAAGACGGGGAGTAGGCGGGGGATGCGTAGAAGGAGGAGGAGGAAGAAGAGGAGGACGAGGGGAGGGACGAGGAGGGAGGAGGAGGAGGAGGAGGAGGAGGAGGAGGAGGAGGAGGAGGAAGAGGAGGAGGAGGATGATGAGGAGGAGGAGGATGATGAGGAGGAGGAGGAGAAGGAGGAGGATGAGGAGGAAGAGGAGGAAGAGGAGGAGGAGGAGGAGGAAGAGGAGGAGGGGAAGGAGGAGGAAAAGGAGGAGGAGGAGGAAGAGGAGGCGGAAGAGGAGGCGGAAGAGGAGGCGGAGGAGGCAGAGGAGGCGGAGGAGGACGAGGAGGAGGAGGCGGCGGAGGAGGAGGAGGAAAACACATAATGATAATAGTAAGTATAATAATGCGAATAATGCGAATAAGAAGAATAATATCAATGAAAATGCCAATACTAATAAGGAACATACTAATACTGATAATAATAAGAATATTAGGGATACTAGTCATACTGTTCAGAACAATAATAGTAATACTAACCACATTTATCATAATAGTGATAACACTAATCATAATACTAAGCTTAATACTAATCTGATTAACAATACTAGCAATACGAATACTACTAATACTACTAAAAAGAATATTCATACTAATAATAATATTATTAATAATAGTAATACTAATACTGGCAATACTGATCATGTTGATGATGATGATGATACTACTACTACTACTAATAATAATAATGGTACTAATCGTATTATTAATAATGCTGGTAGTAATGGTAATACTATTCATACTAATAGTAATAAGAATAAGACTAATAACAATATTAACGATACTAACAATGGTAGTAATACTAAGAATATCAATAATAGTACTAATACTAAGAAGAGTACTAATAACAAAAACAGACGAACACGCAACCGAAACATAATAAGACTACGAATACGAATCATAATATTTAAAAGAATACTAATAATACTACGAAGACTCTGAAGACTAAGACGAATACTGCCAATAAGAATAATAATAGCACTCGGACCACTACTAATATTAACAATACTGCTGCTGCTACTACTACTACTACTATGACTACTTCCTACTAATACTCGTCATAATACTAGTAATAGCACTGATCATAATACTAATAATTATACTACTAATAATACTACTACTAATAATACGACTACTATCATGATATATCATAGTAATAATATTAATTATAATAATATTACTGATACTAATACTAATAATACTGCTAATACTACTAATACTAGGACGAATAAGATTAGTAAGAAACATAATAAGAATAAGAAAACGAATCATGATAAGAAAAAGACGACTACGACGAAGAAGACGAATACGAATTATCATGGGCGGAGGAGGAGGAGGACCAGGACGAGGAGGAAGAGGAGGAGTAGGAGGAAGACGAGGAGGAGGAAGAAGAGGAGGCGGAGGAGGAGGAGAAGGAGGAGGAGGAGGAGGAGGAGCAAGAGGAAGGGAGGAGGAGGAGGAGGAGGAGGAGGAGAAAAGGAGGAGGAGGAGGACGAGGACGAGGAGCAGGAAGAGGAAAATGAGGAGGAGGGGGGGACGAGGAGGAGGAGAATGAGGAGGAGGAGGAGGAGGAGGAACAGAAGGAAGAGGAGGAGGAAGAAAAGGAGGAGGAGGAGGAGGAGGCGGAGGCGGAGGCGGAAGCAGGGGCGGCGTCGGCGGCGGCGGCGGCGAGGAGGAGGAATAGGAGGAGGAGGAGGAAGAGGATGAGGAGGAGGAAGAGGATGAGGAGGAGGATGGGGGAGGAGGAAGAGGAGGAGGCGGAGGAGGAGGAGGAGGAAGAGGAGGAGGAGGAGGAGGTGGACGAGCAGAAGGAGGAGGCGGAGGATGAGGAGGAATAGGAATTGCAGTTGGAGGATGGAGTGGTGGAGGAGGAGAAGGGGGAGAGATGATGATGATGCTGATGATGATGATGATGATGATGATGATGCTGATGCTGATGCTGATGCTGATGCTGATGATGATGATGCTGATGATGATGATGGTGATGATGATGATGATGATGATGATGATGCGGACGATGATGACGATGATGCTAATGGTGATGGGGATGGTGATGGTGATGGCGATGGTGGTGGTAATGATGATGCTGATGATGGTGATGCTGTTGATGCTGATGATGCTGATATGCTGATGCTGCTGATGATGACGATGATGCTGCTGCTGATGCTGATGATACTGCTGCTGATGATGATGATGATGGTGGCGGTGGTGGTGGTGATGGTGCTGATTGTGGTGATGATTATGATGATGATGAGGATGAGGATGATGATGATGATGATGATGCTGCTGCTGCTGCTGATGATGATGGACATGATGAACATGGCGATGTTGAGGATGATGAAGGCGATGATGATGACGATGTTGTTGTTGATGATGATGATGATGATGATGATGATGATGCTGATGATGATGATGATGATATGGGGTGATGATGATTGTGATGATGCTGATGATGCTGATGACGAGGATACTGACGATGAAGATGATGATACGATGAAGGTGATGAGGATGATGATGCTGCTGCTGATGATGGTGATGATGATGCTGGTGCTGATGATGAGGATGATGATGCTGTTGCGGATGATTCTGATGATGCTGATGAGGGTGGTGGTGGTGATGATGATGCCGATGACGATGCTGATGCTGATGAAGACGATGCTGATGACGATGATGTTGATAATGCTGATGACGATTATGATGCTGATGCTGATGATGATGCTGATGATGCTGATGCTGATGATGATGATACTGATGATAATGATGATAATGATGATACTGACGATGCTGCTGATTATGATGATGACGATGACGATGACGATGATGATGACGCTGATGACGATGATGATGCTGATGATGAAGCTGAAGATGATGCTGCTGATGATGAGGATGATGATGCTGATGAGGATGATGATGATGAAGATGGTGCTGATGCTGTTGATGATGATGACGAACCTAATGATGATGCTGATGATGCTGCTGCCGATGATGATGATGATGATGCTGATGATGATGATGCTGATGATGATGATGATGCTGACGATGATGATGATGTTGACGATGCTGATGATGATGATGATGATGATGATGATGATGATGATGATGATGATGATGATGATGATGATGATGCTGATGCTGATGACAATGGCGATGACGATGATGATTATGATGATGCTGCTGATGATGATGATGATGATGACGTTGATGATGTTGATGATGATGATGATGATGATGATGATGATGATGATGATGATGATGATGATGATGCTGATGCTGATGCTGATGATGATGATGATGATCTTGATGATGATGCTGATGCTGATGATGATGATGATGATGATGATGATGATGATGATGATGATGATGATGATGATGATGATGATGATGATGATGATGATGATGCTGATGATGATTACGCTGATGCTGATGCTGATGCTGATGCTGATGCTGATGGAATTGGTGGTGGTGGTGGTGGTGCTGATACTCGTGGCTGTGGTGATGATGGGAAGGAGAAGGAGAAGCAAGGAGAAGAGGAGGAGTAGGAGGAGGTTGAGGAGGAGGAGGAGGAGGAGGAGGAGGAGGAGCAGGAGCAGGAGCAGGAGCAGGAGCAGGAGCAGGAGCAGGAGCAGGAGCAGGAGGAATAAGAAGAGGATGAGGAGGATGAGGAGGAGGAGGAGGAGCAGGAGCAGGAGGAGGAGGAGGAGGAGGAGGAGGAGGAGGAGGAGGAGGAGGAGCAGTGGCGGGAGCAGGAGCAGGAGCAGGAGCAGGAGCAGGAACAGGAGCAGGAGCAGGAACAGGAGCAGGAGCAGGAGCAGGAGCAGGAGGAGGAGGAGGAGGAGGGGAGGAGAAGGCAGGAGCAGGAGGAGGAGGAGGAGGATGGAGGAGGAGGAGGAGGAGGCAGGAGGAGGAGGAGGAGATGGAGGTGGAGGTGCCGGAGGAGGAGGTGGAGGCAGAGGCAGAAGCGGAGGCGGAGGCGGAGGAGGAGGAGGAAGAGGGGAGGGAGCAGGAGCAGGAGCAAGAGCAGGAGGAAGAAGAGGAGGAAAAGGAGGAGGAGGAGGAGGAACAAGAGGAGGAGGAAAAGGAGGAGGACGAGGAGGAGGAGGAGGAGGAGGAGGAGGAGGAGAAGGACAAGGGGGAAAAGGAGGTGGAGGAGGAGGAGGAGGAAGAGGGGGAGGAGGAAGACCCGTGTAAACCCAAGATTTCTCAACGATATTGCAGTACACCCTCGCTCCGCATTCCTTCTTCATATGCCCCTTTACACGGTTCACTTTCACTGAGATGATTGTCCCATCGGAGGACAATCGTGTGAACATCTTGAATGTTCCTGGGATTTCAACGGCGCGAATTGTCGTCGTTGTTGTCGTTGTTGTTGTTGTTGTTGAACATTATTCCTTCTAAAGAATTATTATTGTTGGGACCCCTGGTGCGCGACCTCTGCGCCGCGCCTAGGCCGCAGCTACATTTTCATCATTTTTTCGCGAAAGCTTCAGAAAAGTGGATGAGCTCCGGATCCGGTTTTTTGTTGACGCTCGTTTTCCCTTGCAAAAAACAATAGAAAATGAAAATTCTTGTTTTTACTTGATCAAATTGCAAGAATCCCTTGCAAAAAATAAGGTAAAGTGGACATTCGTGCGCGCAAGACGAAATCCTTCCAAAACCTTAGGTTTCGTAACGATTTTAACATAAAAACATCAAAAACCCAATGGTTTTCTCAGAAAAAATTGTCAAAATGTCCTTCCGCGCGCTCTTGCGGATTCCTAGGAAACCCACCAGATTTTAAACATTGCTGTTAAAAGTGATCAACCTCTGCGGGTGTGTACTCCACGCCAGTGTAGTATCCACGATCGTCCGCGCGCCACGAAGTGAAGTGTCCTGACGTCATAGGGCGGGAAGCTGGGTGTGGGTGGTTCCCGAGAGTCGTGTGGATGTTTGGTAGAGCTTGCATTGCCCCCCCACGAAGTGGGGGTATTGGCTGGCGTCGCATGAAAACCCTGGCACTGGGGAGAACACTGAGCGTTCGGGTAAAATGATTGTTGTTGTTGTTGTTGTTGTTGTGTTGTTGTGGTTGTGTTGTTGTGGTTGTTGTTGTTGGTTGTGGTTGTGGTTGTGGTTGTGGTTGTGGTTGTGGTTGTGGTTGTTGTTGTTGTTGTTGTTGTTGTTGTTGTTGTTGTTGTTGTTGTTGTTGTTATGTCTTGGCGCTCTTGAATCGTACCAGAAAGCCGTTCCTGGGACTTCACCACCGCGAATCAACGTACCTGTTGTACCCTGGCAGTCCGACATCGTTCGACAACACCATTCCTGGGACGTCAGCCATGAGAATCTTTGAATCACGTGTGTGAACTCTGAAAACGACTGTGCGTGGCGCCAAGGCGAGAGCAACATTCTGAAAAGGAGCCGCCCGGCATCCGTGAAATTCTTGCAAACTAAGACGAATGCGCGCGGCGCTGAGGCGAGAGCCACATTTTGGGAAAGGAGTTGCCCTCTATCCGTGAATCGTTTGCGAACTTTCAATTTGAATGCGCGCGGAGCTAAGGCGAGAGGTGCATTCTGAAAGCGGGCCGCCCTGATCCGTGAAAGTTCTGCAAACTTTTATTGCGAATGTACGCGGCGCTAAGGCGAGAGGCACATATTCAAAGTGGCCCGCCCTCCATCCGCAAAGCGCTTGCAAGCTTTTGAATACGAATGTGCGCGTCGCTGAGGCGAAAACCACAGTTTGGAAACGGCCCGCCCTCCATCCGTGAAGCTCTTGCAACTTCTCAGCTCAATGATCATATAAAAGGTGAGGACGTTTCAGTCGAAGCGCCCGGCCCGCCGTCAACGAGCTCGGGGTGCGACAGGGAGGAGAAATTGATAAGCATAATGAATGGAGGAGGAGTAGGAGGAGGAGGAGGGGGAGGAGGGGGAGAAGGAGGAGGAGGAGGAGGAGGTGGAGGAGGAGGAGGAGGAGGAGGAGCAGGCGGAGGTGGAGATGGAGGTGGAGGTGCCGGAGGAGGAGGTGGAGGCAGAGGCAGAAGCGGAGGCGGAGGCGGAGGCGGAGGAGGTTGAGAACGATGCGTTACGGAGAGGCCCCCCCCGACGGCTTGACGGGACCGCGAACCTTCTTATCACTCCCCCTTTGGTCTTCCTCTCCTCAGCCTCCTCCTCCACCTTTGCAGCGCCTCCTCGCATCACTCATCTTCTATGGCGCCTCCGTGTTCCTCTTCTCTGCCCTCCGCCATTTTTTGCCGTCGCCCGACTGAAAGCTTCTCAAGATTTGTCCCTGGACCCCTCCCAGGGGATCCATCCTGGCCAGTTTTTTCGAGCTGCGTCTGGTCCTGGTGACGAGAACCGCCAGATACGCCCCAGCTCCAACGAGACCGACGACGACGAAAACGTCGACGACGTCCCCCTCTGCAGGTCACCCTCTGCGCGGAGCACCCCGACGACGACGGCGCGCCCAAGGCGCCCGCGGCACCGCGGCGGCTCCGCTGGCTCCGCGGCGGGGCCAGGCGGCCCTGCGTCTCGGTCCGCCAGCCGCCGTCAATGTCGCCCCTTCTTCCTCCGTCGTCGTCGTCTAAGTCGTCTTCGTCATGGTTCTCCTTCTCTCCTCCTCTTTCCCCCGCCCTCCCCCCTCCCTCCTCCTCAAGGGTTTCTTATCTTAGCGGACGCTTGGAAAAGAAAAAAATGGAGCCACCAGGGGATTGGAACATGGTCCGTTTTTCTGCCACCGTCAAGACGGGCGAGAGACGTGTGTACAGAACAAGAGAGCCCTGACATCAGTTATTCCAGTGAACATGCGATGAAGTGCAAGACCTATTGTGCAAGAGGTGCGATGCGGGGACGCGGATATAGAGCCCATGTTCTCCTTAAGCGTGTTGCAGGGAATCGGAAATCCATTAGACGTGCTTGGAACTCCTGGTGCCCTTGCATGACGCAGGCGAAGTAGAGATGCAGCGTCGGAAAAGGTTTTGGCTGGCCTAGAATCTGGGCAATCAAACTGCGGCTGATGAATAGCTCGGCTTTCCTATCGCGCCGGCTACGTTTGTTTTGCGTCACCGTTGGAAGCAGTGTTGTTTGTACAGTTTAAACTTGTTGGCGCCCAGGTTGCAGAGGCATGTCTGTATTAATCTGCTTCAGGTATTCTGCTACGCTACATCTGCGCCGCTCTCTAACGCAGGCCGGACAAACAATGATATGCATCTCCAGACCACGATGTGGCCGTGGTAAGATGCTCTGGCTGTGGACGTGCACGGGCAGACCAAGGCACACGTCCGACGCAAGTGGCCACTGGCAGGCAGGTGCAGATCATGAGGGGCGATTCGGACCAGGACGGACCCACGCGCCCATCTTGCGGCAGGCGCGTGCAGCGAGAAGGCAGTTCTCGGCACGCCTTCACGACGGGCCAAGTTCAGCGACCTTCTGTTGCAGCGGCAATTGATCTTGTTCGGTGATATTGCGCGCAAGTGCAACGACCATCCTGTCAGGCAGGTCGTTTTCCAACTTTCCTCTTCCGAGCACAGCAGCCCTGTCGCCGACAGAAGGGCAGGCCCCGGCAGGCGTGGGCGTCAGAGTTGTACAAGTATGTGCAGCATACTTGTCGTGATGTTGGTTGTCATATACATAATTTGGGCACCTTGACAGCAGAAGCCTGGAAAGCGGCAGTGCGCAAGTATATTGTCTAGCGCGCGCTCGTACCATTGCTCATGTGCCTACGGACGCGCGGCTTCATTCATTCATTCACGACGGGATGGGTGTCGCAGCTGGGCAGAGCTCGCTGCTGACGTGGAAGCCTGGGCCACCCTCGCGGATTGTGTGAAGTCTTGCTATTCAGGGAGACTGCCGTAGGTGTGCCCACGCCCAGCCCAAACATTCCAGTATTCCCCGTGTCGCTATCCCCTTGGAGCTGTGGGCCATGTCAGGTTGTTTCTCGATGGCGTGCCCCCCAGAACCAGGCGGAACGGCGGAAAAATAACGCCTAGGTGCACTACGCAGGAAACGACGGTGACAGCGGCGGCAGGCGGTGGGGCTGGCGTGCGCGACGACGGGGTACCAGGAGGAGGAGGAGGAGGAGGAGGAGGAGGAGGAGGAGGAGGAGGAGGAGGAGGAGGAGGAGGAGGAGGAGGAGGAGGAGGAGGAGGAGGAGGAGATGAGGCGCGCCAGGCGGCGGAGGACAGCAACGAATCGGGGGTGACCCGAGGCGGAGAGGGACGATGGACCCTGGCCCAGAAGGCGGGGATGGTGCGGCGGCTTGTAGGATCGATGATCCCCAAGACGTGTGTTAGAGCCCAATGTGTGTGTTATTCCGCTCAGCTCCACCAGTAGATCATGTCATCGCCTGCGTCGTATTGGACGGTCTCGATGACAAACACTTTTTTACCACCCAGAGGGAGCCCCGCGGCGAGAACGGGCGACAAGCGGACGCGGAAAAGCCGGAAGAGGAGAGGAGAAGGAGGGGGGGAGGAGGAACGATGGGGACAAAAAACATGCCGGTCGAGCACGCCGGACAACAGCTGCCCAGTGCAGTCGTTTCGAAGCCAATTACAGTTTAATGAGCCCAGCGCCACCGCCCCCCCCCCACTCACTAGTCGGTGGGGGCCTGGGCGCGCCGCCACGCGCTGCCTCAAGACCCCGCGCCAAGCAGCCTCAGCGCCGCTGGCCCGCGCGAGTGGGAGCAGCATCAGCGCGGCCGCCCTCGCCGGCAGGATGGGCACCCAACCGGCGCATGGGCGACTCGCGAGGCGCGCTCAATCCGGGGCCCAGCAGCCGCAGCGCAAGCAGGCGACGGAATTGGGCCCCTGCGACGCCGCGTGCGCCTTCCCCGCCCCGCCACCGAAGGACGCCCGCGCCGCAGTCGCTGGCCCAGGCCGCGGCGCGACGCCCTTGCCCCCTTGCCCCCCTGCCGCCCTTGCTGCCCCACCGCAGCGGCCGCAGCTGCTTCATCGGCCACGCGCGGCGCTCGGCGGCGCGGGGGCCCGCCCCAGCGGCGACGCACACGAGGCCCCGCCAGGCCGCGGCTGCGATGATTGGCCTTGAGGGCCTCGAGCTCGACGGCGGCCAGCATCGATTGCAGCACCCTGAGGGCGTTGAGCTGCACGAGCCGCCTCTGCAGTTGGACCGCCGCTGGCAGGCGAGCCTTGGCAGCGGTGCCGGCCAGCCTGTCCGCTGCCGCGTTGCCGTGGAGGTCCTCGGCTGCCACGCCGCGCGCCGCCCATCCTCATCGAGGTGCCCCTTCATCCAGCGCGCGATGATGATCCTGGTCCTGCAGTGAGACGCCAGGCGCCCCCACAAGTCCGCATGTGCCCAGTCCCGGGCTGAGGCGCCCTGGCGGATTGCCGCGATGCCATGGGCCACGAATTTGGAGTCCGTGATGACCTCGACGGGCTGGCCCGCCTCGCTGACCGCGCGCAGAGCTGACGGCAGCTCCGCGCGTTGTGCGGTTTGCTGCCCGTCCACGGGCCCGCAGTGCTCAGTGCGCGTTGCGCCATGGGCCGCCGGGCGCTTCAGCTGAAAGCCCCAGCCCGCGCGCGCCAACAGCGGGTCCGTGGGATGCTCGCATGCCTCATCCGTCCAAGCCCTGCAGCGCTGCCGCTGGTCCAGCTGGACCACGGAGGGCTCCGGCATCGGTGGCGCCGGCATTGGCGCGCTTGCCGCTGTGGCCTCCGTCGCCAGCTGGGGGTCCAGAGAGAGGATTCCGGAATCGCCAGCCGGTACACCTTTTCTTGAACTGTCCTTGATTTCTGTGCCCTGGTCTGGACATGCGCCTCCAGCCGGCGGCACTTCTTCAGCCGATGTGTCGTGCAGACACGGCGTCATTGATTGATTGATTGGCGGCTGGGCCAGCGGGGCGGCGGGCGAGAATCCCCCTGCTGAGAGCGCCACGCGCCAGGCTGGGGACCAACGGGCAGTCCCCAAACCGGTGCTGCTGGTCCTTCCGCGCCGCGCCGCAATGCGGGCAGCGCTCGGGTTTGCCCCACTCGGTGACGACATTGCCACTCGAAGGGCGCCGGCGGCGTCGGGCGCAAGCTCGCCGCTCTCCAGGAGGCGACGGGTGGCCAATGCCCCCCGCTACGTGAGCAAAGTCGGCGCGCCTGGTCGCGACCTCACGGGCGTCGCGGCGTTCCCAGGCTGCAATTGGCGCCGACGGGATGCCCTGCCAGCGCGCCACATCCGCGCCCAGCTGCAAAGCCGCCACGCTGCGCGCTGCAGCTGCGAATGAGCCCTTGGCGACGGCCGTACCCCGTGGCGATGGCTCCCTCGGCCTCCCACCAAAGGTCCTCTGGGAAGCGGCCACGCCGCGGCGCCGTGGCGACCTGTCACAGCGGCGCGTTGACCGTTAATCGCTGCTGGGTCCAGCCGCCAGCTGGGGCTGAGGACGCCGAATACCACCTCCGCCGCGGCGCGGAGCCCACCCTTGCCGACGGCGTGCCGCGCCGCCGAGCGGAGCCCCGCGAGCTCGCGAGCCGGCGGCAGCCCGCACGCGGCTCCAAACATACCTGCTGCAGTGCCGGCTGCGGCCCCCAACAGGCAGCGCTGCCGGAAGTCCACTGGCAGGCGCCCGATCTGGGCGAACTTGCCCGCCGCCGTGAGCAAGCGGCTCGGCGCGACCGCGCAGCGGCGTCGGTGACCCGCGGTCGCCACGACGGCAAGATCCTTGAAGCTGGTGCGGGCGGGAATGCCCAGCGCCTGCGCCGACAGCCAGCGCCGCACCGCCGCCGAATTCGCGAACTGCGCGCTCTTGCCGCGGTTGAGCTGCCAGCCCATGGCGTGCTCAAAAGCCGCGGTCACCCGCAACGCATCGCGGACCGACTCCGCCGCCTCGCTGGCTTCCTGCGCCAGACGCCGGCTCCATAGCGTGAAATCACCCACGTAAATTCTGCGTTGCAGGCGGTCGTCGACCGCGCCAGTGCGCCGGTGCCAGGGCCACGTCAGGACGCTCAAGAAGAACGCCGCGAGTGCAGGTCTCGGACAAACACACGTTGGCGCTAACACACGTTCCGAGGATCATCGGTAGGAGCGTTGGTGGAGGGGAAAGCACCAGGGACCAGCGAGAAAGGCAGAGCGAGGTTGGGGCTGCGGCTGGGCAGTGAGGCTGGGGAAGGTCGCGAGTGGGGGATGGCGAAAACAGCGAGAGAAGCAGGATCTGTTGAGCGACCAGGGGGGGGCGTCGGAGGGACGGAGACGACACGAGCGCGACAGGTGCGACGAGGTTGGTGGATGGGGAGGGGTGGCGGGCGCGTGGGCAAAACGTATCGGTGCAGATGGGCTGCTTTTACGATGTGCATGCCATGCCGCCCCCGTCCTCCTCCTCCTCCTCCTCCTCCTCCTTCTCCCCCTCCCCCTCCCCCTCCCCCTCCTCCCTCTCGGTCGTACCTCGTACCTTTCCCTCCTGTTTCTCGTCCTCCTCCTCCTCTTCCTACTTCTCCCTCTTTGTCCCCTCTCCCTCTGCCCCCCTCTCTCTTCCTCTTCCTCCCTGATTCCATCCATGTACAGCTGGCAGATGGACAGGGTGTTGCAGAACTTGCACGAGAGGATCGGTGATGAGCAGATTTGGAGAAGGGCGATGCCCAGAGCGATTTTGAGGCTGCCGCCTGGGCCGCTCAGAGGATCTATGCGTCGGTTGTGGTCGGGAGTCTTGCTTTGCCCAGACAGGGCGTTCGAGCTCGGCCTGACGACATCCAGGCAATGTATTTACTGTGAAGCACCGAGAGGCACGTTGGCGTATCAATGGGATGCATGCCCGAAATCGTTGGAGAAGACGGAGCTACTACCAGAAGAGCTCCCTGAGGAAGTACTCAAGTTTCGTGCGGGACGTGAGAAGCTTGTGGCCGAGAACGGCGGTGACTGCGGAACCTTTGATTTCACCTACGGTATTCCATTGGAACCACTGCAGCCTAGGCCACCGTCGGACTCGCCTGTTGTGCGCGAGTGCGGAGACTGCTCGGGCGAATGGAGCACTGTGGCGTATTGCGACGCGTCGGGCTTGCACAATGCTCACCCTACGTTCTGCAGAGTCGGCTGGGCTGTGGTGCAGTTGGACCCTTTTCACTGGATGGCTTGTCAGAGCTAAATACGGAGGTCTTCCCGGTCTTGAGCAGTCTGTTTCAAGGGGCGAAAGATTTGCTGGATTGATGGCGCTGATATGTATGAGGAGGCCAGGCCTGGTTGTTTCGGATCACCTCGTTTCCGTGAAGGAGGCGAATGAGTGGGACGTGTCGTTATCGAAAGCGGCATCCACGCATGCAAGTATATGGAGATCCATTTTCGAGCTGTGCAGAGACGATGTTGAGAGATGCAGATTTGTGTGGATACCTAGTCACAATGACTTGTACGACTTCGTAGACGGTGCAGGCTGTTTGGCGCATGCGATTGGAAATGCATGGGCGGATATGTTTGCATATGCTAGGGCCGCGGACATCCAGGTTGCCAATGTGTTGATGGAGACTCACAAGGAAATGCCTCGGCGATCTTGCCACAGCACGAAGCAGTTGGCGATCCTGGTGTCCAGAGCAGTTCGGATGTACCGTGAGTCGCAGGATGTTTCCCCTCAGGCCCCCCCCCAAGAGATGTGCCTCGTGGTTCTCCAGGCTGTTGGTTACTGAGCAAGACTTCGAGCAGGTCCATGGTTCGCTGGTTAGACGCGTGAGCTGTTTGCATGAAACAAGCAACTGAGAGTTTTAAACGTTTTTTTTGGCCTCTGTTGTCGGCGAGGGCCATCGTGTGTTCCGATGGAGTCCCGCGGCTAATTGTGAAATGTGTGGTTGCTATAGCCTGCATAATGGTAAGTATATTCAGAAGTTCAAGAACCCTTGTCTAGGACCGCCGAATAATCCTAAGACATTGGCCAATGTTCGTTTCTGTGTCAAGGGGCTGGCGAGAGAGGGGGCGAGCCACAAAGTGGGGCCCCAATCCAGCCATGAGTCTGTGTGTGTGCCCTGAAGCCCCCTTCTGGTGTCTTCAGGCTTTGCCTTGCAGTCGCCACGCTGGAGGCACTCGGCCATGCGAGGCCTCCGTGCGGCGCGCCTCTGACCTGGCGCACGCGTGGCCCCGCTGGCCCTCCACCTGCGGCGGCTGCGGGGCTTGGTGCGAGGGGGGGGTTGGGTTGGGCACGCGTTGAGGTCCCGCTGTGTGGGGCTGCAGGGTGCGGCCAGCCTCTGCTCCGTGTAGCCCTGGAGCCCCCCCCCCCTGGGCGGTGTTTTTCGCTCCAGGCTGACGCCCTCCGCCTTTTAGACGTTGGTTTGGGCCTTTGGGTGGTCTGGGCTTCGTTATAAGCGGATCGGCCGTTGTGCTTATCCCCCTCTCAGGGTCTTCAGGAGCCCCTGAGGTGCCACCAATTCGGCCCCCTCCCGTTCCTTCGGGTTCGGTTGGGGCTGCTGGACTTGGACTCCCTTCCTCGTCCTCCCTCCCTTCTTTCCCCCCCTCTTTCTTCCCCTTCTCTCTTCGCCCTCTCCCCCGGCCGCCTCTCTCCTCTCCTCTCGTCCCTTTTCCTTCTTCTCATCCCTCCTTCCGTTCAAATCCCTTCTCCCCCGCATCTAGAGTATTTCTCCTCCATGCCTGTCCGGTTCCTTCTCCTTCCGCCTGTTCCTCCTTTCGCTTTCTTCTTCTGTCTTTCTCCTCTGTCTGCCTCCTCCTGCCGCTTGTTGCCTCCCCCTACCTCCGCCCACCTCCTCCTGCCTCCTTTTTCTTTCTTTCTGGACCCGCAGGTCATGCCAGCACAAGCTGGCATGAGTTCGCGGTAGGCCTGTGACATCAGCCGTGTCAGCGGCCAGAGGCGTTGGGTTCGAGCGTTCCCTCGGGGGGTCTCGCGCTGGTGCCGAGCTGACGCTTTTGACCCCCACGAGCAGAGTCCAGCGTCCAGAGTCCAGAGTCTTCCTGCCCCTCCCCCTGGCTCCCGGCTCTTGGTTCCTGTCGGCTGTCTGGTCTCCCGACAAGGCCGCCCCCCTTCCTTCTACCGCCCCCCCTCCTCCTCCTCCTCCTCCTCCTCCTCCTCCTCCTCCTCCTCCTCCCCCTCCTCCTCCTCCTCCTCCTGCTGCTCCTGCTGCTGCTGCTGCTGCTGCCGCATACCTTCACTTCCCCTGCCTCGCCCGGGGCGCCCGCGCCCCCCCCCGCCTCGGTCGGGCTGGCGACGCCGCGCATCTCCCCGGAGGGCCTGCGCAGGCCGCGCCTCCCCGCCGCAGCGAGCGCCGCGGGGAGGACGCGGCAGAGGCGTGACGGGAGGGAGGTAGCACGAGGAGGGGGGGAGGGCGGGGGAGGGGGGGCGGAGAGGGAGGATGATCACAAGGCGGAGGAGGAGGCGGAGGAGGAGGAAGGGGAGAAGGAGGGCGGGGATGATGATGATGATGATGATGATGATGATGATGATGATGATGATGATGATGATGATGGTGATGGTGATGGTGATGGTGATGGTGATGGTGATGATGATGATGGTCATGATGATGATGGTGATGATGATCATGACGATGGTGATGATGATGATGATGCTGATGCTGATGCTGATGATGCTGCTGATGATGATGACGAGGATGATGCTGATGATGCTCATGAAGCTAATGATGCTCATGATGATGAGGATGATCATGATGATGATGATGAGTATGATGATGACGCGGTTGATGATGAGGAGAATGAGGATGATGATGATGAGGATGAGGCGGGATGCTGATGATTATGATTATGATTATGATGATGATGATGATGATGATGATGATGATGATGATGATGATGATGATGACGCGGTTGATGATGAGGAGGATGAGGATGCTGATTTTGATCATGATGATGATGACGATGATGATGGGGGCTGCTGCTGCTGAAGCTACTGATGATGAAGATGATGCTGATGATGCTGATGAGGATGAGGATGAGGATGAGGATGAGGATGATGATGATGATGATGATGATGATGATGATGATGATAATGACGATGATGCTGAGGTGGATGACCATTCGGTTGATGATGGTGCTAATGAAGATAGATGACGATGATATGCTGCTGATCATGATGAGCAGATGATGCTGGTGATAATGATGATAATGATGATATTGATGGTGATGAGGATGATGAGGACGATGACGTGTATGCTTACAATGATCAGGATATTGGTTCTGATGATGATGACGATGATGATGATGAGGCTGATGATGGTAACGATGATGCTGATGCTGATTCTGAGGATGATGATGAGGATGATGATGACGCTGATGATGATGATGGTGATGATGATGCTGAGAAATATGACGTTGATGACGATGACGATGACGATGACGATGATGGTGATGATGATGATGATGATGATGATGATGATGATGATGATGGTGATGATGTCATGGATGATGATTATGATGCTGATGATGATGAAGATGATGATGATGATGAGGAGGATGATGATGGTGGTGACGATGATGCGGATGAGGATGATGATGATGATGTTGATGATGACGATGATGATGATGTCACGGATGATGACTATGATGATGCTGATGATGAGGATGAGGATGAGGATGATGATGGTGATGTTGGTGACGATGATGTGGATGAGGATGATGAGAATGATGCTGATGATGATGACGACGATGATGATCAGGATAAGGACGAGGAGGATGATGCCGAGTATGAGTGTTACGATGAGGATGAGGATGATGATGATGATGATGATGATGATTCTGATGATGAGGAGGACAATTAACTGGATGAGGATGATGATGATAATGATGATGACGATGATGATGATGATGGTGATGATGAAGATGATGATGACGATAATGATGATGATGAACAGGGTAATGAGGAGGATGACGCTCATCATGATGATGAGGATGATGATGAGGGTGATGATGACGATGATGATTATGATGATGATGATGATGATGATGATGATGATGATAATAATGATATTGATGCTGCTGATGATGATGCGCATGCTGTTGATGACGAGAATGATGCTGATGATGTTGATGATGATGATGATGATGATGATGATGATGATGATGGTGATGATGTGGACACCGATGGGGGGAAGCTGATGCTGTTTATGATGCTGATTCTGATGATGCTGATGAGGGATGATGATGATGATGCTGAGGCTGATGATGATGATGATGATGATGATGATAAGGATGATAAGGATGATGGGGATGTTGATTAGGAGGAGGACACGGAATCGGATGAGGACGACGATGAGAATGACGATGAGCTTAGAAGGATCATGCTGATCACGATGTTGCAGATGCTGCTCATGATGATGAGGATGAGGATGCGTGATGGCGATCATGATGCACATGGATAATACTAGTACTAATAATAATAGGATGATGGTGATGATGATGATGATGATGATGATGATGATGATGATGATGATGATGATGATGATGGGGGTGATGCTGCGCATGCGGATGTTGATAATGATCATGATACGCGGATTCGGATGATTATGATGATGATCCCGATGCGGATGGTGATGCTGAAGACGAGGATGATGATGCTGCTGGTGATAAATATGCTGTCGATGGTGATGATGATGATGCTACGGATGATGATGGTGGTGATGATAGTGCCGATGGTGATGAGGATGTTGTTCATGATGCTGATTTTGATGATGATGGTGACGATGCCGAGGATGACGGGATGATGATGCTGCTGATGCTGATACTGATGACATGAATAACGGCAATGACGCTGACGATGTCGATGATGATGATGATGATGATGATGGGTCTGTTGAGGGTGATGAGGATGAGGCTGATGAGGCTGATGATGAGAAAGATGATGATGATGCTGATGATGATGATGATGACGATGACGATGATGATGATGATGATGATGATGATGATGATGATGGTGATTATGAGGATTCTTTGGATGGTGATGATGATGCTGATGATGCTGATGGTGATGACGAGGAGGATGGTGACAATTATGATGATGACAGTGTTGATTATGATGAGGAGGAGGTTGATGATGATGGTGATGATGATGATACTGTTGATGATGGGTCTGTTGAGGATGAGGACGATGATGATGATGATGATGATGAGGCTGATGATGCTGATGATGAGAACGATGATGATGAAGATGCTGATGATGATGATGACGATGATGATGATGATTACGATGATGGTGACGATGCAGATGATGCTGATGGTGATAACACGGAGGATGGTGATGATTGTGATGATGACAGTGTTGATGATGGTGATGATGAGGAGGAGGAGGAGGAGGTTGATGATGATGATGACGTCGATGACGATGATGATATTGATTCTGATGATGATGGGGATCATGATGCTGCTGATGATGATGAGGGTGATGATGAGAGTGATGCTGATGATGATGATGAAGACGATCATGATGATGATGTTGATGATGATGATGATGTTTATGAGGATTCTTATGATGGTGATGATGATGCTGATGCCGCTGATGGTGATGACGAGGAGGATGGCGACAATTGTGATGATGACAGTGTTGATGATGAGGAGGAGTTGGAGGAGGAGAAGGTTGATAATGATGGTGATGATGATGATACTGATGATTACGGGTCTGTTGAGGATGAGGACGATGATGATGATGATGATGATGATGATGATAATGAGGCTGATGATGCTGATGATGAGAACGATGATGAGGATGCTGATGATGCTGACGATGATTATGATGATTATGATGATGGTGACGATGCAGATGATGCTGATGGTGCTGATGGTGCTAACGAGGAGGATGGTGATGATTGTGATGATGACAGTGTTGATGATGGTGATGATGAGGAGGAGGAGGTTGATGATGATGATGACGACGATGACGATGATGATATTGATTCTGATGATGATGAGGATCATGATGCTGCTGCTGCTGATGATGATGATGAGGGCGATGATGAGGGTGATGATGATGATGATGAAGACGATCATGATGATGATTGTAATGAGATGGTGATGGGGATGATGATGATGCTGATGATGATGATGATGATGATGATGTTGATGATGCTGATGATGGTCATGATGATGATGATGGTGATGATGATGGGGAGTTGGAGGAGGAGGCGGAGGAGGAGTAGCAGGAAGTGGAGGTTGATGATGTTGACGAAAATGAGGATGATTCTTATGAGGATGATGAGTGTTATGATGTGGTTGATGATGGCAACCGTGATGAGGATCATGATGATGCTGATGATGAGGAGGATGACGATTTCGAGAATGGTGATGATGTTGCTGATGAGAAGGGCGAGGGTGATGACGATGACAATGACAATAATGAGGATGAGGATGATGACGAGGACCATGCTGATGATGATGACGAGGATCGTCATGTTGTGATGATTCGGAAGAGGATGATGATGCTGATGATGATGAGGATGACGATGATCATGATGATGATGATCATGAGGATGATGATTATGATGATGATAGTGGTGATGCTGAGGATGATGCTGATTATGCTGATGGTGCTGATGCTGATTATGATGTTTCTGATGATGGTCTGGTGGTGACGATGCTGCTGATGCAGATGTTGATGATAGTGATGTTTGCACTGCTGCTGATGACGAAGATGATGATGGTGAGGTTGCTGAGAATGGTGATAAAGAGAGGATGGATCATGATGAGGACGATTATGATGATGCTGATGGTGATGATCACGAGTACGGTGATGATAATGATGATGACGATGATGATGTTGATACTGATGGTGATGATGATGCGGATGATGATGATGATGATGATGATGATGATGATGATGATGATGATGCTGATGATGATGATGATGATGATGATGATGATGGTAATGATGATAATTATGATGAGGACGATGATCATGCTGATGATGCGGATGATGCGGAATAGGATTCTGATAATCAGGATGGTAGTGATGAGGATCGTGATTATGAGGAAGAGGACCATTATGCTCATGATGATTAGGATGCTGATGGTAACGATGATGGCGAGGATGATGATGGTGATACTGATGATGATGCTGATGGTGAATATATGTTGTTGATGATGACGATGATGATGATTTGAAGGAGGAGGATGCTGTCGAGGAAGCTGATGTGGATAATGATGATGACTATGATGATGACGATGATGACGATGATGATCATGAGTCTCATGATGACGATGATGATGATGCTGCTGATGATGATGACGATCTGAGGGTCATGATGATAATGAGTGAAGGAGAGTGATGGTGTTTATGCTGCTAATGTTGCTCATGATTATGATGGTGATACTGATGATGCCGATGAGGCTGACGATGATGCTGAGGAGAATGATGCTGACGATGATGATAATGATGAAGATGAGGATGATGATGCTGCTACTGATGATTCGGATCGTGTCCGAAATGAGGATGAGGATACTGATGATGCGGATGACGAGGATTACGAATATGAGGGTGATGATGATGAATATGATGATGCCGATGATGCTGATGATGATGATGATGATGATGGTGCTGCTGCTGATGCTTATCATGATGATTTGGTTGACGGGATGACGATGATGAGCATGAGGATGATGGGGGTGACGATTATGATGAAGATGATACTGATGAGAAACGATGGTGATAATGACCACGAGGATAATGATGATGATGATGACGATGACGATGATGCCGATGATGATGACGATGATAGAGATGATGACGATGATGATATGGATGATGCTGTTGATGATGATATTGATGCTGATGCTGATGATGATGATGATGATCATGATGATGACGACGATGATGATGCTGCTGATTAAGATGATGATGCTGCTGCTGATGATGATGTTGTCTGAAATGAGGATGAGGATAATGCTGATGTGGATGACGATGATGACGAAGATGCTGATGGTGGTGATGATGAAGACGAAGACGCTGATGCTGATGATGATGCTGATGAGGATGATTATGATGATGAGATGATGATGATGATGCTGATGCTGATGATGATGGTGATGATGATGAGGATGTCGGGTTGACGATGATGAGCATGAGGATGATGAGGGTGACGATTATGATGACGATGACGATGATGATGATGGTAATGTTGATACAAAGATGATGAGGTTGATGATGGCGATGATGATGATGACGGGCTGACGATGATGAGGATGAGGATGATGAGGGGGACGATGACGGTGATGATGGTGATGATGATGGCGATGCTGATATAGCGATGATGACGATGACGATGCCGACGATTATTATTATGATGATGATGACGATGATGATGATGATGATGATGATCATGATGATGACGATGATGATGACGACGATGACGATGATGGTGATGATGATGGTGATGATGAGGATGTTGACGATGATGATCATGATGATGATTATGATGATCATGATAATGCTGAAAATGATGATGAGAATGATGATGGGAAGGATGATGAGGAGGGTGAGGACGATGAGGAGGATAAGGTGTTGGAGGAGGAGGAAGAAGGGTGCTCCGCTTTGTCGTTATGTTGCTCTAAGTGATCCGTGCGGGCGCCATAGACCGCTCTGGTGCTTGCAGGAGGAAGGGGGAGGAGAAAGGGGGCTGGGGAGGAGAAGATGATAAGGATGAGATGAGTGTGGAAGGGGTGGAGGGGGTGGAGGGGTGCAGTGAATGAACGAGTTTGAGGAGGGCGAGGTGAGAGGATGATGACAAAGAAGAGGAGGTGGAGGATGGGAAGCAGCAGCAGGAATAGGAAGGGGCGTTATGTATGTATGTGTGTATGTGTGTATGTGTGTGTATGTGTGTGTGTGTGTGTGTGTATGTGTGCGTGTGTGTGTGTGTGTGTGTGTGTGTGTGTCTGTGTGTGTGTGTGTGTGTGTGTGTTCGGCCACCCGCCTTCGGTTCAGCCCGCCGTTGGCACCCTCTCGCCCGCGCTGCTCGGCCGCCTGGCGCCGTTGACGACGACGATGACGATGACGTCATCGTCATCGTCATCGTCCTCGTCATCGCTATCGTCATCATCATCGCCATCGTCATCGTCATCGTCATCGTCATCGTCATCGTCATCGTCATCGTCATCGTCATCGTCATCGTCATCGTCATCGTCATCGTCATCGTCATCGTCATCGTCATTATCATCGTCATCGTCATGGTCGTCATCGTCGTCGTCATCGTCATCGTCATCGTTATCGTCGTCGTCATCGTCATCGTCGTCGTCATCGTCATCGTCGTCATCATCGTCATTGTCATCGTCATCGTCCTGCTCCGTCCAGTTTTCCTGCCCACCGCCTTTCTGCGTGTCGTGTCCCGCCTGCAGCTCAGCCTGCTGTGCGGTGGCCCTGTGCTGCCCGACCGACCTGCGCGTGCGCCGGGTCCACGGCGAGCAGCCGCAGTTGCCGCCCGCCGCGGCGACATGGGGCACCTCGCTGGTGGGATTGACCGCTGGGCCACGCGCAGGTTGCTCGAGGAAGGGAAGCTCGCGCCAGACCTGGCGGGCGCGCTGCGCACAGTGCTCGCGGGCGGCGTCGCCACGCAGTCAGTGGCAGCCAAGTGGGGCAAACCGACGCTGTGCCCCCACTGCCTGCCGGCCGACGAGGACCCAGAGCATCGAATCTGGCGGTGTCCGTGCTGGCAAGAGGCGCGGGCGGCTGCTCTGCTCGGCACGGGGTTTCGCCTGGAAGGCCTTCGCGCGGCCCTGCCGCTGGGAACCGCCTTCGCGGGCGCCCTCCTGGAGGACCCGGTCCTCCGCGCGCTGGCCGAGGGCGCCCGCGCGCCCATTCAGCCCCGGCCGTTGCCCGCTGGTCCACACGACCCGCAGCAACGCCCGCCGCGGCGCCGTGCGTGGACAGACGTCGCTTGTGAGTGACCGACAGACCCGCTCTTGGCCAGCGCAAGCTGAGGCTTGCAGCTAGACGGCCCCGGCGGCACCCAGGACTGCAGCGGGTATGTCGACGGGCCCCAGACGGCGCAGAGGGCGGAGCTGACGGCCGCCCTGCATGTTCTGAGCCTCGTTGCGGGCCCCGTGGAGGTGATCACCGAGTCCCGGTTCGTCAGCAACGGGGTCGCGGCGCTCCGGGCGGGGGCAAAATGGGCGCACGCCGAGGTCTGGGAGTTGCTCGCGCCCTACCGCCAGAACGGGATCCTCGCCGCGCGAAGGATCCAATGGCATCTCGACGCTGGCGGCGCACGGGCTCGAGGCTTGGCTGACGAGGGCCGCTTTGGCAACGCAGCAGCTGACTGGCTCGCGGGTGCAGCCGCGCGCGCGCGCGGCTCCCGCCGCCCGCCCTGGTCGCCTGGCGGGACAACCGCTTGCGCGCGCTGGGCGTCGCGCGGCGTCTGCTGCTAAAGGTGAAGCTAGCTGCCCTGAGGGTGAACGCGCTGCAGCGCAGGCGTGGCGCCTCGGACCCGCAGACTGCTGCGATGCGGCTGGAGGGGCGTGCTCGGCGCGCAGCCAGGCGCGTCTCCGCAGGGCCTCCCGCTTGCAGCTGCTGCAGTTCCGGCGCAGCCACGCAACGCGCACGGCGGCGGCGGTGGCAGTACCGATTGCGCCGCCTTGTTCGCGGGGCAGGCCTGGCATCTCCACGCCGCCGGGCAAGGCCCCAGCTGGGTGGCCTGAGTGCGCTGCGGGGCGTCTGCGCCCGCCTGGCCGCGGTTGGCGGCGTCATTGTGCTCGGGCTGTGCCGCCGCGCTGCTGCCGCGGGCGGCAGCCTTGCTGCTGCTGCTGCTGCTGCTGCTGCTGCTCGCGGTCAGGGCTGCCGGGCGCGAGGCCGACTGGCACGAGGCCGTGCGGGCGCGCTTGGTGCAGCGCCCTGGGCCCCCGAATCAATTCGGTGCTTCGGCAGCCCGCGCGCGGGCTGCGTTCCCCCCCCCTCCCTCCCTCCCTCCCATCCCCCCCTCCTCGGCCGCCCCTCTGCCGCTGGGCGTCGTCGCCGGGTTTGAAAACAAATGCTGGCCGTTTCGTCCAATGCTTCCTTGCTGTTGATGTTCATCAAGCCCGATCCTCCCCGCGGTTGCAGGGATCGAGGGCGGGCCGTCCTCAAAACGTGGGTCTTGCTTTTGGCGCCGCGCGCAATCGTTTCAGAGAAGATCCCAGCCGTTATACACATGTGAGGTGGGCCGCTTCGGGAATGTGATCGTCGCCTTGGTATTGCGCCCTTCTTCTAAACAGTGTTCAGCACTTATTCGGATGGACGGCGATGCCCGGGGACGCGCTCAACACAATGGAGCTCTTGCTGGAGACTTCTTCGCGCTGTCTTGCCAACAGTGTACGTTTGTCCAGTTCCGCGGATGGAAGGCGGCTCCTTGTCCACGTATGGCTCGCGCCTTAAACATCTTTGACTTAGAGGGGCAAAGTGGGCAGCGTTGAGAACTTGTTGCAGTCGCTCCATGGATGAAGGCGTCTTCGAATTGTATGATCTTGCCCCTCGCATCCCTTCTTCCTCGAGGGGCGCAGGGCAGTTTCTTCCCAAATCGGGGCTTTCGCTTGAATGGCGGGCCCACTGGGCGCCCGTCTTTCAAGGGGGTGCTTCCCATAGCGCGTGGTGAAAATCAACAGGGTGTGATGCAGCATCGCCCATGCATCCTAATGCTCCTCCTCCTCCTCCTCCTCCTCCTCCTCCTCCTCCTCCTCCTCCCCCTCCCCCTGAGGAGGGAGGCGACGCACCCCTCCCGCCAGGCAGCAGGCTGGATGGAACGCCGAGAGTTGGGCTCTGCACGGTGACGACGGACAGGCAGCGCCCGTGCGCCGATTGCCAGCGCCAAATCGGGAGGGGCGACATCAGAAGGGAACGGGGGGAGGGAAAAGGAGGAGGAGGAGGATGAGGAGGAGGAGGGGGAGGAGGAAAAGGAGGAAGAGGAGGATGATGAGGAGGAGGGGGAGGCGGAGGAGGAAGAGGAGGAGGAGGAGGAATGAGGAGGCGGAGGAGGAGGAGGAGGAGGAAGAGGAATAGGAGGAGGATGATGAGGAGGAGGGGGAGGCGGAGGAGGAGAAGGAGGAGGAGGAGGAGGAGGAGGAGGAGGAGGAGGAGGAGGAGGAGGACGAGGAGGTGGAGGTGGAGGAGGAGGAGGAGGAAGAGGAGGAGGGAGGAGTAGGAGGAGGAGGAGGAGGAGGAAAAGGAGGAAGAGGCGGAGGTGGATGTGGAGGCGGAGGCGGGCGCGCCCGTGCCGCGACCGCGACCCCAGGGGCGGAAGCAACCCCCAGGTTTCACTCGGGGTGGCGGCCCACCAGGTCCACGGCAGCCAGGAGGGCCGCCCAAAACCGAACCCAGCCCCAGGCCCCGAGGGGGACGACCAGGAGGACCCCAGATGGAACCCTGCCCCGATTGCTTCCCCCCCCGAGACGTCAGATGGGACCGAAGTCCTATCCTCACTCTCGACCTTCTCCAGGACGCTCGCGAGGCCGTCGAGGCTTGCGAGGTCCATGAGGCCCTTCTCGTGCAGCTGCCCGGCTAAATCGATGAGCTGGCCGATCAGGTCGTTGCCCACGCCCTCCGCGCCGTCGGCACCGGTGAGCTTCGGGATGGGCGGCACCGCTGCCCGCAGCTCGCTCCCCTCCTCATTATCCTTGCCAATCTGCGGGGTGCTCATTCTTCTGGTTGTTCTTCTTTCTCTTCTGGAAGCCCTCATCGATTTCGGACTCCGAGCTGATGTAGAGACGAAGAGCATGCTGACCATTTCCATGGCTGCTGCTTTTTTCCTTGCCGGCCGTCGGCGCTGCGACCTCATCTCCTCCTCTCAGTCCCTGGCCGAAGGCGCGGTCGGAAACCTGGACGGCCTCCACGCGCCCGTCACCTCCTGCTTCGGGCGAGGCGTTGGCGACCTTGTCGACGATCGCGCCCTCCTCGCACCTCCTCCTTGCTGCGCTTCTTGTCCTTCTCCGTCTTCTTCTTCTTCTTCTTCTCTTCTTCTTCCTTTAGTGCTGCGTGCCAGTCGAACTTCCCGAGGTGGACGTCGCGCGCCTCTTGCGGACCTTCGACTGGCGTTTCTTCACGATCCGCTCCTTCGGCTTGCAGGACTCCGACCTCTCCTTCAAGCTGTCCTCCTTGTTCTCCTTCTCCTCCAGCCCTGCTGCTACAGTCCCGACGCCGCCAACCTCGAGATCCCCACGACCGGGGCCGACGCCTGCTGCGACACCACCGTTCCCAGCGTGTTCCGGCAAGGCGCCTCCGGAACACGCTCCTGGACTTTCAAGCTGAAGTGCCATTCGTCCAGGCTCCTGGTTTGCTCGAACTTGCGCTCCTCCTCCAGTGTCCGTAGCGGCTGCGGGCGCGCCCCGCGCCACCCTTGAGGCGGTGCGTTCGTGCCCCACCAGCCCGGCGGAAGCTTCTCGATCACCTCCGTGAGCCCCTGGTGGAAGATGGGCGTGTGCTCTGCCAACGCTCGCGACTTCGGGAAGACCCCAGGAAACCGAGGCTCCCTCTCCTGCAGCCGCTGCCTCGGCCGCCTCGGCCGCCTCGGCGGCGTGGCAGGCACCCGCCTCGGGGGCGCGACAGGTCGCCCCGTCGCCATCGCTGATGACCACTACCCCCAGCTCCGCGCCCTGGCCGCAGATCGCCTGGGATCAGGAGGGGACAAAAACACAGACACAATTGATCGTCGATTCCCCCGAGAATATGGAAAACTATGGGAAATGGGGGGGAAGACGAAAACCCAGAAAAAGTATGGGTAATCCGGTGATTCGTGTGTGTGTGTGTGTGTTTATTTGTGTGTCCCTGGGCCCCTTCATGGGAGCCCACCTCGAGCGCCGCGAGCTGCTCGCCCAGGCGCTCGGAGAGCCTGCTCTCCGCGATCCCACGGCCTCTCATGCCGCCAGGGCGGCGCGGGCCTCCGGCTCGGGTGGGCGTCGCCCCTTCGAGTCGCGCCCACCTCGCCCCCCTTGAGCCAAAATGTCTTGAGCCAAAATGGCTTGAGCCAAGATGGCTACGGAGGAGGAGTAAGCAGGAGGAGGAGGAGGAGGAGCAGGACGAGGAGGAGGAGGTGGAGGTGGAGGAAGAGGGGAAGGAGGGGAAGGAGGGGATGGATGGTGAGGAGGGAGACGGGGGGAGGGAGGAGGGAGGAGGGACGAGGGAGGAGGGATGAGGGAGGGAGGGAGGGAAGGAGCGAGGGAGGCAGGGAGGGATAGCGGGAGGGAGAGGGAGGAAGGGAGGGAGGGAGGGAGAGAGGGGGAGAATGAGGATGAGGGTGAGGATGAGGATGACGATTAGGATGAGTATGACGATGATGCTGCTGCTGCTGATGATGATGATGCTGATGATGATGATGATGATGATGATGATCATGAGGATGATAAGGAGCATGCGGAGGAAGATGAGGAGGAGGACGAGGAACAATAATAATACTAAACTTAAATAGTACTATTAGTTATAAGAGTAATAAAAACAATAAGCATACTATCACTAATAATACTGATCATATTATTAATAACGATAGGAACGAAGCACGAATAACACTTATAACACTAATAACGAGAATGTAGACGAATACAGCCAGTACGAACAATCATAATCATACTAAGAAGACGACGAAGCATACTAACAATACTACTAATATGAATGATAGAGCGAACACTGATACGAATAACAATCACACTAATAGTGAGACGGCTAAGAAGAAGCAGACGACGGAGAAGGACAACTAATACTACGAATACTCCTGATACGAATACGATAGAACATCATAAGACTCACACTAATACTGCGAAAACTAAGACAACGAACACTAGTACTATGAACCATAATAGTAACAAGCAGGCGAGTACTAACCATACTAGTAATACTATGAAAACGAATAATAACCACACAATGATAACATACTAAGGATACGACTATTATTAAGCAACATAACAATACTAATAATAACAATACTGAGACTGATACTACGAATAAGAATTATAATAACATTACGATTATTCAGAACAATGGGCATATACAGTCTACGAAAAAGAACACTCATACGAATCATATTATGAACAATACGACGGCAGGTTATACGACTACTACTGATACTATAATTAAAAAGTGTAATACGAAACATACGAATAATACTACGAGGAATACTAGTAGTAATACTAATCGTACAAAGACTAAAGTACTGATACTAGAATTTGAAGGCCAATATCAATAGTAATAATCATCTTCATACTAATAAAACCATTATGTATATTCATCAGACTATAACTAATAATAATACGAATACTTATACTAATAATCATATTAATAAAAACAAACCAGTACAAAGAAAAGTAAGCATAATACCCAGACTAATACGAGTAACAATGAGCATGCTAAGAGGATGATGATGATGGTGATGATGAGAAGGAGGAGGAGGTGGAGGAGGAAGAGGGGAAGGAGGGGAAGGAGGGGAAGGAGGGGAAGGAGGGGGGGAGGAGGGAGGAGGGAGGAGGGAGGAAGGAGGAGGGAGGATGGAGGGAGGGGAGGAGGGAGAGGAAGGAGCGAGGGAGGGAGAGAGGGGGAGAGGGAGAGAGGGAGGCAGGGAGGGAGAATGGGGGAGGATGAGGTGGAGGAGGAGGAGGAGGAGGAGGAGGAGGAGGTGGAGGGAGGTGGAGGTGGAGGTGGAGGTGGAGGTGAGGAGGAGGAGGAGGTGGAGGAGGAGGAGGAGGAGGTCGAGGTGGTGGTGGTGGTGGTGGAGGAGGAGGGAGGAGGAGGAGGATGAGGAGGAGGAGGAGGAGGAGGAGGAGGAGGAGGAGGAAGGGGGGGAGGAGGGGGATGGAGAGGGGGGGGGGGGGATGGGGGTCCAGGGGGAATGGAAAGTGCGAGTCTGGGAGGGCGCCCACCCTTCCCTCGTCCAAGTCGCCGGAGCGTGCCGAGGGTGCCGTTCTCAAGTGTGCTGCTGAGATGGAGGGCTGGGCCGCGATGGGAGCCCGCGCCTCCCCGTGCCTCTTGGACCGCCTCTTCTGCGCTCGCACGCCAGCGCGCTTGGTTTCAGTCGTCTGCCGATTCCCAGCCCAGTCGTCGACCGGAGGAGGAGGAGGAGAAGGAGGAGGAGGAGGAGGAGGAGGAGGAGGAGGAGGAGGAGGAAGAGGAGAAGCCCAACCCAGTCGCCCCCCAAGCCAGCGCAGTCGTCAAGATTTTTTCCAGCCGGGTCGATCACGAACTTCCAGCCCAGTCGTGCCCGAACGTGGCCAGTCCCAACCCAGTCGCCCACCGAGTTCCAGCCCAGTGGCCCCGCAGACCTGTTTGTTTGTCTGCGGAGTCTCAACCCCCTCGTCGACCGAACACCAATCCTTCTGCACAGCAAACCTGCCCAGTCGTCAACCCAGTTCCAATCCAGTCGCCTACCAAATTCCAGCCCAGTCGTCAACCCTGTCCTCTCCGAACGCGCCTAATCGTCCACCCAGTCCCAGCTCAGTCGTCGACCGACATTAGTCCCAGTCGCACCGCAAACCCGCTTTGTTGTTGCGCAGATCTAAGTCAGTCGTTGACCGAATTCACCCCCCTGCCCAATTGCCAAGTCTGTTCCGACCTGTCCTCCGAATTCCAAGCCAGTCGCTTGCCCAGTCCCGTTCCAGACGCCCGCCGAATTCCTACCCGGATTCGATTTGTCGTCGACCGACTTCCAGCCTGGTCGCACCGCAAACGCGCCCAGGCGCCCATCCAGTCTTCTTCCAGGCGGCCATCGAACTCCAGCCCAGCCGCGCCCAGACCTGCCCAGTCGTCAAGCCTGTTCCATCCCAGTCGCCTTCGAGCGTGCCCAGCAGCAAGCCCATGCTGACGGGGATGGTGACAGTGGTGGCGATGATGGTATGATTATGTTGGAAACGGGGATGGTGGTGGTGGTGGTGGTATTGGTGGGGGTGGTGGCGGTAACGACGACGACGATAATGATGATGACGATGATGGTGATGGTGATGGTGATGATGATGATGATGATGATGATGATGATGATGGTGATGATGATGATGCGGATGATGGTGATGATGATGATGGTGGTGGTGATGATGGTGTTGTTGATTATGATGATGACGATGATGATGATACTGACGATAATGATGGTGGTGGTGATGATGACGGTTATGCTGATAATGGTTATGATGATACAAATAATGATGATGGTGATGATGATCATGATGATGTTGATGACGTTGGTGATGGTGATGGTGATGATGATGATGTTGCTGATGATGATGGTGATGATGATGATGATGGTGATGCTGATGGTGATGAGGATGATGATGACGGTGCGGATTATGTTGTTGCTGATGGTGATGCTGACGGTGCTGACGATGCCATTGATGATGATGATGATGATGATGCTGCTGATGATGATGATGATGATGATGATGATGCTGATGATGATGATGTTGATGATGATGATGGTGCGGGCGATCATGATGCTGCTGACGCTGTTGATGATGACGACGCTGATGATGCTGATGATGCTGATGATGCTGATGCTCTTGATAATGGTATTGCTGATGATAATGCTGCTGACGACGAGGCTGCTGCTGCTGCTGCTTATGATGATGATGCTGATGATGATGATGCTGATGCTGCTGATGATGATGACGCTGATTTGTGACGGTGATGATGATGATGATGATAATGATGATGATGATGATGATGATGATGATGATGATGATGATGATGATGATGATGATGATGATGGTGATGGTGATGATGGTGGCTGTAGTGATGATGATGCTGCTGATGATGATGGTGAGGATGCTGGCGATGACGACGACCATGGACGATGAGGATGAGGATGATAATAAGTATGAGGACGAGGATGAGGATGATGATGATGCTGATGATGATGATGATGATGATGATGGTTATGGTGGTGGTGGTGGTGGTGGTTGTGGCGGTGGCGGCGGCGGCGACGAGGATGAGGTTGTGATTGTGGTGGTGGAGGAGGTGGATGATGGTGGTGGTCATGATGACGACGGTGATGATGACGATGATGATGATGGTGGTGGTGGTGATGATGCTGCTGCTGATACTGCTGGTGCTGATGCCGACGCTGATGCTGACGCTGATGCTGCTGCTGATGATGATGACGATGGTGATGCTGATGATGATCATGATGATGACGATGATGGTGGTGGTGGTGGTGGTGGATGATGATGAGTGTGGTGGTGGTGGTGGTGATGGTGATACTGATGATGATGATGATGATGATCATCTCTGATGATGATGATGATGATGATGATGATGATGATGCTGATGCTGATGATGCTGATGCTGATGATGATGATGATGATGATGATGATGATGATGATGATGATGATGATGATGATGATGATGATGGTGATGGTGATGGTGATGGTGATGGTGATTGAGATGGTAATGGTGATGGTGATGGTGGTGATGAGGTGGAGGAGGAAGAGGAGGAGGAAGAGAGGAAGAGGAGGGGGGGTGGAGGAGGGAGGAGGACGAGAAGGGCATAGTTCGAGTATGCCCCATGCCCCCGACGATTCGAGGTTTTTCGGGTCGCCGACCCCTTCTGCGGGACCTGTTTGTCATCCTGAGTTGTTTTTGATTGTCCCTGGTCCCAGAACTTTCTCCCGGAACCCAAAAAGGGGAAACATCCACTTCGGCAGCGGCTTGGAATTCGGAGGTCTGCAGGAACTTTGCATGTTTGCAGAGTTTGCGGACGCACCCAGAGGTCCCCAGATAATCTTTGGAGGCCCGAGGAGGTTTCAAGAGGGCCAGAAGCGGACGAAAGTGTTCAAAAGCAATTACCTTCACCTCCTCTCGTCGTCGTGGTGGTCGTCGTCGCCGCCGCCGCTGCCGCCGCCGCCGTGACGCCGTCGTCGTCGTCGTCGTCGTCGTCGTCGTCGTCGTCGTCCGGGGCCGCCGCGCCGCCAGCTCTACCACGGGCGCGGCAGCGGCGACGCCTTCCGGCGGATTGGCCCATTGCCCTGCGGGGCCCGCGTGCCAAAGAGGTGCCCTCCTCCCGTGCCGGGGCGAGGAGGGGGAAGAGGAGGGCGAGGGGGAGGGCGAGGGGGAGGGGGAGGAGGAGGAGGAGGAGGAGGAGGAGAAGGAGGAGGAGGAGGAGGAGGAGGAGGAGGAGGAGGAGGAGGAGGAAGAGGAGGGAGAGGGGCAGGGGGGGGGGGGGCAAGCTAGGTGCGCTTAGTAGCGTCACATCTGACGTCCTACCTCTCCTCCCATCCCTTACCATGGCGCAGATTTCCTGATCTATTCGCACAGTCGGATGTCGAGCTGGGCAGTGATCCCAAGAGGGTACGCGATGGATGGAAAAGCATGGCGTAGAAGAGCACGGCAGAGCATAGCATGTCATAGCATGGCTTGGCATTGCGTAGTGAAGCGTTGCATCACAAAGCATAGCAACGCAAAGCATGGCATCGCCCGGCGGTGCACAACACAGCATCGCATTTCATGCCGTGGCATGGCTCTGGATGACTTCCGCAGCCGTGCCTGCCCAATGTGGGCGCTTTCGAATGCCAAGTGCCGTCCGGAGGCGCGGAACGAGGCCAGCGCTGCAGCGGGAGCACGATAATGAATGACCGAAGCGCGGAAATGACGGCGGCGCTGCAGCGGGAGCACCATTTTGGAAGAACGGGAACGACCATATTGAAAAAACACAGGAAAAGCCACATCAACACGCGGAGAGGACGGGAGACTCTCCGGACGGAGTCAGGGGAGAGAGGAGAGTAGTATTCATCAGAGTGAGGGGGCCGAACGGTCATTCATTGTCCGTGGGTGCGTGGTTGAAGTGGGGATCCGTGGTGAGGATTCTGCTTGTGGCGTTGTTGTTGTGGTGGAGGTGGTGGTGGTGGTGGTGGTGTTGGTGGATGTGGTGGTGGTGGTGGTTGTTGTTGTTGTTGTTGTGGTTGTTTGTTGTCGTCGTCCCACCTGCGACCCACTCGCGACCCACCCGGCGACCCACCTGCGACCCACCCCGCGACCCACCCCGCGACCCACCCCGCGACCCACCTGCGACCCAACCTGCGACCCACCCGCGACCCGTCCGCGACCCACCCCGCGACCCACCTGCGACCCACCCGCGACCCACCCGCGACCCACCCTGCGACCCACCCGCGACCCACCCGCGACCCACCCGCGACCCACCCGCGACCCACCCGCGACCCACCCGCGACCCAACCGCGACCCATTGCGAGCCCACCGCGACGCACCCCTGACCCCCGCGACCCACCCGCGACCAACCCACCCGCGCCCACTCGCGACCCACCGGCGACCACCCCGCATCCACCTGCGACCCAACCGCGACCCACCCCGCGACCCACCCCGCGACCCACCCGCGACCCACCCGCGACCCACCCACCCACCCCGCGACCCCACCCGACACCCACCGCGACCCACTCGCGACCCACCGCGACCCACTTGCGATCCATCCGCGAACCACCCCGCGACCCACCCCGCGACCCACCTGCGACCCAACCTGCGACCCACCCGCGACCCACCCGCGACCCACCCGCGACCCGTTCGCGACCAACCAGTGACCCACCCGCGACCTACCCACACTGGTTTAACGAACAAAATCGGCGCCTGCGGCGGCCTCGTTGTATAATTAGTGAAGCTTTGGCGCCTACGGCGGGCTTCTCCAGAGACTCGCAAACTGCCGACATCCCCACCGCCCCCTCACTCTTATGCGCATCTGCGGGGTACTACGTATTGTGTAATTGTGGTGGAGGAGGAGGAGGGCGAGGACGATAATGATGGCCAGGAGAAGAGTTGTGGCCAGGAGGGGCAGAGATGCCGCACAAGAGGTGGTCGAGCCCGTTTCGCCTGAGACATCTTCGCAACTCTGAGCTTGGAGATGCCGTTAGTCCAGCCCGTTTTGCCTGAGACATCCTCGCGACTCTTTGCTCAAAAGGTGCCGCGCGCGAGGTGGTCCAGCCCGTTTCGCCTGAGGCATCCTCGCAATTCCGGGCTCCGTGAGGTGTCTCGCGTGAGGTGGTCTGGCCCTTTCGCTTCAGACATCCCCTAGAGGGAAAGGTCAAAGTCTGAGGCTGGAATGTCATGCCAAGTAAGTGCTGAGGCTTTCTCCAACGAGAGGAGGAAAGGGAGGATGACGAGGAGAGCCAGTAGGACGAAGAGGGACGAGGATAACATGAGGAATAACATTTTTTTGAGTATGAGGCTGAGGAGAAAGAGGAGAGGCAGGAAACATCATGAACATGATGAGGCATAACCGGAGTACGTAGGAAAGTGGAGGAGGAGGAGGAGGAGGAGGAGGAGGAGGAGGAGAAGAAGGACGACAACAATGCCGACGAATGCGACGACGACGACAACGATGACGACGAGGGTGTAAGCCGATCAGGAGTTGGGGGACGACCACTATCCGGAGGACGCGCGAGTAGTGTTTGGAGCCACCCTGGCTCTCAACGCGCTGTCTGGGGATACTGGACTCCAATTCGATTCACTTACGAGGGACCTTCGCCCTGGGAGCAAGTATCGCACTTCGCCTTCTTCGTGCGTGCTCTCCTTCTTCCCTCCCCCTCCCCTTCCTCCCCCTCCCTCCCTCCTCCTCCTCCTCCTCCTCCTCCTCCTCCTCCTCCTCCTCCTCCTCCTCCTCCTCCTCCTCCCCCTCCCCATCCTCTTCCCCTTCCTCCCCCTCCCTCCTCCTCTTCCCACTCCTCCCTCCTCTTCCTCCCCCTCCCTCCTCTTCGTCCGCCTCGTTCTCTTGCTCGTTGCCGCTGTCTTCGTCCTCGTCTTCACCGCCGGCGTGGTCGCCGTGCCGCCTTGCCGCCGCCGTCGCCGACCTGTGCCCCAGGCGCTGGCCGAGCTTCGGCGAGGGTGCCACCGTGGGCTGCGGGGTGATCTCGGTGCCAGCAGGTGCCAGGAGGAGGAGGAGGAGGTGGAGGAGGAGGAGGAGGAGGAGGGTCGCCTGGCGTCGTCGTGGTCGTGGTCGTGGCGGTGGTCGTCGTCGAGAAGCCCAGGAGGCCACAGGAGGAGCCCAGGAGGCCCCACGGGGAGGTGGTCGTCGTCGAGAAGCCCAGGAGGCCACACGAGGAGCCCAGGAGGCCCCACGGGGAGCCCAGGATGTGGTGGCCACGGAGGAGGGGGAGGGAGGAGGGGGGATGAGGAGTGGCGGAGGAGGAGCGAGGAGGAGGGGTGATGGTCAGAAGGAGCTATGATGATGATGGTGATACGATGATGAGGATGAGGATGAGGATGAGCATTAGGATGATGATGCTGCTGATGATGATGGTGTTTGTGGTGGTGATGGTGATGGTGATGATGATGATGGTGGTGGTGGTGGTGATGTTGATGATGGTGTTGATGATGGTGATGCCTATGATGATGATGATGATGATGATGATGATGATGATGCTGATGATGATGATGATGATGATGATGATGATGATGATATTGTTGTTGATGCCTATGCAAATTATGACTGTAATGGTGCTGCTGTTGATGACGATGCTGATGCTGCTGCTGATGATGATGATGCTGCTGAGTGTGATGACGATAAGGGTAATCAAGACTCTTACGCTGATTATACTGCTGATTATAATGCTTATGCACATGATTATGGTGTAGTTGATGATGATGGTGATGATCTAGCTGATGATGCTGATGCTCCTGATGATGCTGATGACGGTGATGACGACGCTACTTTCGATGTCTGTGATGATGATGCTGATGATAATGTTGTTGATGATGTTGATGATGCTGATGATGATGATGGTGATGATGATGGTGATGATGATGCCGTCGATGCGGATGCTATTGATGATGCGTATGTTAATGACTGTCATGGTGATGGTGTTGACGACGATTTTGCTGACGGTGACGATACTGATCATGGGGTTGGTGATGGTGATGGCGATAGCGAGGGTGATGGCGATGTTGATGGATATGGTGATGGTGATGCTGATGATGATGTTGTTGATCATGATGAGGATGATGGTGGTGATGATGAGGATGATGGTGGGGATGGTGATGATGATGATGATGCTGCTGATGATGATGCTGATGATGATGATGATGACGAGGATGCCGATGATGGTCACGATGCTGATTCTGATGCTGAGGCTGATGGAGATAACGATGACGATGAAGACGACGACGCTGACGATGCTGACGATGATGCTGACGATGATGGTGATGATGATGATGCTGATGATGCTGATGACGATTATGATGATGATGATGATGATGATGATGATGATGATGATGATGACGACGCCAGTGATGATGATATTGATGCTGATGATGATGAGGCTGATGATGATTATGATGATGCTGATGATGATTACGATGATGGTGATTCTGCTGATGATGATGCCGTTGATGATTATGATGATGATGCTAATTGTGACGACGATGATGCTGATGATAATGATGAGGATGATGATGATGATGCTGATGGTGCTGCTGCTGACGATGATGGTGATGATTACGGCGATTATTCTGATGACCATGATTGTGATAATGATGCTGCTCATAATGATGATGCTGATGGTGATGATGAGGATGATGATGATGATGATGATGCTGATGGTGCTGCTGCTGATGATGATGGTGATGATTACGGCGATTATGCTGATGACGATGTTGTTGATGATGATGATGATGATGATGACGACGATGCTGAGGATTCTGATGTTGATGGTGATGCTACGGCTGCTGCTGCTCATGGAAATGAACAGCTTGGCGATGCGCAGATGTTACTGGCCCGCAGTGCAGGCACGAGAGCGAGAACGTCCGACCCTTCGCAGGGGATTTGAGACCCACGCATTCCATCGTTGCGTGCGAGGCCTGCGGTTTTAAAGCCAGCCGGATTCTGCGTCCCTTGCTTGCACAGGGAATCGGTCGCCCCGCAGGCCGCCGTGCCCGTACATCGAAGCAGCTCGGCCAAGGTTCCATGGGTTTACTACTTCAACGACCAAGGCGGTCCGCCTGGCGGAGTCTGTCTTCTGCGGAGTCTTCTGCAGATTCTCATTTCCTGTTGCCTTCTTCTGCGGAGTCCTGAGGAGGGACCACCCCTTGCTGCCGCGACCCATGCAACGGCCCCTGCGCAGACACCTCCGACTCCAACGGCGAGCCATCCGAGGAGTGGCTGGGGATCTTCTTCGCGCTCAACGGGCAGTTCCCGCGCTGCCCGCCATTTCGTCCTCCCCGTCGTCCTCATGCTCGTCCTCCAGTGGGAACATTCGCACGGAGGCGCCGCACCCCTTTCGGCACACCCCTCGCGCGTTTCGTGGCCCCCATCGGGAGCCCCATCGAAGGCCCCAGAGGGAAAGTTCGTATGGGGGCGCCGCGTACAGTTTCGGCATACCGCTCACACGTTTCGTGGCCCCATGGGGAGTTCCACAGAGGCCCCAGAGGGAAGTTCGCATGGCGGCGCCGCACCAATTTCGGCACACCCCTCCCGTGTCCACTGGGAGCCCCGTCGAAGGCACCAGGGGGGAAGTTCGCGTGGCGGTGCCGCATGCAGGTTCAGCGCACCCCCTCACGCGCATCGTGGCCCCATCGGGGGCCGAAGGCGCCAGAGGGGAAATTGGTATGGCGGCACCGCGTGCAGTTTCGGCGCACCCCCTTTACGCGTATCGTGGCGCCATGTGGAGTCCCTCCTCCTTGTTCCTACCTGCCTTGCGATACTGGGTCCTGAATCTATGGTTGGGCCCTTCGCCAGGACAACTCTCGTCTGCTTTGCAGGCCATGCCGATGAGTTCTGCCCCAGGGTACCATTCTTAGTGGCACGTGTGTAACCATGCAGGTATCGAGTCAAACGCCCGGGACGTCCTCTCGGCGCCACGACAACGTATTGATACCATGTGTGCGTCGCCCCCCAAGGGGCAACGCGCGCGCCGAGAAATCGTATAGTATAAGCTCTGTGGCGGGCGCTTTCTGGCCATACCGTTCGGGAGACGATCTACTCCAAGATGGACGGACTAGATGCTCGGGTCGGACGCGCGCCTCCAAGGCGGCCGTATAGCAGTAGTATGTCCTCGTGCGTCCCATGCGACGTCCGCCCCTGCCCACAGTACGTCCCCAGAGCGCCCGTCAGCCTAGTCGGCCAGCAGCGAGCTCGCGCGCCCTGTCCACCGTCGCCCGCCCGCCGGCCCCGCTGGCCTCCCACAGCCGAGGCCCCCCGTCGCTGGTCCCCCGCGCCGGCTGCCGACGGGTCGCGCGCCCCTCGCCTAGGGGGAGAGACGGGTCCCAAGGGAGACGGATCCTGAGTTTTGTCGGCGCTCTTCAGGGCCTCCTGGATGGGGTCCGGGTAGATGGGTCGGAGGATCGCGCCGCATCGCCGATGCATCGCCGAAACATCGGCGATACGGCGCGATCCTCCGACCCCATCTACGCGGACGCCATCTACGAGGTCTTTGTCCACGGGCCCCGGGACTGTCAGAAGACGACTCGTGAGGAACATCTCGCCCCAGGGGGGAGGCTCCAGGGGTCCAGGGCCCGCTCCTCTCAGGAGGAGGAGAAGGAGGAGGAGGAGGAGGAGGAGGAGGAGGAGGAGGATGAGGAGGAGGAGGAGGAGGAGGAGGGGGAGGAGGAGGGGGAGGAGGAGGAAGAGGATTGTCCCGGTTGTCCCGGTTGTCGCCTTAGGTTGCGGGCCAGCCACTCACACCTCACCCCGTCGGTGGCAGAGGGATGGCCGATGCGGGCGGCCGCCGCGCAACCTAAGGTTTAGGGGATGGCGGATAGCCACGATACTGAAGGGCTTAGTGAGGAACACCGGTCGATGTTCCACCGTGTATCGATATCGCTGGCCGCCACCCCCTCCTCACCCCATGCCCCAGGTGATCCTGTCGAATCGGGTCCCCTACGGGGTGGCATCCCGAATGGGGGCAGCGAACTTGCCGTGCTCAGGCCACTAAGTCTCTAGGGCAGTCGAGACAGTTGGCCAAATCCTGCCATCGCGTGCCAATGCTCGCCGTATCGTGCCTATGCCCTTGATAGAAGATTAATCTATCAATGTGTGCCGTGTGACCGCGACAAGGCACCGGCTTTGCGTGCTGGTCCGTCCGATTGTGCGGTACACGCCCATGCCACGGGAGTTCGTGACATTTTCGTTGCTGTCATGCGGTGCGGTGGTCGAGGCATAGCTCTGCACGGCGTAGAGCAAAGGATAGGCCGTACAGCCTATTCCCACAGCTTGTGTCGGTGACCTTTGTGGGCACCATGCGGCCCCCAAAATGTCACTGGCTTCGCGTGCTGGCCCGTCCGATTGTTCAGTACTGGCCCCTGCCGCGGGAATCGTGACATTTTCGTTGTTGTATTCTGGTGTGGTAGCCGAGGCAAGCATCAGTCAGTTGAGGTAGTTTGGATTCTTCGGGTCGCTGCGCGGTGCCAGCGGCTTTATGCAGGAAGAGCGTGTAAACAGTCAGTTGAGGTAGTTTGGATTCTTAGGGTCGCTTGTTCGGACCTAGCGTGAAACTGCTTCACGTACCTGCCTTTTCCCGCCCTCCTGCCTGCCTCCGTCCATTCGTGCCCTCAGTCCTGCGGAGAAAACTCCCTAGTAGCGCGGGAGAAACTCTAGAGGGAATCGTCTACGGGAACGAGCTCTTCCAGCACCTTTGCGTTTCCCTTCGCGTGGGAAGGGTGCCGCCCTTCCCTGATTCTCTTTAAATTTGCCCTGGTATGGTCGCTGGCGGGGCGGCCAGGCTGATGTTGCTTATGCGGACACCCTCCGACACGCAGCCACACTTCATGCATACAAACAGTATGCCGTCTGGCGTCGATGTGACGAACAGCGCGTGCCCTCGCATTTTGGATACTAGAGCACTTAGCACCTGGTTGCGCTCCACGCACTTGAAGGCTAAAAATGGCGGGTCCCAGCTTGTACGCCTGAGGCGTAGCTGGCAAGCCCACCAGCGGCGGATCCATGTAAACTGGTGCCCGTTGGGAGGCGGGCGGAAAGGACGGCATGGGTCCCGTGCGACTTCACCTGGCAATGCTGGCCGTGGAGGTGCATGGGGGCGAGGGAGATCCGCAGGAGAAGGAAGACGAGGAAGAAACCGAAAACCAGTCCCCCGGTCGCCCCCCCCCCCTTGACCGCTGTTGCGGCCAGGGGGGACTACTCGGGTCACCTTGAAACGCCCAGTTGGCATCGACGACCGGTCCCCTAACTCGCTGCATCTTGAGCGAAGCAGAGGAGGAGGAAGAAGAGAAGGAGGACCAGCAACATGAGGAAATTAATCAAATCATAACCCCCCTGTCGTAACGGCGGCGGCCGCGCCGACCGGCCAGTGGCCGCATCTTCCGGCCGGTCGGCCGCTGGCTCTCAAGTCCAAGAAGCCCTCCACAGGACCCCCCCCCTCCCGAACATTGCATGCAGCTCTGCCCCGCACGCTGTCCACTGTTATCTACTGCTGCCCACAGACCCCCCTGGTCCTGGAGGTGTGCCTTGACACCCAAAGCGGGCGGACAAATCGTGCCCCCCCTCCGGGGCACGAGGGCGGAAACCGTGACACCACCGGTCCTCGATGATACGACAAGGGGGTTACACGTATCCCTCCCCTGCTTCTGCGCGCTGCTACAGTGCTGCGCATTCATACAATGCTTATGCCGCGGTTCGTGCTCGACATGCGCGCGCATACACCACCATATGCAGGACCAAGACGAGGTCCACCCCGAAGGGGGTGAGCCCTCACGACGACACGACACAACCTACCCACAGATGCCCCTCCTTGGCCGGCTGCACGCGGGGCTGCTAGCGAGCTGATCCAGTCGAATCAGCGGGCGGGGGGCCACTGCGAACTTGCTGTGCAGTGGTCCGTAGCCCCCGACCCTAAAAATAACAAAAAAAATGCAGCCGACACGGCTTTGAGAAGCTGATCCAGTCGAATCAGCGGGCCGGGGGCTACAACGAATTTGCTGTGCAGTGGTCCGTAGCCCCCGACACAGTTGCCCCCCCCCCCCCCCCCCCCCCTCGTGGCCACACAGGTGACCACGTTTTCTGGTGTCGCCCCAGCTAGCCTAACCCCGGGGAGTTGGAAAGGTCGTCTTGGGCGCGCGCCGTGCGGGGCAGGCCCCTACCAGCCCCCATGCGTCCTTTCCAACACCCGAACAAGGGGCTGCGGCAGACTTCGGCATGGGGAGGATGAGGAGGAGGAGGAGGAGGAGGAGGAGGAGGAGGAAGGAGGAGGAGGAGGAGGAGGAGGGGAGGAGGAGGAGGAGGAGGAGGAGGAGGAGGAGGAGGAGGAGGAGGGGGAGAGGAGGATGGAGGAGGAAGGAGCGAGGAGGAGGAGGAGTAGGAGGAGGAGGAGGAGGAGGGCGGAGGGAGGAGGAGGAGGAGAAGGGAGAGGAGGAGGAGCGAGGAGGAGGAGGAGGAGGAGGAGGAGGAGGAGGAGGAGGGAGGCGGAGGAGGAGGAGGAGGAGGAGGAGGAGGAGGAGGAGGAGGAGGAGGAGGAGGAGGAGGAGGAGGAGGAGGGGGGGGAGGGGGAGGGGGATGGGGAGGGGGAAGGGGGAGGGGGGGGGGAGGGGGAGGGGCGAGGGGGAGGGGGGAGGGGGAGGGGGAGGGGGAGGGGGAGGGGGAGGGGGAGGGGGAGGGGGAGGGGAGGAGGGGAGAGGGGGAGGGGGAGGGGAGGGGGAGGGGGAGGAGGAGAGGAGAGGAGGAGGAGGAGGAACCCTGAGCCGGGCCCCTCCTCAGCTGCCGCCGCCACGCGCCGCCGGTCGGGCGTGGCAGTGGCGCCCGCTCCTGCGGGCGGGTCGCTCACGTCCGCCACCGTCGGTCGGCAGCCAAGCCGCGGGCCGTTCCCGCCGCCCAGCGGGCCGCTCTGGCACGCGGAACGAGCAAAGACATAAACAGAACAACTCGGAGGTGCGCGCGGATTCTCGGATCGGCGCTGGGGCCCCTCGGCGGCGCCGCCCCTGCCGCCCCTGGCGCGCGGAGCGCGCCAGGTTCCAGCGCGGGTCCGAGAAATCCGCGCGGACCTCCGAGTTTTTATGTTTATGCCATTTTTCGTTCCCCTAGCTCTGGCACGCGGCGGCCCCTTGCGGTCGAGCGGGGCCCGCCACGCCACCATCGCCGAGGCGCTGCTCCTCCTCCACCTCCTCCTCGTCTCCTCCTCCTGCTCCTCCTCCTCCTCCTCCTCCTCCTCCTCCTCCCGTGTGGCCTCCTCGTGTGATAAAGGGATGCGGCCGAACAGCGCAGCTGTCATGTCGGGATCGAGCCAGACTCGTCGCCAGGACTCGTCGACCACGACAAGGGTGAGCGCACTGATGTCACCGAACGCGCTCCACTGCTCGCAAAGTGCCTACTCGCAAACGTCCGAATCAAAAAAACACATGTCTGCCTCGATGTAAGGTATCGCAAATCCCCCATGGATCCAGGCCACTTGCGAGTAATTGCTTTGCGAGTTGCGGAACGCGCTTGTCTATGACAAGCGATTGTGGCAGGGGGGGAGCCGGATGCGATTCCAGCGCGCTCATGCGAGCGTCCTCGCTCCTCTCCCCTCGCGCCTCTCGCCTTCCTCCTCCCTCCTCCCTCCCCCCTCCTCTCTTCCCTCCTCCCACACGCCCCCCCTGCCTCATTCGCTCCCTTCACGACTCCTCGGCGACGACGACGAGGACGAGGACGACGACGAGGACGAGGACGAGGAGGAGGACGAGGACGACGATGACGACGACGACTGACGACGGCAGCAAACGTCCGAAAGAGAGGTTCCTGGGCGTGACCTTCGTGCTGAAGCAGAGGTGCGGCTTCCCGCTCCACCCCTGCGTGGGCATCGACGCCCACTGGTGGCTGGACTTCAATTTCGGGGCGAGGCCCCGACGAGGACTGGGGAGAAGAAGCAGGAGGGAGGAGGGGAGAGGATGATGATGCTGGTGATGTTAATGTTGCTGATGCTGATGAGGATGCTGATGATGATGATGATGATGATGATGATGATGATGATGATGATGATGATGATGATGATGATGATGATGATGATGATGATGATGAGGAGGAGGAGGAGGAGGAGGAGGAGGAGGAGGAAGAAGAGAAGGTGGATGATGATGATGATGATGATGATGATGATGATGATGCTGTTGATGCTGATGGTGATGATGATGCTGATACCCTTGCTGTTTGTGCTGCTGCTGATGATGGTGCGGAGGAGGAGGAGGAGAAGGACATGGAATATGACCGGGATGTTGCCAACTATGATGATGCCGATTATGAGGTAGGGGGATGATGGTTATGATGATGTTCATGATGATGCTGCTGCTGATGATGACGATGATGTCGACTACGAAAGGGATTCTGCGGATGATGATGCTGTCGAGGCCAATTTCGATGATATGATGATGGTGATGGTGATGGTGATGCTGATACCACTGCTGATGATGACGACGATCACGATGATGATGATGCTGATGTTGATGGTGATGCTGATCATGATGATGCTGATTATGAAGATGATGACGATGATTCTGATGATGCTGTTGATGTTGATGATGATGCTGACTATGAAGATGATGATGACGATGACGATGCTGGTGGCGATGATGCTTATGATGCTGATACTTGTGATGATGACGATGCTGATTTCGATGATGATGATGATGATGATGATGATGATGCTGATGGTGATGGTGATGCTACTGATGCTAATGCAGATGATGCTGATGTTGATGATGACAATGCTGTTGCTAATGGCAATGCTATTGATGATGCTGATGATGATGATGATGATGAGGATGATGATGATACTGATGATGATGACGATGATGATGATGATGATGATGATGATTATGCTGGTAATGGTGTTGATGATGATGCTGATGCTGATCATGGCGATGGTGGCGGTGTTGATGATGCTGCTGATACTGATGATCATGGCAAGGACTATGATGTTAATGCTCATGCTGCCGCTGATGATCACGATGATGATGATGGTGATGATGATGATGATGACGATACCGATTATTTTGATGATGCTGATTGCGCTGATGACGATGCCGATGGCGATTATGTTTGTGATGATGATGTTGCTGATGTTGCTGATGCTGGCGATGCTGATAATTTTGATGGTGGTGCTGATGTTGATGATGTTGCCGATGCTAATTCCGACGATGATGAACGTGATGATGACGAGGCGGATGCTGCTGCGGCTGATCATGGTGACGATGGTGCCGATTTTAATGCTAATGCGGCTGCTGATGATGATGAAGATGATGATGATGATGATGATGCTAATTATGATGATGATGATGATGATGATGATGATGATGATGATGTTGATGATGATGATGCTGATGATGACGATGATGATGATGAGGAG
>CAUYUJ010007603.1:32500-45652 GCA_963575745.1 Prorocentrum cordatum | reverse complement strand
ACACACACACACACACACACACACACACGCACGCACACACACACACACGCAAACACACACACACACGCACACCCACACACACACGCACACACACACGCACACACACACATATATATATATATACAACGTACATACACTTCTTTCGCGTCGGCAGCTAGGCAGGAGTCATTGCGCTGGCGATAGGGCAGGGTGTTTGCAGGACATACGAAACGCGAGTCGCGAATCAAGCCACCATGCAGGAGGAGGAGGGAGGGGGCGCCCGGCGGCGGCGGGAGAGAGAGAGAGAGAGAGAGAGAGACGGAAGCCGAGCCCGCTCAGAAAACTTGCCACACACACACACACACACACACACACTCGCCAGGGCCCCGCGCACCACGCCACGGTGCGCGCCGGGGAGGAAGAGGCCGCAGGGTGGCCAGAGGCGAGAGGCGCAGGAGGCGCAGGACGGCGAGTGGGAGGAAGAGGGAGAGGGAAGGAGGGAAGATGCCGAGAGCAGAAGACCACGCGCGAGCCCCGCCCCACCAACCCGCGAGTTCCGAGGGGGGAGGTGGGGTTCACCTCGCTCGGGCGCTCCTCCGAGCGGAGGGAACCCCCGCCCCTCCCCTCAGAAAAGACGGGGGGCGGCGGGGCGGGGCTCGCGCATGGCCTCCCGGAGGGGGGGGAGGAGGAGGAGGAGAAGGGAGGAGGAGGAGGAGGAGGAGGAGGAGGAGGAGGAGGAGGAGGAGGAGAAGGAGGAGGAGGAAGGGGGAGGAGGAAGGGGGAGGAGGAGGTGGGGACTGGGAGGGGGGAGACGGGAGGCACAGGACGGGCAGCGAGGGGAGGAGAAAACCAAGGGGGCGGGGGCGGGGAGGGGGGAGGCGCGGCGTGGCCCCGCCTCACTGAAGGGGCCCTGGGACACACAAATAAATACGCACAAATAAACAGATTCCCCACACTTTCCCATATTTTCTGGGTGTTTTGTCTTATGTTCCCATATTTTCTGGGGAATCGACGGTTAATTGTGTCTGTGTGTTTCTTTTCCTCCCGGCCCGCCCCGCCCCTCTGCACGCTCTGCTGGCAGCCGGGAGCTACCGCGACCAGCGGCGTCCTCGGCCCGCAGGCCGACTCGGTGCTCCTCCCTTCCCTCGCCCGCCCGCCCCATATGCGCCCCGATCCCTGGGAGGCACGGGGCGACGAGCGGGAGGAAGAGGGAGGAGGAGGGAGGGATGGTGCCCAGAGGGGGACGAGGAGGTGGGGGCTGGGTGGGGGGAGGCGGGAGAGGCAGGACGGGCAGCGAGGGGAGGAGGAGCAGGGGAGGGGGGACGGGCGTGGTCCTGCCTCCCCTCGACACTCCCCCTGCACTGTTGACCGCGGGAGCTGCCCACGGCGGCGTCCGCGACCCGAACGCCAACGCGGTGCTCGGCGTCCCTCGCCCGCCCTCCCCGGCACCCCGATCGACTTCGGAGGCCCGGGCCCTGAGGTGGCATCCCGAGGCCGAACATGTTCATAGATGAGGGGTGCCAAAAAAGGCCCTGCCTTCGAGGATCGAAGGAGCCGTCATATCTTGCGCCGCGGGAGGCGGCGGAAGGTAAAGATGCGCCCCCAAGAGATGAAAACGTGTTTGGGTTCAGGGTTTCCGAAATCGCCAAGATGAGTCCAGCGCGAATTCCATTAGGGGTCTGCCTCTAAGGCAATTGGAAGAAGTTCAGAGCAGTACAAACCCTTGCGTTACAAAGCCAAGCTAAGCAGAGCTTGGCATTCCTTGGGGTTGCCTGGCAGTGTGGATTCATCGCTTGGCATTCGTTGGGCTAGATAAATGTGCGCGGGGCTGCTCAAGTATTGAAGACATGGGGGAAACATGGAAAACTGATTGAGTCGACTCCGGAATTGAGCCTGTCAGTCCTTGCGTCACATTGGAAAATTGAGCATTGAGACTTCCAGTCCAGGACAATCCAGATCGAAACATTGAAACTTGGCATGTTCAGTCCCAGACTCTTCAGACGTGCGAAAAACACTTGCACAAGTTGTAAAGACATTTCAGTTCTCAATCCGTCGCTTTCCTGGTTGACCTCATCTGGTACCAACTCTGAACGTCGGATTTCCAAGGCTGCACGTGTGAGCTCTGGCGGGCCGGCGCCCTGGCGAATGTCCCAGAGATGGAGGGCTGCCCCGCAACTCCTGAGAGCCTCGCGGTCCTCCAGCCCTGGCGGGATGCATACTCTGAGCACCCCTGGCCTCCGAGCGTGCAACTCTGGCAAGCGCATATTCGAGGGCACCATCCCCAAGCCCGAATCTGACGCGTGCCGGGGGCTGTCTCAGCAGAGACCAGCCGGACCACACTCGGTCGAGGCAACAAATCTCTGATCTCAGAGCTGCAAAACGATGTCCGGCGAAGACTAGCTGGACTACCTCGCGCACGGCATCTCTGATCCCAGTCGGGAGGTTGTCGCAAGCGACGACGCTGGCCTGATCACGCCAGGTAAGAGCATATCGGAACCCAGGGTTGCGAGGATGTCTGAAGCGACACTGACCAGGTCATCTGTCCCGGGGCATCTCCGACTCCAGATCGCGACAAAGTCTCAAGCGAAAATGGCTGGTCCATCTCAGGTCAGGGGATCTCTGAGCCCAGAGTTGGCAGGATGTCTCGGGCGAGACTGGTCAGACCACTTCAGGCTTCAGCATCTCTGAGCCCAGAATCGTGAGGACGGACGCGGACCTGGCTGGATCACCTCTGCCTACCTCTGAGCCCGCAAGTGCGAGGAGCTCTCAAGCGAGAGTGGCCGGACCCATTCGTGCGCGGCACATGCGAGCCCAAGAGTTTGGCGGGATGTGGCAGGCAACTGGCCGTACGACACCCGGTCCGTGCATGGCTGAGCCTACAGGTTGCAAGGATGGCCCAGGCGAGTTCAGTCCGACCACCTCTTGCGCGGCATCTCGGAGCCCAGAGCTGCAAGGAGGTCGCACGCGCCACTGACAGGCCAATTTGGCGCGCGGAATCACGGAGCACAAATTTCCGAGGATTGCTCTGGCAAAAACGTATGGACCCTCTCACATGCATTCACTTGGAGCCTGGGAGTGTGAGGAGGTCGCGCGCGAAACTGGCCAAGCAACCTCTCGAACGACACGGCCGTCTGCATCCTTGCCGTCGTCGTCGCCGCCGTCGTCGTCGTCATCTGTTGGTCCTTCTCGTCCTACGACGCCCGACAAGCTTGAAGAGTCAGGCCTCGCGTCCCCAGTGCGAGGGGGAATGGTAGTGCCAGAGGGTGCCGCTTGCTGGAGTGGCACGTCGAGGAACGACGTCGGCACGGGGGCCATCTCACTGCAGGAGGCATTGACTTGAGTTTGCCTGGGGGGGCATCTCTGCAGCTGGGTGGCCTGCAGAGCCAGAGGGCGTTTGGGATGCCGATCTGTTTCCAGCCCTTCGACATCCTTCCGCTGCTCGGCCGCGGACTGAACGACCCGCCCTGCGATCGCCAAGGCGCAGCGCCCCCCCCACCCCCCAAGCCTGGTGTTGCCGGACGCACTGCGGCAGTGGCGTGGGCGCGCTGAGGGGGGGAGCGTTACGTTATGGAGGGGGTAGGGGGTAGGGTAGGGGGCATAGCGCGCGTTACGGCCCAGAGGGTTAGAAAAAGAAAAACTGTCCTGGGGCTGGCCCGCGGGAAAGCACGAGGGGTGTCCGATCGAGCAGGTGGTGCACGAGCGGTTCGATGTCGCTGAGCAGAAGCTGGTCCGGGACCAGGACATCGACCAAGATGGGGCCCGCAAGCACACGGGCAGGAGCAGGGGGCCGCAGGCCAAGGAGGTCCCCCTCGGTAACCTCGGAACTCGAGACAGCCGCACGAGGTTCACGGCGGTCACCACGACGTGTCTCAGCGAGCACGGCTTGCTGGAGAAGGCCGCTGCGGCTGCGTCCGCCCGCCTGGGGGCCCGCGGCAAGGCGAAGCTGCCACAGTAGAAGAAGCACCTGGCGGCCATCTCGCGCCAGGAATGCGCTCGACTTGGCGGAGACGGCGACCGCCCCCGGCGGCTGGAGAGCCGCGGGTTCCGGCGCTGCTCTGGCTCTGGCGGGCGGCGAGCTCCCTCGCGACGCCTGACCTGGGCAGGGGCGCGCAGGGGCAGCCAGCTGGCGCGGGTCGCTCCCGCCCGCCCGCGAGCTGGCCGATTCCGGCCCGGACTCGGCCAGTTCCCGCGCGGGCGGCGCGCCCCCCCGCGAGGGCGCGGTCGAGACCGCGCGCGGGGCCGCTGGCGCGGCGGCCGCCGAGGCTGCCGGCGAGCCGCTCGAGGGGCCGCCGGGTCGCGCTGGGGCCGCTGGCTGGCAAACCCAAACTTGGAATGGAAGTTCTGGTTTGGGGGTCCGCCCCGAAGGTGCTGACGCAGCAGCCGCCCAGCTCTAGGCTGCTGGGAGGCCGCCCGGGGCCAGCGACCTTCCCCGCGCTGCCGAGGCGCCTCCGAGGTCACAGAGTGCCGGTGCGCTGCGGGGCGCTGCAGGTCCCTAGGGCCTGTGACCTGTCTGGCGCGGCTGAAGAGCCTCCGGAATCACCGAGCGGTGGCGCGCTGCCGGGAGCGACCCAGGCAGAGGTAGGTGCTTCTCCTTGTGCGGCTGCGCATGGGGCTGGTCAGGCGCAGAGCTTGCGACGCAGCGGTCAAGGCTCGCGAGCGACGAGGCGAGCCCGCTTGGCCTCCGTCGTCTGTTCCAGCTCCGGTCGGCGATGGCCTCGAATTGCTCGCGGTCGGCGACCTGAGCCTCGAATTGCTCGCGGTCGGCGATGGCCCAGGTCTGGTACATGTGCCTCTGCAGCACCGCGAGGCGCCGCCTCCCGCCGACGACCGCGCGCTCGTCGAACGCGTCGCCGGGGGGCGATCTCGTGAAGGCCGTCTTGAGACCGGCCCCGCAGGGAGCACTCCAGCACCTCAACGCCCTGCGTGTCGCCCACGCCGTCGTCGATCTCCTCCAACTCCAGCGCGTGGCAAGACGCGTCGGCCTTCAGCGCCGCCGCATCCACGATGGCAGCGGTCTTAATCTGGGGCCCCTCCACCTCCTCCAGCACCTCGCCGACCCTGCCGCCGCTGACGTCCTGGACCACGTCGCTGCGACCACGAAGGAGGGCAGCCTCGTTAGCCATCAGGTAGCGCTCGACGGCTCATAGGTCCGCCGCGGCGTGACGGGAAGAGGGAACCGTGCAAGTCGTGCTGCATGCCATGCCACGGCCGCCAAGAGCCGCGCCTGGCTCGGGCGCCAGCTGGCCGACGGACCCGCCGAGGGACAGCGCACGGCGGGCGCTGGGCACAGTTCCAACGCCACCCTCGAGAACGAGGGTCGCGTCCACCACCTCCTGCGCGCCGAGCGTGGCCGAATCGGCGGCGTTGAACGAGATGCCCTCCTGGACGGAGTGGCCCGCGTCGCAGGCGCCGTCGAGGGGGGGCAGGAGTGGCTCGGCGGCGGCGGGTTGAGCGTGGGGAGCAGCGCCGGCGCCGCTCTTCGCCCCCGCCGCTCCACCTCCACCGGCGTGCTCCCGACGCCAAGGGCAGGGGCCTCGGCTCGGCAGCGCTCCTCACGCGCTCGGCCAGCGCGAAGACGCTACCTGGCGGCACGCTGCGCCCGCGGCGGCGCGCCAGGGCCCAGCGGAGCTGCACCGCATCGGAAGCGGCGCGCGCGGACGGCACGCGGCGGACGGGCGCCGGCGTTACCGTCGGCGGCCTCCTCGCGCTGGGCCGCTGCCCACCAGGATGAAGACAAGCTCCAGTCCAGCAACAAGCGTTGGTAGAACTGGGTTTAGTGGAACCTGGTTTACTGATCTGTACCGGAGGCGCCCGCCCGTGCCATTTCCACTAACCGGAACTGCCGTCACCCGAAAAAACACAAGCTATGGCAAACCTGGTTCAGTGATTCTAGCCAATTCAAAGGCTCCGGGGCCCTACCACTAACCGGGTCCCCTTACCCGGGGTCCTGGCCATACCCGACAGCAGGGCGGCGAAGAGGAAGGCGGGCGCCATCACGTACCTCAGCTCCACGAGCGTGCCGAGACTGACCTCCGCGTCGGCCCAGCCGTGCAGACCTCTGCAGGCGATGCCTAGCACCTCGCTGGATGCTGCTAAGCTCCGCCTTGCCAGCCTTCTGGATCACCGTGACGGCGGTGCTGAAGACGTGCGCCGCCGCGTTGCGCCGCTGCTTGCCCAGCGTCGGCACGCTGTTGCGACGCTGTTGCGACGCTCCCCTGCTCCGCGGCCAGGCCCGCCGCGAGGATCGGCGCTTCGGGACTCGAGCGCCTTCACGCGCTCAAGGGCGGCCGATCGCCGGCCAGCAGCCGCCAAGCGCGCGGCCGCCTGCCTGGCGCGCCGCGCAGGCCACAGCGACCGGCTGCTCCGCCGCCTCGGGGGCGGCAAGGAAGCCGACCGCAGCCATCTCCCAAGCGAGTCTCAGCGGCAGAGCGCGGGGCGGACGCGGCCGAGGCAGGGCTGAGACGGGCTTGAGCCCAAATGGCTTGAGCGAAAATGGCTACGGATGAGGAGGAGGAGGAGGAGGAGGAGGAGGAGGAGGAGGAGGACGAGGAGGAGGAGGAGGAGGAGGGGAGGAGGAGGAAGGAGGAGGAGGAGGAGGAGGAGGGAGGAGGAGGAGGAGGAGGAGGAGGAGGAGGAGGAGGAGGAGGAGGAGGAGGAGGGAGGAGGAGGAGGGAGGAGGAGGAGGAGAGGAGGAGGAGGAAGGAGGAAGGAGAAGCCCGAGGATGTAAAGGCCGCGAGCCTGGGCGGCGTCAGCCCTCTCGCGGCCGGGGGGCGGCGGTGGCGCGCCAGGAGGTCGTGATCGGTCGTCAGCGCGGACCGGGCCGGAGCCATCAGGCGGCTGCTGGCAGGGTCGGCGGCCGGGGAGGAGGCCTCCTGATCCTTTTCCTCCTCCTCCTCCTCCTCCCTCTCTCCTCCGCCTCCTTTCCTCCTCCTCCTCCACCTCCTCCTCCCCTCCTCCCTCCTCCTCCTCCTCTCTCCTCCCTCCTCCTCCTCCTCCCTCCTCCTCCTCCTCTCTCCTAGCTCCTCCTCCTCCTCCTCTCTTCCTCCTCCTCCTCCTCCTCCTCCTCCTTCTCCTCCTCCTCCTCCTCCTCGTCGCTTGAAGGGCTCGACTGGGCCAGGCTGGGCTGGGTCTCCCTCCCGCCCCCGCCCCCTCCTGGTTCGCCGGGGTCCCTCGGAGCTGCCAGGCCTGAGGGCTCTTACCTTCTCCTCCCGCCCGCTGTTGCGCCCGCCGATGGGCCGGGTTTCCCTCCCGCCCCCGTCGCCCATGGGGGAACCAAAATGCACCGATACCACACTCCCTGGGCCTCTCCCCAGGCGCGTTCTGACCAGGATTTCGCGGCGAGTCCAGCGGTGGCGACGAGGGCCTCCCAGAAGGCCGACACATGGGAAAGCTGGCCAAGGGCAGCGGTACTGGCACCAGTTCCTTGCATCCGAGTCCCTCCTGGTTCGCCGGGGTCCCTTGGAACTGCCAGGCCCGAGGGCGCTTCCCCTCCCCTCCCGCCCGCCCTCGCGCGCGCGCGCCGACGTCCCTCCAGAGGCGGCAGGCAGGGCGGCCCCGAAGCCCGGAGCCAGGACAGGGCCAGTGCCTCTCCCGTCTGGTCGCTCGGCTCCTGAGCCCACCCCCTTGGCTGGTCCAGGAGGGAGGAGGAAGAGGAGGAGGAGGAGGAGGAGGAGGAAGAGGAGGAGGAGGAGGCACGACCAGATCGAAACGGGTGCGCAGAGCGAGCGAAAAGAGGGGAAAAGAGAAGGACACAGGCCGAGGGCGCGCAACCCGACGATTAAAGAGAGAACAGCCCGAGACGGAGCCTCAGACTACCGCAGACGAAGCCAGAAGCAGGCATCGTCTGTGGGGAAGAGAGGACGGGGCTCGCCCCGCCATTCGCCAGAGCGGGGGTCTCTACCAACCACTAGGCGCTTTAAATAGGTGGCGTCCTTGCTGGATGCAATTCCCTCGCACTGGCCCCACAAACGAGAGCGAGGGGCCGACGGCTGGGCCCTGGCGCCGCAGCGGTGGCAGAATGCAAGGGTCTCACCAGCAAGACTAATTTGATGTCCTCTAGCACTACTGGGCCCAACAGGGCCTTGAGCGGGGAGAGGGACCTCAGGGCGGGTGGCCTCACGCGCGACCCAGGAAGGCCCACCAGGACCCCCAAAGGTCCGAGGGCGCTTGGAGGGCGGAGGCCCCACAAGCTCCCCAGAGCCCGCAGGCTCACCGACGCCCGAGGCAGAGGGCGCAGCCCCCGTCCGAGGCGCCTTCGGACAAGGCCCCATCCAGGGGCCCACCAGCCCTGCGGTCCCTCGCCGTCCTGGCAGGAGCGGGGGGGGGTGGCGGTGGGGTGGGCTCTCGTGGGCCCAGGGAGCGTGCCTCTTCGGCGCGCCGACACGCTTCCCCTACCTCAGCATCCAGCTGGTCCTCTCCCACACCATCCACCTGAAACCTCACCCGCTTAAAGGCCAAGGACCGCTCAAGACCCTCAGTCGCGAAGGGCGGCGGCCTCTCTGGCCCACTTGGGGCTTCAACACCCCGAAGCTCCAAGGAGGGACCAACCTCAGAGGGGCCCGAGACGCACCCGCTCGGCCCGCCAGGGCCCCTCGGCCCAGCAGGGGCCGAAGTCGAGGAAGGCACAGGCGAAACACCCTCCAGGCCCCAGAGGGCCGCCGCCTCCGCGACCCTACAAAGAGCCCTCCTAAGCCTAGCAGCACCTTCCGGAGTCACCGCGTAAGCGGAACAACGATCACAACTATACTTCCTGCCTCTGAGCCGCACACGATGCAGGAGCTGAGGCGGGCACGCCTGCTCACCTGCGGGCGAACCCTCACCTCGACGCGCCCTCACGGCGCTGCCGCCTCCAGCGCCTGCCGCCTCCAGCTGCGCCCAGCGGCCACGCAGCTCCATGTCCCGCCGCCGTGGGGCGTCCACGCGATCGGGGGCCACGGTGCCGTCGAAAATCATCCTGGAGGCGTTTGCAATCCATGTCGCGACCGACCTGAGCGTATTCAGCGAGTCGGTGTACCTCTCGACAACGCCCAGAGGAAGGTCGTGCATCTGCCGACCCCTCTTCGCCGCTTGATCAGCCAAATCATTGCAGCGGCGATGCCACGAGTCCTCACAAGAGTGGCCCTTGACGTAAGAGAAACGAATCGGCCCTTCCAGGTCACCAGAAATGGAAAAACCACCGTGATCCTCAAGCTGGTGAAAAAGGCGACGCCACAGATCGACGTTCTCACGCCTCGGATTGAGGCACCAGCGCTTGCCGCGCGCCAGCCCCTCAAGCAGCGGCAAGTAGTCCGTGAAGATGTGGAGCGGGGCCACGCCGACGGACAGCGCCTGAATCACAGCGAAAAGCTCGCCCCGAGCGGACGTCTGGCGATGGCCAGGAAGCGGCCCAAAGACAGCTCCGTAGTAGCGAGAATCTCCCACAACCACGAATCCCCAGCCCGCACGGTCAGCAGCGCCCCAGTGAAGCAACTTCTTGCACGATCCGTCAGTGAACACCGAGCCTGTGACGACAACATGTCCTTCAGACCGAGCTCCACGATCATAGCACCAAATGCCAGTATCGTTCCTGGGCGGCAAAGCAGGCAGAAAGGAGTTGGGGCACAGCCCACGAGAGTAGAGCAAGTCCCCCGGTGGTGCCCTCCTTGCTGCATCCAGGGTGGCTTCAGAAACCGCAAACTCACGAACGTCATCAAACACGTGGCATCTCCAATACCTGTGGTGAGCCGTTCCGTCGACACCAGGGCAGTTCCTGCAGTCGGGGCAATGAGCGTATGCGTGACGGTGCAATCGCTTCTGCGTGAAGTGGCCTCCCACGACCGCGGTACGTAGCGCAGCCCGAGCCGGCGGATCCAATGCCCAGCGCTTGGCCCTGGGGCCCGAACGAAGCAACGCACGTATGGGTCCCAACCACGCCCCAGCTGGGTCCTTGTGAGACGGGCCCTCAAGCTCTGGCATCACCTCTGGCCTGGCAGCCCACTGGTACCAGCCCACGACCTCAAAGTCCTTGAGCGCCAGCCATTTAACGCCTGACGGGGCCACCTCACGTACGTCCAAAGTAACGCCTGCACGAGTACGTACACAAAATGCTGAGGAAACAGTCCAGCTCAAGTACGTCACAGACCGCGCAAAAGCACCCGCAGGGCCCGCCACCAGCTTCCAGCTCACACGCAAATCAACAGAGGCCACCTTCCAGAACTGAGAGCGCCATGCCGTCTGCAACGTGGAGTGATCAACTTCCCCCGACTGAATCATTAAAGCCCAGTTGAAAACAGGTCCAACAATGGCCATCGTCGCTGGTTGAAACTCAAAGCCATCCTCCAACCTCGATGCGATCCAGTGCGAAGCCCCCGAGGGAACAACGTTCCAGCCCAGCTTCGCCAGGGAGGTCATACGCTTGACAGGGGGCGGCCCAGCTCCCAGAATGCCCAAGCCGTAAGTGATAGCAGGGCCGACTGCAGCCTTGGGAACCTGCCTGAACTTCGCCCCGAGATGGCTCAGCCTCCTGAAGTGTCTGGCCCGCTTCGAGACACGCCCGACCCGACCCCGAAGCACACGAGCACGAACGCTCTTGCCAGCAGCCACCTCCAGGCCCAGGACCTCCAACCAGGACCTGGCCTGGAAACCGTACCTCCGTAGAAGCCGAGCCACGGCGGGAGCGGTGGAGTCGTCAGACGCTGTGAGAAACGCCTTCGACCTCGCCACGGGAAGGCCAAGATCCTGCAGGGTGTCGCAGAGCAATGCCACGGCGTCGGTGGCGATCCTGCACAAATCCGTCCGCCTGGCCACCACCTGCAGGGCAAGGTCGTCCGCGAATACGTCCAAAGAAAAGGAGAAACCCATCTGCGCAGGAATGCCGAGCCCAACCGTGCAGACGAAGTCATCCAACGACGCGAGCATCAGCAGCTGCACCATGGCCATCGCGAACTTGCAGCCTGGCAGAACTCCCTGAGACACCGTAACAGCATACGACGTAGCCTGCTGCCACACCAACCTGCGAGGCGCACGGTACATCACCAAGGCACATGACATCAACTGGCGCGGAAATCCGTGCTTGGCCGCCGCAGAAACCAGCCTCCGCCAACAGATGCGGTCGAAGCACTTCTCGACATCAACAATGGCCGTGACGACGCCATCCTCGACCGCCAGTGCAGCCTCGGCCCTCACCAGGGCCCGTGAGGCCACATCCAGAGTGGTCTTGCCAGAGGCCAGGGCGAAGAAAGGCCTGTCGTGCTCCAGCAGCCAAGTCCGCAGCTGCCCGCTGCGGACCTGCGGCCATACGCGGTAGGTCGCCTGCAAGAGCGCAATGGGCCGCCATCCACCTTTGGGCTTCGCCAGGAGCACAATGTGGACGGCAGCCATCGGCGTGGGCCAGCGCTCCCAGTGCTCCGCCAGCCAAAGTACATAGACGAGCAACGAAAGGGTCTCGTCCGTGAGCAGGCTGAAAGAGCGAGGAGCAAGCCGGTCAGCACCTTGCCCCGTATGCCACTTGAAGGACTTTGCTGCCGCACGCAACTGCCCAATCTTCGGCACAGGCAAGGAGGCGCGCGGCAAACGTCGAATATCCTCGAAAAGCTGGGCCGTATCAGGGAAATCCGCGAGGTGCCGCACCACGTAGTCGTCGGGCCCATCAGCCGCTCCTTGCACTTGATCACGGGTGGGGACCACGGACGCTGGGCGCGCATTCCAGATGCCCGACCAACCATCCATTTGATCATCGGCAACATCCTGAGCAAGGGCGGAGGGCCTCTGATGCCGAAACACTTGGGAATGGGGAACACCAGACGGCCTAGTGAAGCTGAATAGCGGCTTGATGCGAGACTCGCGGCAGTTGGCAGCCCATCGCGCAAAGTCCCGCCTGCGCTCAGCCATCGCCTCCTGCTCCAGGCCGTCGGCGTAGGATCGAAGCCAACCAATGACAAAATTGACTGAACCCATCAGTAGGCGCTGAATGCCATTGAGACCCAACCCCACGAGACCAGTAGCAGACCTCCCAGCGTGGTCACCTGACTGCACCAAGGCCGCACGATCCAACAGCCCCTGGAGTGCAATGGGGGACGCTTCAACGACCTCTCGTGCCAGCGGCAAAATGCCACGTAGCGTGGCCACCACGTTCTGGCACTCGAGCGAGCGAAAAGACCTTTCGGCGCCCAGAGAGACAAGCCTGTCCAAGCGCCGAAGCAAATCCAAGGGTTGCAGACCTGCACGCAGCGCGTCGTCCGTCGCCTGGGCCAGACGTCGAGCACGTCGAGCGTCAGGAGGTGCGGCAGGTCTCGCAGCTGCAGGCGCCCCCCCAGCTTGGCGCCAGCAGTAGGCCACCTTATCAGCACGGCCGCTGTAGCGAGGAGCGTCGCACACAGGGATGCCGCAACGCACAAGCAACTCCTCCTCCACGACGTTCACGAACTCAGCGTATAAGCGATCCAGCCGCGCCTGAGCCTGAACAGGACTCGCAGCTCCTCCCAGTGCCACATCATCCTCAATGAGGTCGCGGGTACCAGCCGCCAGCACAGGCGTGACGTCCTCAGTCGGGGCTGCCTCCGGGAAAGCCTTCGGCACCCGCAGGACGAGGAATTTGACCGCCTTAGCCCGCGCGTCGAGGGACGTCAGCATAGGGAAATGTGGCGACGCAGGCCAGCCCTCCACAGGGTGGGGCAGCGCTAGCGAACCCGCGATAGACAAGCTGGCCAGCCAGTAGTCGATGGTCGAGTAGGCTCCCTGAGCGCTGCGGCACGTGCCCACTGGATGGCGCCCTGTAGGAGCAGGGGGCCTCGCGACCACTGCTGCAGGAATGAAGTCCAAGAAGCCATACTCCAAGAGGTGCTTCGGATCGCAGTCGAAATCCCCCGCCGCAAGAAACGGCCTGTTCCAACCCCGCAGCGCTGTAGCGATGTCGTAGAGCCGCATCGCATTCACGTCATTCCATCGTCCCACCTCGAAGTAGCAAGACAACAGCACGAGCCCACCTTTGATGCCAAAATCCGCATGACATGCAACACAGAAGCTCGGAATCAGGTCAAAACCTCGCAAGCCTGGCAGCATCGTCACGCTGATGTAACGTCGAATGAAAAGACCAACTCCAGCAGACGGGCGCCCCGACTCCAGACGTCGGCATGATGAGATAATAGCATGCCATCCAGCTCGAGCCGCCCAGCCTTCAGCGCGCCGACGATCGT
>CAUYUJ010007603.1:0-27500 GCA_963575745.1 Prorocentrum cordatum | reverse complement strand
GTGTCGGCCGCCGTCCCGGCTGGCAGCGCAGGGACACCGCTCTCGCCGCGCGGCTCCGCGGCGCTCCCAGCCCATGCGGCGGGCGGCGCCTGCGCCGAGCCGCCGGCCACGCCATCGACAAGGCCCGCGCCCGCAAGTAGCGCGCCTGGCTCGGCGGGTATGGGCAGCTTGAGCGCTGTGCGGCCCAACGCCCAAGATTCTGAAAGAAAACGCTTGTGACTCCGCAGTGGGACGCCGCCGCGCTTCCCGGCCGTGCTCGCAGCCGTCCAGGCTAGCAACTCTGGGGCACAGCCACCGCTCTCGCCACGTGGCTCCGCAGCGCCCCCAGCCCATGCAGCGGGCGGCACTTGCACCGAGCAGCCGGCCACGCCAGCGGCTCCCACGCCCTCGCCCGCGGGTGGCTTGCCTGGCCCAGCGCGAGGTGAAGAGGCTGGCGCCGTTCCATCCTGGAGCTCCCCGCCGACGCTAGGCTGCGCCAAGCCTACGCCGCCGCCGCTGGCGCGGGGCGACGGACTAGCGAGAAAGCGACTGGCTCGGGAGAGGCTGGGCGAAGCAGGGGCAGCGGAGGCCTCCGTCGCCTCCGCGCCCAGCGGCACGCCGGTGGGGAGCGCCTCCACTGCGAGCTCCACGCCTCCCTCATCGGACTCCAGCTGCGTGGGCGGGGCACCGACCTCCAACTCTGAAGTCGCCCTGGCCAGCGGAGAGTCGCGAGCCTTCCCCGCAGCCGCCGCATCGGCGGACTCCTGCTGCGTGGCCGTCACATGGGACTCTGGCTGCGTCGGCGTCGCGACGTCCATCGCCGCCGCGCAGGTCACCGGCACCGTGTCGGCCGCCGTCCCGGCTGGCAGCGCTGGGGCAGGGACACCGCTCTCGCCGCGCGGCTCCGCGGCGCTCCCAGCCCATGCGGCGGGCGGCGCCTGCGCCGAGCCGCCGGCCACGCCATCGACAAGGCCCGCGCCCGCAAGTGGCGCGCCTGGCTCGGCGGGTACGGGCAGCTCGAGCGCTGCGCGGACCATCACCGAGGACTCCGAGAGGAGGCGCTTGCGACTCCGCCGCGGGGCGCCGCCGCGCTGGCTGGCCCGAGGGGGAGAGGCTCGCGCCGCGCCGCCCTGGAGCTCGTCACCGCCGCTGGGCTGGGCTGCGACCAAGCCTCCGCCGCCGCCGCCCGCGCGGGGCGCCGCCCCCTCGGAGAAGAAGCGGCTGGCCGGGGCGAGGCTCTGCGAGGCAGCGCCGCAAGCCGCTGCCGAGGGCTCCGGCGAGGGCGCCGCCTCCCGACGGCTGGCGCGAGGCGCCTCGGGCGGCCAGGGCGTGCTGCCCCGGGCGGACCCGCCTGCCTCGGCAGCCTGAGCGATCGGCTGTGCGGGCCAGGCGGGGGGCGTCTGGCGCCCCGCGTCGCCGCCGAGGCACTGCCGGGCGGGGCTGGGCGGGCTCCCAGAGCGCGGGGCCGCCTGGGCGGCCGTGGACGACCACAACGTCCTCGCGGGCGAGGGCGTCCTGCAGACCCTGCCTGCCGCGCCAGCGGCGCTGGTTCCCGCGAGGACACCAACGCCGTAGCCGCGTGTGGCGATCCGCAGCCACTCGCCCTCCAGCGGCTCCTGGAGCCCCCCCACAGGGGGGTCCGAGTAGATGAGATCGGAGGATCGCGCCGCATTGCCGGTGCCTCGCCGATGAATCGGCGACGTCGGCGACGCATCGGTGCCGTCTGCGCAGAGACATCGGGCTCCAAATCGAGCGGCATCGCCGATGAATCGGCGAGGCGGCACGATCCTCCGACCTCTCTTGCTCGGACTCCACTTCCCAGACATCCGGCTGCTCCAATTTTTGTTGCTGCGTGGGCTCCGGAGGGCCGGTTTTTCGTCCTGAATCGCTTTCTGACGCTCCCGATCGCGAGGCCCAGCGAGGGCCCCTGGAGGCCCCAAACTGCCACAATCCCGCCGCTCCAATTTTCTCTGGAGCGTCGGATCTAAGGTACTCCACCTGGGAGGCTGAGGCCTGGACACAGACCTCCGACGTCATGTTTTTTTTCATGACGCGACCCCCATAGGTCCGGACCCATTCTCCGGGACCCGTTTTTTCCTCCTGAGTCGTTTTCTAACGGTCCCGAGGCCCGGCAAGGGCCCCCAAAGGCCGAAAATAGCGAAAAACCCTCCGTCACGATTCCCCAATCAGTGCTTGCACTGACGGGGTCCTAACGGAAATTGAAAGATTTGGCGAAAGTGTCCCGCCGATTTTGGTGGCCGGCTGGGTTCCCGGGTTCCGGTTCTGGGTTCCCGGGTTCCTGGTCACTGGTTCCGGTCAGATTTCGGTGGGTTCCGGGTTCCCGGGTTCCTGGGTTCCCGGCCGATCTCCTGATCGATCTCTCTGTATCGATCCCACTTCGAACATCCACTGATTGGGGGTTTTCTCTGATGCAATTTTTCGTGACCCCAGACAAGCGACGTCCTGATTTCTGTTCAGGACGGCGTCCTTGAAGTCCCGACCCTTTCCCTTGGGCTGGGTTTTCCTCCCGAGCCGTTTTCTGCCGCTCCCGATGCCCTGCGAGGCCCCCCGAGGCCGAACAGGGCCAAAAACTTCCCGCCCTGACTTTTTGTTGTACGACGCGACATCATGCCTGGGTCTGGCGTCATTTTTTCATGCCCGAGGGGGTTCCCAGATCCCCTCGGGTCATGAAAAAATCACGGCGGCAGGTTTTTCGCTATTTTCGGCCTCCGCGGGGGGCCCTCGCCGGGCCTCGGGACCGTCAAAAAACGACTCAGGATGAAGAGCCGGTCCCAGGGAAGGGGTCGGGACCTCTGGGCGTCGCGTCATGAAAAATCATGACGTCGGGGGTCTGGGTATCATGCCTGAGTCTGGCGTCATTTTTTCCTGCCCGAAAAGGTCGGGGGAGCTCCGCAGGCTCGCTGGGGCGCGGCTGCGCGCTCGCCCGCAGCGCCTCGAGGGCACCGCCCGGGCGCCGGCACGGGCTGCGCCCGCCGCGCGGGCTGCGGCTCCTGCGGCGGTGGACAAACCTCCCTTTTGAAGGGGACCCAGGACACGCAAATAAATACACACAAATACAAATATTCCTATAGTTTTCAATATGTTTGGGGTTTCTGTCGCCCCCTCCCCTCCACTCCATATCTATCGATCTATCAATCTATGTATCTATCTATCTATCTATCTATCTATCGATCTATCCATATATATATATATATATATATATATATATATGCATGTGGATGTCGTGCTCTTCGCGCTCTCTTTTCCTGGGAGGCCAGCAAGGCAGCTAGTGCCTGGAAGCCGCGGGCGCTCGAGCGGCGACAGGGTGCCCAGACACCCCATTTGGGGGAGGCGCCCGTCGCGCCAGACCAGCCGGCCCTGCTCGTGCGCCGGCTTCTCAGAGTTCAGGCGCAGCCTCGAACTCAGGGCGAGCGGGCTGGGAGGGCGGGCGAGCCCAGAAGACTACAGAGCCCGTGGCGGCCTCCCAGAACCCCGCTGCCCCCTCCATCCATTTTCATGGGGTCATACACATAGATGTCGTGCTCTTCGCGCTCTCTGTTCCTGGGAGGCCAGCAAGGCAGCTAGTGCCTAGAAGCCGCGGGCGCTCGAGTGGCGACAAGGTGCCCAGACACCCCATTTGGGGGAGGCACCCGTCGCGCCAGACCAGCGGGCCCTGCTCGTGCGCCGGCTTCCACCACCCTCAAGCCTGGCCGCCAAAAAGAAGCGGCCGCAGAGAGCGCTGACTTGGAGCTTGGCGAGAGGCGCAGATCGCCCAGCATCGCCAGCCCTTCAGTTATGTACACACGTGCGGTGCGGCTGTTAGACCACCGCCCGCGCACGATAGTGCGATCAAGCTGGCCGCGGTGCCTGAAATCGAAGGTAGCCGCGCCACGCCTGAAAGAGCACAAGCTGCATTCGTGATCGTGGAGCCCGAGCTCGCCGCATACCTGCCTGAACAACGCCCTCTGGCGAGGCCCTGACAGTCGAGCGAGCGGCTCAGCCGGCTGTCGCTGTTACACCAGGCTGCGGAGTGCACGCGCGACCACCCGATCGGTGACTGTGACAGACTCCGTAGCGCCTTGGCGCTTGCCAGTCTTCGCAAGCCCAAGGTTCAGAACAGCAATCGATAAGTCGTCAGCAAAAGTGACGCCCATCGCTCGGAGGCCGAGCATCTCGCCCGACCTCAAAAAACAATGGGATCCAACGAGCCACAGCACTCCCACATCAAAATGATGCATGGCCGCCACATAGCCAGTCAACCCTATGGCGACGGCTTTGGGCAGCGGGGGGGCTCGAGCTGGCAATTCTGCCCTCGCCCGCGCGCCCAACAAACGCCAGCTCCCGTTGAGCTGACGCCGGAGGCGCGGGGTGAAGTGTTGCAGTCCTGCAACTAAGTCATTGGCGAAGCTTTTGGGCTCGCCCTCCGACCACAACTTCTCAAGGTACTCCATAACGGATTGGTCGACGTCCTGGGGGTCGTCAGGCGGCTCCTGCTCCGACCTCTGCCAGAGCCGGAAAGCGTCCACTCGCGCTCTATAGCGCTTGAGGGTGCCCGCCGAAACGACCTGATCCTGCAGGCGCCCCATGCTACCTCGGGCCCGAGCCCGGATTTCCCTTCTACGGCTAGCAAGAATGAGTTTCGGCGGCATGGATTATACCTAAAGGTCGTCCCCTCAGGGGAGGCGAGCAGCACAGGTGCCGAAAACGGCGCGGCAAGCGGGGCTGCACGGGAAGGGGCGTCTGCCGGGTTTGTCTTACTGGTGATGTAGCCGTAGAAAGGGGTAGAGGCTGCAAGCCAGGATCTGCGCGCCGATTCTTTTGACCAAGTGGTTCAGTCGGCGTGACGATGACCGGCCCTTCGCGCAGATCGACAACACCACCTGCGAGTCGACGAGGATGCCTAGCCGCGAATGGTGCCGGTCGCCTTTCCGCGCAAACCACTTCAGCGCGGCGAGGACTTCCTGCATCTCTAACTCGTTGATGTGCCTGCCGAGCCGCCGCCACTGGTGAGACAGCACAGTCTGCCACTGCCACCGGTCGGTTGCGATGGGGGCGCGAGGCCACGCCTTCGCCCGGAAGGGCAGGCCAACGTCCAGTCGAATGTCCGAGCCACGGTGGTCGGCGTGCTGCAGGAAGCCGTACATCAAGGCCCTAGCTGCAGACTCCTCGCCCCCCTCTTCGGGCAGGGGGCTTCTGAGCTCGACCGCGGCTCGACCCACTACCAGGGGGGGCACTCGGCGTGCGTTATTGCCGCTGCGGCGCAAACGAAGCTCAGATGCGAATGCCGCATGGACTGTCGCCGCAGACACGGGCGCCTCGATCAGGCCCGCCGCGAACAGCCCCTGTGCGAGCAGCCAGCTGGCCACTCCGACATGTGAACTGCTGCCAATCAGGGTGCACCTCGCAGTGTCGTCGGCGCGAGCGCTCGTAGGTCTGGAAGGTGCCGTGTGTCCTGGCCAGAAGCCCATCAAGGCTTCGCGTTCACCAGCGCGCACGACGCGACGGTCGCCGACGGCAACCTTGACGGTGACCTGGTCCCGGCGCGCGTTTGGGGGGAAGCGGCACTCGTCGGCCAGCCACCTCGCCCGCTCGTGGGCCAGGCAGTCCTGGAGCTCAACGGGGGCCGGGGGTGGCTGGGCCCGAGGGCTCGCTCGCGTGAATGCCGGGAGCCTGCGTTCCGACTTGAGGTCCCAGCACGCGTCCGCCTCCAGCCAAACCTCTGCGGGCTCTGGGTCGGCAGCCAGAACAACAGCGTCGAAGACGGGCGACTGCTGGCGGCAGACCCCAGCCCCTACTGGGAAGTTGTACCAATAGAGCCGGGGCCGCCGCACCCGAGAGATCCCCGCTGCGTCTATGAGAATCTGGTGCCTCCAGAGTCCCTCCGAAATCTGGCAACCTGCCTCGGCCGACAGGCCGGCGACGCACTCCTTCACGTCGATCCACGGCAGGTCCCCGAAGACCACCTGAAGGAACTGTGACACCCGCGGGATCTCCCAGAACAGGGAGGAGCAGGTGCCCTCAAAGCCAATGCCGGGGCACCCGAGTCCTGCGATGTCCTGGCACGGCAGCCTCCAAAACGCCGCGGTGCCAGTGGCCCCCCGGAGTCGACCTCCGCACGGCCACGACCATGTCGAGGGTGACCTTGGATATGTCAATCCACTCGACGCTGCCGGGCCAGGCGGCGCGAGAGACGGCTCGCGCCACCTTGTTCTTCTCGCACTTCACGCCGAGCAGCACGGCGGCCCCCAACAGGTCGTGGGCTGCCGCCAGCCGCCGCCACCGCCGAAAAATTCGAAGACGATGAGCCCCTGTGGCACCACCGAAACCGGCAGCGACGGCGTGGGCTGAGCGCCGCGCGCCCCGGCCTCGGCCCCCTGCCTGGTCTGCGCGCCTCCTTCGGCCGCCTGCCGGGGCGGCGCAGGCCGGGCGTCGTGCCCAAACGGAGCTTGGTGAGCCTCCGACGCCGCCTCCCAGCCGGCACGAGTCACCCCAGTGGCAATGCAGGTGCCGCCGCCATGCTCCGATGCATCGGTTGCAAGCGGCCAAGGGAAAAGATGGGCGCGCAGGTCGGTCGCGAGCAGCGGCGCGAGCGAACAGACCATGATGAGTTCGTCGCCACCCTGCCTGGACACGGGCCCATAGCCCTTCCAGTGGGCGATTTCACGCCAGATTTGGTCCAGGACGCCGAAAGCAGCGCGCCGGTGACCAAAATCGAAACACCACCGCCCTGTTGCGGCTGCCACCCACACGCCTCGGCAGTCCGCCCTCGTGAGCACCCAGGCGGTCAAGGCGAGGTGCTGGAGCAGCTTGGGGAGCGATGGGGCCACTCGGCCTCGGACTCCGTCGACCCCGGAACCCATGCTCACCGCCGCCGTCGCCCGCTCGACGGCCTTCGATTCGTTGCGGCGGATGCCCCACCGATCCAAAGAGTGCCGTACAGCCAGCTGCTCGATGGAGACCTGGCCCACGAAGTTGCGCACCTCCGACTCCGCCACGATCTCGCCGAAATCCAGGTTGTCGACGTACACCTTCCACCAGGCCCTCGGCAGCTGGTGGAGCTGCAGAGGGTAAGCCGCGTCCCGCCGGAGCTCCGTGGACTCGGACGGGCAGGCGTGCCCGGGCGCTCCCTGTAGAACGATTCGGCGCGAGAGGTACTGGACGATGCCCACGGCGGATAGCCAGCCCATCGGGACGACCGCCACGGCAACCCACACGGGGGGCCCACTGGCCCTCCCGAGGGCCACGGGGTCGACCCGGGCCGACAAGGCCATCCACGGCCTCCAGACCTCGGGGAGCCTGAAAACGTGGAAACACCCCTTGATGTCGTCGCTGCTCCACAAAAGCACCTCCCCGTCACCCAAAATCGTAACGTGATGCTCGCCGCCAACTGGCAGCATGGCGATGTCGCCGTCGATCGGTCGCTGCACCCTGTTGCTGGGGATCATGTTAATGATCAGCCTCAGCACGCGGGTGGCCGGGGGCAGCGGGTCGCCCGACTTGACCACCCCGAAAGCGCCATTGAGGACAGGCTGGCCGCCGACCACTGCGATGTCGCCGAACGCGATCTCCTCGAAAACCCCCCTGTCGAGCAGCTCCCTCGCGATGAGGGCCCACTCCCCAGGACTGGCGTGGACCCTGATGCTCGGCTGCGCGATGCAGGACCCGTCCGGATTGCGCACGCGCTCGGGGTGAAGGAGAGCCTCAACGACCTCCGGCGCGGCGATCGCCAGTGGGTCAACGGAGGCCGCTTCGCCCTTCGGCGGCAGCCCAGGGAGCAGCTCCTGCAGAGTGAGGGCCTCTGGGAGCGAGACCTCTTCGCCCTGATACGAGAACCGTTTTCGCCCCAGCACGGCGGCGAAGTCCAATGACGGCGCCGCCGTCCACGTGCCAGTCTCCTCATCGACCCTGTCGACCAACGCCTCGCACTCGCCCAGGATGTGGGCCAAAGAGGCCTTCTGGGCAAGGGTTGGCCTCTGCCCACACCAGTCCAGCCCGGAGAGTCGACCACAGGCGCAGTACATCCAGTTCAGTGTAACAATGCACAGCAAAGCCCACGAGCCGATGGTAGCCTGCCGAGCTCGCTCGGCACGCCCTTGGTGGCAGTCCTTGCCAGGGTCCGCACGGTGGATTCGCTGAAGGGCCGCTTCCACCGCCGGATCGCCCCTCGGGACAGGAAGCGGAAGGACATCCCGCTGTCGCTTCCCTCCCTGCCATGGCTGGCCCGTGCACATGAGGTGGCGCCTCACGCAAGAACCGAAGGGCGAATCACGGGCGGCAAGCGCGGCCAGCAGCGCCACCCCGACCTGCCCTGCACACATACCGCCGGCTGCGATTCGGAGCAGGGCTTCACGCTCCTTCACCTTCCACCCCTCCGGGGGGGGCAGCCCGCGCCTGGCTTGAGCACCACCTTCGGCCGTGCTGACGTCGCCGTCGCACTCGATGTCGCTGATGCCGATCGCCTCCACCTCTGATCCGGCTGACTCCGAGCGCGGTAGGGGCTTCCAGGCTCCCCTACCACGCCCTGGCTGCCAGGGGTGGGCGGGGCCTGCCGATCCGTAGGGGAGAGGCGCGCCACCGAAGCGCGGGAGGCCAGATGGGCCCGCTCCGCGCTGGGGCGCCCTCGAGCCACAAGCAGCGAGGCGCTCTCTCCCCTGCCGCCGTTCTCGGCCCCGCCGGCGCCCGAAACTGGGTCGGCGCTCGCGCTCCGGCCGCCGCCATGGCGCTCGTTCGGCCCAGGAGCGGCTCCGCGACCTGCGCCGCGACCCCGGCCCCAACCCCGACGCATCCGGCGTCGCAGGGTTTCGCGGCTCCCGCCCTGGGGCCCTCTGGCCCTCGGAGGGTCGGTTCCCGCGGGCGCTGGAGCTCCAGGGCCCCCCCGTCGAGGGGCCAGGCTCACGCCGCGGGCTGGAGCTAGCCCGTCGGCGCTGCCGACTCCCTATCCGAGCGGCCGTGACCGCCCGCGCGTCTTCGAAGCTGCGTCCGCGAGCCGGATGCGATCGAGCTCGGACCGCGTTGCGATTGCACGCTCCCCGCCCGACGACAGGCCGACATCCTCCTGCGGAAGAAGTTCCAGGTGGCGGGCAATCGTCCAACTCCCGTCCGCGACCGAGGCCTCCAAGGCCTTGAAACGCTGGACAAGGAGGTCCCCGACCCGCGGCAGGTTGCCCGAGAGGAGGGCGTCCAGCGCCTCGGAAAGCGTCCGGAGCTCGCGGCTCGACCGCAGGCCAATGCTCTCCTTCGAGTGGCGCTGGCAGAACACGCTGACCAAGTAGTTCGTGATCTTCCCGTACTCGGCGTCGTTGCCGGACGCCCCTCTCAGAGGTGCAAGGTGCCGCTGCATCTCCTGCAGGGCCCGCTCGAGAAGTGCACCCGGGTGACGGCGAGCGAACCCTGCTAGGTCCGCCGCTCTGGGAGGGGCTCCGCGAAAATCCCCGTCGACATCGCCCACCTTCAGGTCGAGCTCGGTGTCGGCGGGCGGCTTCCCAACATCAGCCCCGCTGGCATGGTAGGTCGCAGCCCGCTCGTAGAGCCTGTCGGCAAACGTGGCTTTGGCCCCCTTTCGGGGGGGGGGCCTCTTCAGACCCCGCCCCGAAAGCGTCAGCACGTCGCCGGTGAGCGCCCCCCCGGCGGTGACGGTCGTCGTCGCCGTCGCCCCTGGCCCTCTTGCGGGGGGGCTCCTCCTCAGATGCCCCGCCGAAGGCGCCGACGCGTCGCTCGCGGGCCACTCTCTCCCTGGCGTCTTCGAGCTTCGCCCGCAGAGCGTCGCCCCGGCAGCGGCGGTCATCGTCCCTGTCGCCCTCGACCGGAGCGCGCCCACGGCCAGCAAGGTCACCCACAGCCCTGCCCCTTGGACTGCGTGACCGGCGCTCGGGATCCGAGAAGAGAGGGGCCCCCGCGGCGTGGCCCTCCCGCCCATCGTCCAGGGCGCGGCCGCCCTCTGGCGGCGGCGGCTCCGCGGGAGGTGGAAATGGAGGCGGCCTCTGTCCTCCACGGGGCCGCTCGGGAGGGGGCGTCCTGGTGCCCTCCCGTCCCGGCACGCCGATCTTCTCGGGAAACTCGAAGTAGAGGCTGGTTGGGTCGACATCGACCCTCGGCCTCCACTTGAGGACGTGGTAGACCTTGTTGCGGCCCCAGCGCTCCTCGCAATCGGCCGCCCTGCCGGAGCAGAAGTGCAGCACGCCGGAGCGCACGGCGGTGTCGACTGGCTCCGTGGCGAACTCGTGGTCCACATCGTCCTCGATTTCCTTGTCCTCGGCCCCGAGGAAGTACGCCTGCCGGAAGAACCCCTTGCTGTTCGGGTCTGGGCGATCCCTCGCACCTCGGCCCTCTGGCACGACGAGTGCGAAGGCCAGCGGCCCCGTGGCAGCTCCTCCCGACCTCGGCGCCTGCCCGCGGAGCGCCTGCACCTCGATAATGTCGAAAGGTGCCGACTCCGCGAGGTCGCGCTCGTCGGCCGCACGTGGAGCCATCCAGGCCTTCGGCTCGATGGCGGCCTTCATGCCGTGCCCACGGCCCTCAGGCGGCGCCGGGGCTCCGCCGGCAGGCCGCGACGCCGAGCGCCGGTGCCGGGCCCTGCCACCGCCGCCTCGGCCTCGGCCGGCAGGGCCCAGCGATCGCGAACGCCGAGGCCCTCCTCCGCCGCCTCGGCCTCTGCCGTCAGCGGCGGCGGGCCTGGCGCGCAACGCCATCCCATGGCGCGGGCCCTCATGGCGTGGTGGCGCAGCCGCGCGCGGCTGCAAGGGTGAAGAGGGGCCACGCGCGAACGTGGCCGAAATCGGGGTAGAAATTGCAGCACAAACTCGAACCCAGAAGACTACAGAGCCCGTGGCGGCCTCCCAGAACCCCGCTGTCCCCTCCATCCATTTTCATGGGGTCATTATATATATATATATGTATATATATATATATATTCCCATATTTTCTTGGGAATCGACGACTATTTGTGTCTGTGTGTTTCTTGCCCTCCTGACCTTTGGCAAGCCACCCTTCCCTGAGATCCTGGCGACTCTATCTTTCCGAGCTGGGCGTTTTCGCTCCATTCCCAGACCTGCTCGGGTCATGAAAAAATCACGACGGGAGGCTTCTCGCTATTTTCGGCCTCCGGGGGCCCTCAACGGGCCTCGGGACCGTCAAAAAACTAGTATAATGATGAAAAGCCGGTCCCAGGGAAGGGGTCGGGACCTCTGGGGGTCGCGTCATGAAAAAAACATGACGTCGGGGGTCTGGGATCCTGGCGACTCCATCTTTTCGAGCCGGGCGTTTTCGCTCCATTTCGGGCCCCGGGACCTTCAGAGATCGATCCCGCTCGGAAAATGAGGCAGAGAGATGGGGTCGGGGGGTCTGGTCGTGATGCCTGCGAGGCTGTATTCTTTTTTGCGACGTCGGACCTCAAAGTTTGGTGAACACGGCTTGGTACCGAAACCGACGGACCTGGACCCGCAAAAATGGACGGCCGCGACGCCCACTCGCGAACCGAAAACGGCCAATTCTAGGGGAACAAATAGTGACATAAACATAAACACTCGGAGGTCCGCGCGGATTTCTCAGATCGGCGCTGGACCCCCCTCCCTGGCGCGCGGAGCGCGCCAGGGGCGGCGCGGGAGGCGCCGCCGGGGGGCCCCAGCGCCGATCCGAGACGCGCGGACCTCCGAGTTTTTATGCTTATGCCACTGCTTGTTCCCCTATACAATTCGCGGATCGACGCGTCAGGGTATAGATGGAGGTCTGTCAGCCTCCGGCTCCTGGCCCCTGGGCCGGCGGCCTGCGGGCGGCTGCGGGGCTCCTGCGCAGGGCAGGGCGCGCGGCCCGCAGCGGTGCCCAGACACCCTCGCGCTGGGCAGGAACCACGACGGGACCCAGACGCGACATCGCGTCGTACCAAAAAAAATACTCACTGCGTGGAGCTCCCCATATGTTCATCTCATGTTTTATGTCATGCCGTGGTGAGCGTCTGTTCATGAGCGGTCGACTACAATAGCGCGTCCACGTGGGCGACAGGGCCGACGAAGACGAGTGACCCCTAATGCGAGTGATTGCGTATGAGTCAGAGTGAGCTTTGAATACGGTTGAATGAGAGCCTCTTCCTCTTCATCCCCCCTCCTCAGCTGCCAGGCCTTCCCCTTGTCAGCCCGTGGTATCTTTGGAGCTTCCCATATGTGCATATGTTTTAGGATAGTTGGCAGTGGGATATGTAAGACGCGCGTTTAGCCACACAAAGCCATAAGTGCATGTCATGTTGGAGGGTAATGCCACGGTGAACAAACTGACCGCGAACGAGCCCGTGCAACCACCCCTGGCGGCTCCCCTTAGGGGTGCTGAAACCAGCGCCCCGCCTGAGACATCCTCACAATCTGCTCTCCAAGCGAAGGATGTTGAGCCCAGAAACAAGCAAACCGCCTGAGACATCCCCACAAAATGGCCGCGAACGAGCCCGTGCAAACACCCCTGGCGGCTCCCCTTAGGGGTGCTGAAACCAGCGCCCCGCCTGAGACATCCTCACAATCTGCTCTCCAAGCGAAGGATGTTGAGCCCAGAAACAAGCAAACCGCCTGAGACATCCCCACAAAATGGCCGCGAACGAGCCCGTGCAAACACCCCTGGCGGCTCCCCTTAGGGGTGCTGAAACCAGCGCCCCGCCTGAGACATCCTCACAATCTGCTCTCCAAGCGAAGGATGTTGAGCCCAGAAACAAGCAAACCGCCTGAGACATCCCCACAAAATGGCCGCGAACGAGCCCGTGCAAACACCCCTGGCGGCTCCCCTTAGGGGTGCTGAAACCAGCGCCCCGCCTGAGACATCCTCACAATCTGCTCTCCAAGCGAAGGATGTTGAGCCCAGAAACAGGCGAACCGCCTGAGACATCCCCACAAAATGGCCGCGAACGAGCCCGTGCAAACACCCCTGGCGGCCCCCCTTAAGGGTGCTGAAACCAGCGCCCCGCTTGAGACATCCTCCAAATCTGATGTGTGTTGAGTAAGTCTGAGTATGAGTAGGTCTGAGTATCAGTATGCCTGAGTATGAATAAGTCTGTGTATGAGTAAGTCTGTGTATGAGTAGGTCTGGGTATGAGTAGGTCTGTGTATGAGAAAGTCTGTGTATGTGGACGTCTGGGTATGAGTAAGTCTGAGTTTGAGTAATACTGTGTATGAGTAAGTCTGGGTATGAGCAAGTCTGTGTATGAGTACGTCTGGGTGTGAGTAAGTCTGTGTATGAGTAAGTCTGTGTATGAGTATGTCTGAGTGTGAGTAAGTCTGAGTATGAGTAGGTCTGAGTATGAGTAAGTCTGAGTATGAGTAAGTATGAGTATGAGTAGGTCTGAGTATGAGGAAAGAGGAGGAGGGGAGGAGGAAAGAGGAGGAGGGAGAGGAAGTAGGAGGCGTCCAAGTAATAACAAGAACCCCATCTTAGGATATGGGGGAAAAAAAAAAGACGGGAGGTTCTTGCCCATTTTCGGCCACGGGGGGGCCCTCGCCGGGCCTCGGGAGCGTCAAAAACGGCTCAGGACGAAAAACCGGGACTTCCAGGGACGCCGCATCGAAAAAATCGGGACGTCGCGGCCCCGCGGTGCCCGGAACATGGCCCCGGCAGAACCTTTCGGGCCACTTTCGGACGCCCTTGCAGGACCAGGCCATCGCCGACAGGACCAGGAGGAGGAAGGAAAGGAGGAAGGACAAGGGGCTCCCTCATAGAATTCAATTCAAATCCCCACCGACCCTGCGCAGTACGTGCGGCGCAGGGGGCGGCGGACCGTCTCCCCATCCCACCATCATAGGGGGGTGCGAAGTCCCTGGTGACCGGACGAGGTGGGCAGGGGTTGGCATCATAAGCTGGCCAGAAGAAGCACCAGAGCTTCTACGTCAGAGCTTCTACGTCAGTGCACGGATCCAATTCATCCTCCATCCATTGGCACCAAGTTCATGCGACGCAGCATGCTCTCCCCTCGCGCTGTGCAAAAACCACGACGGGAGGCTTCTCTACCCAGACACGATCGCGCCGTGAAAACATAGGGACGGCAAGGTTTTCGCAATTTTCGTCCTCTGGAGGCCCTCGCCCACGTCGTCAAAGAAGTCAGGGCGGGAGGCTTGTGAAGATCTTCGGCCCTCACCGGGCCCCGGGACCGTCCAACAACGACTCAGGAGGAGGACCCCTTCCCCGGGGCTGGTTTTTCGTCCTGAGTCGTTTTTTGACGCTCCCGAGGCCCGGCGAGTGCCCTCCGAGGCCGAAAGCTGCTGAAACCCCGCCGCTCCCACTTGTTTGGAGCGTCGGACCTCTGGGTATATAGGCGAGCCAGGACGCATCGCCACTGCTCGAAACATCACTACCCTGAGATCCGACGTTGCAAAAAAAATGCAACATCGCAAAAAGTCGCGACCAGACCCCTGGACCCTATCCTTCTGCGCCATGTTCCGCGCCAGATCCATCTCTGAGGGTCCCAGGGCGCGAAACGGAGCGAAAACGCCTGGCTCACAAAAAATGGAGTCGCCAGGATCTCGAGGAATGAACAACGTGGACCTCCCAGTGTCCAGGCCCTGGCACGTTTCTAATTGTCCCTGGCCCCCCAGTGGCCAGGAAGAGGCCCATGGATGGAACAAGTAGACATCCCAGGATCTTGGCCCCTCACAAAAGAATCCAAGAACTCGAAGATGCAGACATGAACCATGTGGACCTCCGGGGGTCGACGCCATGGAGAAAGAATCATGCCGTCGGGGGTCCGCGGCCCCGCCCCCCCGCAGCAGGAATATAGCGGGAGGAACGAGCGCAGAGAGGCCGCGGGCGGCGGCGCGGCTGGGCTGGGGCCCCGAGGCCCGGCGAGGTGAGGCACGCGACGGGGCGGAGAGACCACGACAACCCAGACCCCCTCGGGTCATGAAGAACTCACGACGGGAACGCCCTCGTCGAATCACTACGTCGGGGGTCTGGGCGTGTCCGCGGCCTTCTTCCCTTTTTTCATGACGCGACCCCCAGAGGTCCCGACCCCTTTCCCGGGACCGGCTCTTCATCTCGAGTCGTTTTTTGACGGTCCCGAGGCCCGGCGAAGGCCCTGCAGAGGCCGAAAATGGGGAGAAAATGGCGAAAAACCTCCCGTCGTGATTTTTTCATGACCCGAGGGGTTCTGGGTCGAATCACTACGTCGGGGGTCTGGGCGTGCCCGCGGCCTTCTTACAGGGCGCGCCGGGGCTCCCCGGCGCGCGCGGCCAGGCGGGCCGCGCCGTACCCGCTGCCCGAGCGTCCGGGCCGGCGGCCCTCGCCGCGGGCACCGGGGCCCGCGGCGGCGCGGCGCGCCCGGCCAGCTGGGGCGTCCGCGGCCTCGCTCCCGGGGGCGGCCTGACTCCAGGTCCGCCCTACTTTTTTTTTTCCAAATCAAAATTGCATCGGAAATCCACCTATAACAAGCCGAAAAAGTAGGGCGGACATTTCTGCACCCAACATAAAATAGGGCGGAAATCCACAGAAGCAGGGCGGAAACAGCAACAGAAAGTAGGGCGGAAATTGGCATCAGCGGGGCTTGAATAGTAAGGCGGACATTTCAAGCCCTACTTACGAATTTCCCCAAAGTAGGGCGGATCCGGAGTCAGGGACGCGTCGAGAAAAGTGGAGCAGCCGGATGTCTGGGGACATCCAGCTGCTCCTATCTTTGCTGCTACGCGTGGGCCCCAGAGGTCCGGACCACGGACTTGGCCCAGGGCCGGCTTTTTGCCCTTGAGCCGTTGTTTGCTGTTCCCAGAGCCCCGGCCAGGCCCCCGAGGCCCCAAGCTGGCAAATTCCCGCCGCTCCAGTTTTCTTGGAGCGTAGGATCTAAGGGCCTGGCGCCACGCAGACAGGCCCTCGCTGACGAAGCCGCCGCCGCCCGCTGGCCTTGGGGGGCAAAGCGAGCGCACACCGATCCCAGACCCCCTCGCGCGGTGAGAAAAACACGACGGCGGATGTTTCACTATCTTCGGCCTCTGGGGGCCCTCGCCGGATCTCGGGACCGTCCAAAAACGACGCATCGGAAATCTTCTGCCCCGGGTCAATCCAGACCCGCGGCAGTCAAGCCTTGCAGAATCCTGCAAGGCCCCTGCACCCAAACCCGGGTGGACGCGAAGGATCCTGCAGGATTCTGCCCCAAAACCCGGGTCAATGCGACCCTGGCCCCGCAGGATCCCACAAAATCGGGCGCTCTGGCTCACCCCCCTTTGCATGGAACCCCGTCTCTTGCGCCCCGAACGCAGGATGAAAAACCGGCCCCGGGGAATGGGTGCGGACACGTCGTTTATTTAAAATCGTGTTCACTTCTACTTCTGCTGGTTTCTAGTTGTTCCCGGCCCCCCAGTGGCCAGGAAGAGGCCCATGGATGGAACAACGAGAAATCCAAGGATCCCCCAAAAAAATCCAAGAACTCGAAGAAGTAGACATGAACCATGTGGACCTCCGGAGATCGACGCAAAAGGCAGCAGCGTGGAATGGGGACTCCCCGCTGCAATGTCCCGGCGGAAAACCGCGGGTCACGCCCGGAGGCCGCGAGGAGGACATCCACTTTTACGCCCATATCCTCTTTGACGTCCACCACCTCATCCTCCCCCGTCCTCCGCAACAAGTACCTGCTCGTGCACCTTCTCGGGCGGCGCCACCCTGGCATCCCCCTCCCCCTCGTCCTCCTCCCCCTTGCCATCCTGGTATTCCTCCTCCTCCTCCTCCTCGTCCTGCTGCTCCTCCTCCTCCTCCTCCTCCTGCTCCTCCTCGTCCTGTTGTTGCTCCTCCTCCTCCTCCTCCCTTACCTCCTCGTCCTCTCCCTCCCTCCTCCTCCACCTGCTCCTGCGCCAGATCATGAATAAGACGCGGCAGGCTGCGTGAATCAGACGGCGCCGATGCACCTACATCCGCGGTCAGCTTGCGCGCGGGTGAACGCGCAATCGATTCCCGCGGCATCGCCCCCCCAACTTCAAACTAGGCGGTGCAGCGGACCGTTCCTGTCAAAGCCTCGCCCCCCCCCCCCTCGGGGGCGGTTAACCCACCCATCCCGCTAGCAGACCGTGGAGGCCTTGAATAAGGAATCCAGTGTCTGGAGCCTTGTGAAGATCCACTTGCGTGGAACGGGGGGGGGGGAAAGTTGTCCACCCCCTATCATTGTGAGATCTCTACCCTCCCTCCGTCTCCTCTCCCTCCCTCCCTACTTCCTCCTCCTCCTTCCCGCATCCCTCCTCCCTCCCCCCTCCCTCCCACCCTTCCTCCGCATCAGATCCCCTGGAGGAGGGCGGCAGGTGAGCGGTGCGGTTGCGGTTGCGCGCCGCGGCCGGGTTGAAATGTGTCGCCCAGTTGGGGTTGCGGTTGCGCGCCCGCGGGCGGGTTGGAATGTGTCGCCCAGTTGCGCTTGAGCGCCCGCGGGCGGGTTGAAATGTGTCGCCCAGTTGCGGCTGCGGTTGCGCGCCCGCGAGCGGGCTGAAATGTGTCGCCCAGGTGCGGTTGCGTTTGCGCGCCCGCGGGCGGGTCGAAATGTGTCGCGTAGTTGTGGTTGCGCGCCCGCGGGCGGGTCGAAGTGTCGCCCAGGTGCGGCTGCGGTTGCGCGCCCGCGGGCGGGTTGACATGTGTCGCCCAGTAGCGGTTGCAGTTGCGCGCCCGCGGGCGGGTCGAAATGTGTCGCCCAGTTGGGTTTGCGGTTGCGCGCCCGCGGGCGGGTTGACATGTGTCGCCCAGTTGCGGTTGCGGTTGCGCGCCCGCGGGCGGATTGGAATGTGACGCCCAATTGCGCTTGCGCGCCCGCGGGCGGGTCGAAATGTGCCGCGTAGTTGCGGTTGCGGTTGCGCGCCCGCGGGCGGGTTGAAATGTGTCGCGTAGTTGTGGTTGCGCGCCCGCGGGCGGGTCGAAATGTGTCGCCCAGTTGGGTTTGCGGTTGCGCGCCCGCGGGCGGGTTGACATGTGTCGCCCAATTGCGGTTGCGGTTGCGCGCCCGCGGGCGGGTCGAAATGTGGCGCCCAATTGCGGTTGCGGTTGCGCACCCGCGGGGGGATTGAAATGCGTCGCCCAGTTGCGCTTGCGCGCCCGAGGGCGGGTTGAAATGCGTCGCCCAGTTGCGCTTGCGCGCCCGAGGGCGGGTTGACATGTGTCGCCCAGGTGCGGCTGCGGTTGCGCGCCCGCCGGCGGGTTGAAATGTGTCGCCCAGTTGCAGTTGCGGTTGCGCGCCCGCGGGCGGGTTGAAATGCGTCGCCCAGTTGCGGTTGCGCGCCCGCGGGCGGGTTGAAATGTGTCGCCCAGTTGCGGTTGCGGTTGCGCGCCCGCGGACGGGTCGAAATGTGTCGCGTAGTCGCGGTTGCGCGCCCGCGGGCGGTTTGAAATGTGTTGTTCAGGGTGCCCTCCTGACGTTCAGTCAGTCAATCAGTCAGTCAAGCAGTCAGTCAATCAGTCAATCAGTCAGTCAATCAATCAGTCAGTCAGTCAGTCAGTCAGTCAATCAGTCAGTCAGTCAGTCAGTCAGTCAGTCAATCAGTCAGTCAGTCAGTCAGTCACCGGCGGGCACGGAATTTCACCCGGCCCCGCCGGGAAAGCATGCCGCCCCCGGGGGTCTGCGGCCCAGCCCCCCCCCCCCACAGCAGGAAGCAGGAGGAGAGGCCGCGGGCAGCGGCGCGGCTGGGCTGGGGCCCCGAGGCCCGGCGAGGGGAGGCACGCGACGGCGCGGAGAGACCACGACAACCCATGACCCCCCTCGCGTCATGCACAAACCACGGCGGGAGGTTTTCAGTAGCTTCGGCCTCTGCAGGGCCCTCGCCGGGCCTGGGGGCCGACAAAAGACGACTCAGGATGAAGAGCCGATCCCGGGGAAGGGGACCGGGTCGGGAGGAGGAGGAGGGGAGGGGGAGGGGGAGGAGGAGGAGGGGGAGAGGAGGAGGAGGAGGAGGAGGAGGAGGAGGAGGAGGAGGACCTCTGGGGGTCGCGTCATGGAAAAAATCATGACGTCGGGGGTCTGGGGAAGAGCCAGGTCGATCTGCGAGGGCCCCAGTGGCTCGGAGGTGGAAGACGTGAGCGTCTTCTTATCGGCGTTTTGACATTGGGAGGAAGGGGAGGGGGGGGAGGGGGAGGAGGGGGGCAGGGGGGGGGGGGGTCTGGCTCCCGACCTCTGCGGAATGCAACCGTTTGCAGCAGTGCGTCCCATGGGGGAGGCTCCCCCTGCTCGAAAAACAGGCAACAGGCGCCAAAAAACGGCCAGGACCCACTCCAGGGGAGTGGGGGGCGGGAGGGGAGGGAGGGGGGCGCGAGGACCCGCGCCGATCGGCGCAAAGCAAGGCAGGAACAAAACGATCACGACGCCCGAGGTGTTTGTCCACAGCGCCCAGATCCTCAGACCCCCGACGTCATGTTTTTTTCATGACGCGACCCCCAGAGGTCCCGACCCCTTCCCCGGGACCGGCTCTTCGTCCTGAGTCGTCTTTTGACGGTCCCGAGGCCCGGCGAGGGCCCCCGGAGGCCGAAAATAGCGAAAAGCCCCCCGCCGTGATTTTTTGACGGCCCCGAGGCCTGGCGAGGGCCCTGCAGAGGCCGAAAATAGCGCAAAGCCTCGCCCGCCGTGATTTTGTCATGACCCGAGGGGGTCTGGCTCCGCGGCTGGGGACACCAGGCGCTTCCCCGGCGCCTCCACTGCTGCTCCTGGCCGCCGCCCGCGCCGGCGGCCTGCCGCTCCCGGTAGCTCTCGAAGCCCCTGGCGAGCGCCAGCTGCGGGGCGAGGCCCGCGCGCCGCGCCTGGCGCAGGCGGCCGCCCATCCAGTTCATGGCCCCCGCTTTTTCGACGCCAGGCGCCAGAATGCCTCGGGCCCAGAGCACGGAGGGCAGCACAAGACGGGTGCGGCGTGGCGACCGCGGTCCTGCGGGCGTCGGTCTCTTGGCAGGCTCCAGCGCGGCCCGGGAAGCCCCCGCGATCGTCCCCAAGACGGCGCGCAAGCCCCAAAGAGAGGCCCAACAGGGGGAACCCGAATTGACATTGGCAGCCCTCCGCCCCAAGACGGCCCCCTGATTCCTCAATTCCCACAATGATTATCCGAGAAGTCCTCTAGGTTCCCTTTGGAATCGAGGGGGAGGTCAGAATCCCGAAGGGTGTCTCACGAACCTGTTAGAATCCCACCAGCCCTCTGGGCGTAGGTGGCATAAGGAGCTCGTTCTTCTAACCCCTTGTCATCCTCTTCTGGGAGGGCCTCCCCCTACCCCGACCAGGGCTTCGTGAGAGCTTAAAAGGCCCAAGAGGGCTTCAAGAGACTCCAAGAGGGCTTAAAATGGCATCAGATGGCTCCAAGAGGGCCCAATATTGCCCAATATGGTCTCTGAGATGGTCTCCAAGACTGTTTCCAACATGCCCACAAGAGGCCCCAAGACCGCGGAAAGTCTGCTACGAGTGGCCTCGGAGCCTCCCAAGATCGCCAGGTGTGCCTAAAAGCTAAAGAGTGGCGGAGTAGAAGCAGGGAGGAGGAGGAGGAGGAGGAGGAGGAGGAGGAGGAGGAGGAGGAGGATGATGATGATGCTGATGCTGATGCTGATGATGATGCTGATGATGATGATGATGATGATGATGATGATGATGATGATGATGATGATGATGATGATGATGATGATGATGATGAGATGATGAGATGATGATGATGATGATGATGATGATGATGATGATGATGATGATGATGATGAATGATGATGCTGATGATGATGATGATGATGATGATGCTGATGCTGATGCTGCTGCTGCTGCTGCTGCTGCTGCTGAGGAGGAGGAGGAGGAGGAGGAGGAGGAGGAGAATCACTCGGCTGGTTTTACGGCGCTGGCTTCCAGGAAGCGGTCGGCATCCTCGCCTCGTCGCCGCGCCCCGGCTCCCTGCCGCTCACACGAAGCACGGCGAGCTCCATGCCGCGACCAACGAGCGCCACGGCCACCAGCTGGCGACCCGAGGCGTCCTCCACAGAGCCAGGGGCAACCGAGAGCGCCTCCGGCTCCACGCAGCGGGCCGCGTGGGGCTCCTCCTGCACGGTTTCCCCCGGGGCCGTAGGCGACACGAGGAGGAGGAGGAGGAGGAGGAGGAGGAGGAGGAGGAGGAGGAGGAGGAGGAGGAGGAGAAGGAGAAGGAGGAGGAGGACGCCTAAGCCTTTCGGAGAAACCCTGCAGCTCCTCCCCCGGGCGCAGGCAGGGGCACCCGCCAGAGGCGGCGGCGCCGTCGGCATCCAGGTCCCAGACGCGGAGGCGGCGGTCCAGCCCCAGGCTCAGGAGCCTGCCGGCCGCCCAGGCGACGGACCGCACAGAGGAGCTGTGGGCGCCGCTGAGGCGCCGGGAGCCGAGGATCCGCAGAGGCGGGCTGGCCTGGACCTCCAGCAGCGCCAGCGCGATCTGCTGGTCGTCCCCGGCGCTCGCCACCAGCAGCTGCCCCGGGCAGCCCCAGCCTGGCAGGACAGCCAAGTCGTTCACGCCCGCGTCGTGCAGCTGCGCGCGCGGCCACGGAGCGCCACGAGGGGTCGGCTCCTCGGCGGGGTCGATGTCGAGGCTGCAGCCGACCATGAAGCCGTCGGCCGTACCTACCAGCGCGCCACGGCCCGCGCCCAGAGTCGCCAGGCACCTGACGCAGAGCGCGGCGGTGGTCGCCACCCGCACCTCGCGGGCCACGGTGGCGCCGACCTCCGAAGAGCCCACGGCGCTGAGCAGCCAGTACCGCAGCAAGCCGACCGACGACGCGGCTGTCACCAGCAGGTCCCCGTCGTCGAGCTGCAGGCAGTCGATGGCCATGACGCGCTCCTCTGGCTCTGCACCGCCGCCGTCCTCGCCGGGCTCCTCGGAGTCCAGGGCCTCCGCACCCGCGTCGGTCTCCTTGTCGTCCGCCGCGCTGGGCCGGCCCGCCGCTGCCGCTGCCAGCACAGGCCCAGGCATGGGCGACCAGACGAGCCGCAGCGAGGGCCCCTCCTCGAGCGCGTAAAGCCGCAGAACGCCCTTCGCCCCGCCCGACAGCACGACCACGCTGCCGCCCAGCCTCGCGGAGGCCACGGCGCGGACGGCGCCGGGGTGCTGCTCGGAGCCCTGCAGGGGGATGATCCGCATCGCATCCTCGCCGCGCAACGGGGCGCACTGGGTCAGCCGCAGCGTGGTGTCCTCCGCAGCCGTGGCGAAGAGCCCAGGCCGCTCGGCAGTGGGGGCAGAGACCCAGGCCACCGAGTGGATCTCCCGCCCGTGCAGGGGCTGTCGCAGCGACGACGGCGAGGACGCCGATCCGCAGGCCGCGCCCGGCTCCGTATCGTGCACCTCCAGCGTCTTCGAGCCGGAGGAGTACGCGAACGTGAAGCCGGTCCGCGTGGCGTGCAGGACGCTGGGGCGCTTTCCCCCGCCGCACCTGTGGCGCCAAATCCCAGCGCAGTGCTCCACGTCCCAGAGGACGAAGTCGGCGCCCTGGAACGCGCCCAGCAGGGCTGGCATGCCATCTCCGGGGAGCGGTGGCACGAGGTGGGACAGCTGCCTCAGGCCGCAACCGGGCCGCACGGTGGTCAGCTGCCGCCAGGCCCCGCAAGCCTCCAAGCGGTGGAGGACGATGGCGCCGTCGCTCCCGCTGGAGAGGAAAGAGGCAGAGCCGTCGGTGGCACCACTCCTCACCTCACAAAGCGACAGCACCTTTCCGCCGTGCACGCCCCGGCAGCACGACGCGTCCCGCAAACCAGCGGCGTGGACGCAGCCGTGCTCGTCGCCGACGGCCCAGACCAGGCCGGGGCACCCGAGCGTCTCCGCCATGAGCTCGGAGCCCGCCTCGCCCACGCCGAGAAGCACGGCGCACAGGGGGCGCTGGTTCTTCTCGCCCGGAGGCTGCTGCAGCTGCAGCTGGCCCAGCCCCTGGAGGCCCCCGGCCATGCGCCAGAGGCTCAGCCGGCCGCGGTGATCCGCGAGCGCGCCGTGCCCGCCGCGGCCGGCAAAGGCCGCGCCCACGCGGCAGTGCTCGAAGGCCTGCAGCCTGCACTCGCTATCGGTCCAGGGCGCAGCGCCACAGCCCGACAGGACGACGGCGCTGCCGTCGGCGCAGCCGAGCCACAGAAGCGCTGCTCCCGAGGGCTCACGCTCCCAGGCGCCCAGGCAGGTGAAGATGGTGCCCTCCGCGGCACGATAGAGCTCCTCTACAAGAAGAGGAACAACAACAAAAAGCGGCATAAGCATTACGTCGGGCATGTCCCCCTGCAGGCGGATTATATAGGAAAATGCAAGATACGCAAACCATACTCAACATTACACCATCTTACTTCTTTATATATATGTATATATATATGGAGAGAGCGAGAGAGAGAGAGAGAGATCGTCCCCATATTATTTTTGCAATTGTTCCCTACCTAGGCTCTGCCTAGAGGGTTCTTACTCTCTTAGCTTAAAGGGGCCGGGCAGTGTAAAGCGCCCCGGGCGGTTCCCCCAGTCCCCGCCCCGCGGTTCCCCCAGTCGCGCCCCATTAGCTTAGCTTTGCTTATCTCAGCTTAGCCTAGCTTAACTTAGCCTAGCTTAACTTAACTTCGCCTAGCCTAGCTTAGCTCAGCTTAGCTTAGCTTAGCTTAGCTTAGCTTAGCCTAGCCTAGCTTACCTTAGCTTAGCTTGGCTTGGCTTGGCTTGGCTTAGCTTAGCTTAGCCTAGCTTAGCTGTGCTTAGCTTGGCTCTGCTTAGTTTACCTTAGCTTAGCTTAGCTTAGCGTAGCGCAGCGCAGCATTAGCACAGCACAGCATAGCATAGCATAGCCAATCCTAGTATAGCATAGCATGGCATAGCTCAGCATATCATAGCATAACACAGCATACCATAGCATATATTAGCGCCGCATAGCATAGCATAGCATAACATTGCTTAACCTAGCACAGCGCAGCATATCATAGCATAGCACAGCATAGCATACCAGAGCATAGCGCAACATAGCATAGCATAGCATAGCATAGTATAGCGCTGCATCGCATAGCATAGCCTAGCTTAGCATAGCATAGCCTAGCATGGCATAGCGCAGCATAGCATAGCATAGCATAGCGCAGCATAGCATAGCATAGCCTACCAAAACACAGCGCAGCCGAGCGTACCCTAGCATAGCATGTAGCTGTCGGTGTAGATGTAGATGTTGCTTTCATAGATGCTCCAACTCCTAGGTAGGGTCGCACTAGGATAATTTTAAGATTCCTTCTGTAGAGGGACACGCCCGACTTAGCATAAGCATAAGCTCTTGGCGCGCCGCGCGGACTTCTTCCATCTGCGCCGGACTCCCCGATACCCTGCAGGGGCATGGCGCGCGGAGCGCACCCGGGGCGGCGCCGCAGGTGCCGCCGGGGGGGGGGGGCCCGGCGCGCGTCCCAGGAGTCCGCGCGAAAAGCGCCACCCGTTTACGTTTATGGCGGCCCGCCATAAACGTAAACGGCCTCGGTCCTCCTGTTCTTGAAGGATGTTATTGTGTCCGAAGCCGGGCCGTAAAAAAGGATTCCGGACGAGGAAGTGGTCTTGTGAGAAGGCCCCGCCATAAACTTTTACGTTTATGGCTTTCCGGTCCTCCTCGGCCAGGCCGCCGCCAGGCGACCCGAGGGCGACCTGGTAGACGCGGCCGAAGTTCGTGGCGAGCACCACGGCGCCCCCCCCGAGCAGCGCCACCTCTCGAGCAGGGGCCGGCCGCCCAGGCATTCCGTTTGTGGCCCACCACGACATGCTCTTAGAACCCAAAGACGCGCTCTAAGAACAAAGCAATGTTCTCAGAACATAAACTGTAACCCAAAAGACCCTAGAGCCAAGACAAAAGCCCTAAAACGTTACCCTGGAACCCTAGAGCAAAAACTGTGCCAAAGGAGAAAAAGCCCTAGAACCAAGACAGCATCACCCAGCGATGTTCTAAGAACGTCTCGTGCAGACCACAAAAGGCTCTCAGATCATGCTTTGGTGGGCCTATCGGCGAGCCAGGACGCTTCGCCACTGCTTCAACCTCGCGGATCCAGTCGGCCGCGCCAGGGACGGTCCAGCGGCGCTGCCTCGTGCGCGCCGCCGCGGCCGCCTCGCCAGCCTCCAGCGGCCACGTCTTCACCGCCCCGTCCTCGCCGCCAGAGACGAGCGTGGGCCTCGGCGACCCCCACGCCTGAGGTCGGGCATGTCCCCTTGCTGGCGGATCTTGGCACGAAAAATTAAAAGTACCCTAAAAATAATCAAGAACGGTCAACACATAGACGGCAAATCGTCCCCCTCCTGTAGAGGGACACACGCCCGACTTGACCCCACGCCTCCAGGCACCGCACGCCCCGCGTCAGGTGCCCCCGCAGCTCCCGCAGGCACGCGCCCGCGACGGAGAACAGGCGCACCACCGAGTCCTCGCATGCCGAGGCCACGCCCACGCCGCCGCCCGCCCCGAGGGGCACCACCACGGCGTCCCAGACCCGCGCGCCGTGGCCCCGCAGCACGGCGCGGCAGGCCCAGCCCTCGCCCTGCGCGGCGGCGGGCCGCAGGCCCTCGGGCACGCGCTCCGCCGCCCCCGCGCCGCTGGCAGACCTGGGAGAAGAAGAATCGCCACAAACATAAACTTGTGGCGCTCCGCGCGGATTTCTTGGGTCTGCGCTGGGGCCCCCCTCCCTGGCGCGCGGAGCGCGCCAGGGGCGGCGCCTCGAGGCGCCGCCGGGGGGGGCCCAGCGCGGATCCAAGAAATCCGCGCGGAGCGCCAAAAATGTATGTTTGTGGCGATTTCTCGTCTTCGAAGGCCAGAGCCGCACGGTGCGGTCGTCCGAGGCCGAGAGTGCGACGCAGCCGCCGTACAGCAGCCGCACCCGGAAGACGGCGCCCTGGTGGCCGGCGAGAGTGGCGAGCGTGGGCCGGGCCACGGCAGCCTCCGGGTGGGCTTCTCGCTGCTCGCTGCCACGAGCGATGGCGCTCCACAGGACGATGCTGCCCTCGAAGGTCCCCGTGGCGCAGAGGAGGCGCGCGGCGTCCGGTCCGGGAGCGCAGGGCCTGCAGAGGGACGCGGTGTACGAGAAGGCAACGCCCTCTGGGCCGGCAGCGCGCAGCAGCCGCTGAGGCGCCGCCGGCCCAAAGCGCCAGAGCTCCACGAACACCCGTGCGAAGGCGACCGCCAGCAGCCAGCCCTGGCCCTGGCCGCCGCCGCCCGTCGGCGGCGCCACGCTGCTGGGCAGCTCGTCTTCGCACAGCCACGCCACGTCCAGCGGCCAGTCAGGCAGGCGCGCTGGCTGCACCAGGGGGCTGAGCGGGCGCGCCCCCAGGGACAGCGCCACGAGGGCGAGGTGCTGCGGCCCAAACACGGCGGCCACGTCTCCTGGTGGGCGTGTTTTCCACCACCACCATCATAAGGAGGAGGAGGAGGAGGAGGAGGAGGAGGAGGAGTAGGAGGAGGAGAGGGAGAGGAGGGAGAGGAGGGGGAGGAGAGAGGGGTCCCTCCTCCTCCTCCTCCTCGTCCTCGCCTCCTCCTCCTCTCTGTCCTCCTCCTCCTCCTCCTCCTCCTCCTCCTCCTCCTCCTCTTCGTCCTCCTCCTCATCCTCCACCTCCTCCCCCCCCTCCAACTAATGGTGGTGGTGGTGGAAAACACGCCCATGATCTCCGTCTGGATCACGGACGCGAATGCCGTGCACGTGGGCGTTCCTGGCGCAGCAAGCGGCTACCGATACCGCCACTCCCTGACCTCTGACGGGGCGCGTCGTGACCAGAAGCGCGAGGCGACATCCGGCCGAGGCGACGAGGGCCTCCCGGGAGGCCCAAGGAGGGCGAAGACGAGGCAGGGGGCAGCGGCATCTCGGTGCCCTTTTCCTCCTCCTCCGAGCTCCCGCCGAGGACGCAGGGCAGCCGGTGCCACGCGGGGGCGCCGGCTGCGGCTGCGGCGGCACCCTCTCCCAGCAGCAGCGCGTGCAGATCTGGCCCCACGCCGGCGAGCAGCAAGGACGCGCCGCCGGTCCCGCCGGCCTCGCTGGGCAGTGTGGCGGAGGCGACCGCGAGCACCGGGCCCGCGTACGACCTGCTCTCAATGGAGGCGCCGCGGCCGCCTGGCGCCTGGGGGTCCCAGGAGGGCGCCGCGGACATGGCGCGCCGTGGCCGCGCTTCCCACAGTCGGATCCCCTTCGCTCCCCGCTCGCCCCTCCTCCCAAGCTCGAGACGAGGCTGCGGAGCCACCTGCCCGCTCGCGCCCCAGGAGAGGCACGGTCGCTTCATCCAGCCCGCGCCAGATCATCGAATCAGCCCAAGGTGGCCCGAAAATGCCTCCGACACCGCCCAAGATGGCCCAAAGACGGCCTAAGAGGCCTCCAAGAGGTCCTCCGGAAAGGCCAGAAGATGCCAAATGATGTTTCCAGTGCTCCCACCCACCTTACGGTGTCGGGTCCTCAGTCGGAATTCGCAGCGCTCCTCGTCTCACCCACTCCACCTACTCCCCCTCCATCCTTTGCTCTCCGCGTGCCCATGTCTGGCACACCCCTCTTTTCGTGACACCATGAGGAGCTCCACCGAAGCCCCCAGGGGGTGGGGCTGCATGCGGTCCCCCCATGGGGGGGGACATGCGGTCCGCCTCTCTTTCTCTATCGGGGGCGACGATGGAGGCGAATAC
>CAUYUJ010007602.1:462613-514950 GCA_963575745.1 Prorocentrum cordatum | reverse complement strand
GAGGAGGAGGAGGAGCAGGAGCAGGAGGAGGAGCAGGAGCAGGAGCAGGAGCAGGAGCAGGAGCAGGAGCAGGAGCAGGAGCAGGAGCAGGAGGAGCAGGAGGAGGAGCAGGAGCAGGAGCAGGAGCAGGAGCAGGAGCAGGAGGAGGAGGAGGAGGAGGAGGAGGAGGAGGAGGAGGAGGAGGAGGAGGAGAAGGAGCAGGAGAGGCCCCTTTACGCCGGCACGCCCCCCACGAGGTGCTACCTGGACCCGCTGTGCCTGCTACCCCCCGGGCGCAGGGGCTGCAACGCCGGGGGCGTGGGCCAGGTGCCCGCCCGGCGGGGCCCGCGCGCATGGGGGGGCACCCTCTCGGTGGCGACGACGGGGGCGAGAAGCCTTAAGTCGGGCGCGTGCCCCTTTACAGGGGGATTTGCGACGAGAAATAGAAAGTACTCAGACAATGCTCCAAAAGGGCCGAACAGTATTCAAAAAATAGTCCCCAGACGTTTTTTTTGTACAATTGTTGAACATTCCTCCCGTAGAGGGACGGGCCCGGCTTCAGAGTAGCCCGGGGGTGCGCAGGACACGTGTCCAGTGGCGCCGACGATCCGTGCCTTCGGCGAGGCCCCCGGGCGACCGCGTGTGCTGCCCGCCCCTGGGCTGCTCGCCCGTGTCGCCGCGCCGGCCCTCGCGTGGTCCTGCGCAGGGCTCCGCGTGAGCCTCCTGCAGCCGGGGGGCCCCCGCGGTTTTTTCTCTGGTTGGGGCCCCGGGGGGGGGGGGGTGGGCGCCGCAGGCAGGCCTCTGCGAGTGCAGGGCCCGCGTCCATGTGCTCTGCTATGCACTCCAGAGTTCACGGCTCTCTGTAGAGGGGTTGCCGCTTGGACCCGCTTCCAACGCGGTGAACCTCAACCCCCCCCTCCACCGATCGAAAGGAGAACAGATGGCAGAGACATGTGGTCGGGGGGGTTTGGATGGCGTGTCGCTGCGCCAGTTCTGGCCCGCCCTGCTTCGGCGCGACACGCTATCCGCATCCCCTTCCGCGAGCGTCCACGTTTCGAGCCTTTCTTAGCCTCCCGCCCGGCGAAGCGGAGCGACACGCTAAGCAAAACCTCCCGACCGTATGTAAACGTTTGGGGGCCTGCGCGGATTTCTTGGGTCGGCGCTGGACGCCTCCTGGCGCCGCCCCTGGCGCCGCCCCTGGCGACGCCCCTGGCACCGACTCTGGCACCGCCCCCGGTGCGCTCCGCGCGCCGGAGAATGGGGGTGCAGCGCCGGCTAGAATTCCGCGCGGAGGTCCGAAAGCTGACGTTTATACACATTCGTTCCCCAAGCGGTGCTTGCATGTAGTTGTTCGAACATCTGCTATTTGCAGTCGGGCCTAGGTATAAGATCGAGGTCGGGTCGGGGAGAGTACCCTCGTGCTCTTCGTGTGTTGGCGGCCGCTCTGGTGCCTCCTGGAGAGGGGCACCCTCGGCTGTTCTGTCTGCCTTGGCCGACGGAGGGTCTCGCGCTCTTGAGGGATGCTCTTCTGGCCCAGGTCCGACTGCAAGGAGCTGTACGGGTGTGCGGAGCTTTCGCCACGCTCCGGGCCCGCGCCTCCTCGTGGCCGCCTCGTGGGCGCCCGGCGCTCGGGGGGCAGGTCGGGTTTTTACCAGGCTGCCGCCTCGTGGGCACCTCGTGGCGGAATAACGAACATCACACGGCGTACACCACGCAGCTTGCACCGCGTGGCTTGGGCAGCATGGCTGACAGCACACAGCTCACAGCCCCATCGCTTTTGCTTTCAAATTCACACCACATAGCTTGCACCACCTGGCTGACCCCACTTCGCTTACGCCGCGTAGTTTCCACGCCCATAGCTTGCACCACGTAGCCTGCACGGCAGAGGCAGAGCTTTCACCGCAAAGCTTGCACCGCATATGTTCCACCTCCACAGTGCAATAACGCACTTTGGGGGGTCCACGCTGGATAATGTTCGTGAAGCAAAACCAGACATCCGACGATGTGTTTCTTGCAGCCATCACTTTTCTGTTTTATTCCTCTGCATCCCATGATGCCTTTTTCGAGCCATGCGGACTAAATACGAATCTGGGGCGGAAGCCTGCTTCCAGGAAAGCGGTCGGGACCTCTGGGACCTCCTCCGCCGTGCAGCAAGCCCAGACACCCTCGCCCCCTCGAGTCGCGACACACACACACACACACACACACAGACAGACACAGACACACACGCGCACACACACAAGCACGCACACACACACACAAGCACGCACACACACACACACACACACACACACACACACACACACACACACACACACACCACGCGCACGCACGCACGCACGCACGCACGCACGCACGCACGCACGCACGCACGCACGCACGCACGCACGCACGCACGCACGCACGCACGCACGCACGCGCACGCACGCAGACAGACAGACAGACAGACAGACAGGACAACAGACAGACAGACAGACAGACAGACAGACAGGCAGACAGACAGACAGACAGACAGACAGACAGACAGACAGACACACAGACACACAGACACATAGACACACTGACACACAGACGCGCGCGCACACACGCGCACACACACACACACACACGGTGGACAGCTGGTGGCCTTGTTCTACCAGGCCCCCTGTCAAGAGACGGTTTACAATGAATAGCCCGTCCTTGGGAAGGGGTCCAGGCTTCTGGGGGTCCACGTTGTTCAACAGAAACATTGCATTGAAGAGAGCGCCCCGCGTCTCCTCCGATCAACTCCTTCCTCCTCCCCCTCCTCCCCACTGTGGCACACCTCTCACACGCTCCCATCGGGAGCTCCACCGAAGGCCCCAGTGGCTGCTCCCGCACGCGGGACCCCCACGCTGTACAGCGTTGCGTGGCCCCGTAGGGAGCCCCCCTCCTCGCCTCTGCCCTCATCAGTATGCGCCTCCCCCACCCAGTACAGCGCTTCGTGGCCCCACAGGGAGCTCCACGGAAGTACCCAGTGGCCGCGCTCGCATGCGGGCTCACACGTTGTACAGCGCTTCGTGGCCGCATAGGGAGCTCCACCGAAGGCCGCAGTGGCTGCTCTCGCATGAGGGACCCCCTTGCAGTACAGCGCTTCGTGGCCCCATAGGGAGCTCCACAAGAGGCCCCAGTGACTGCACTCACATGCGGTCCCCCCGCCCACTACAACGTTCCGTGGCCCCATGGGGAGCTCACCCGAAGGCCTCAGTGACTGCTCTCGCATTTGGGACCCCCTTGCAGTACAGCGCTTCGTGGCCCCATAGGGAGCTCCACAAGAGGCCCCAGTGACTGCACTCACATGCGGTCCCCCCGCCCACTACAACGTTTCGTGGCCCCATGTGGAGCTCACCCGAAGGCCTCAGTGACTGCACTCGCATGCGGGACCCCCTCGCAGTACAGCGCTTTGTAGCCCCATAGGGAGCTCCACCGACGGACCCAGTGGCTGCTCTCGCATGCGTTCCCCCCGCCAAGTACAACGTTTCGTGGACCCATAGGGAGCTCCACCGAAGGCCCCAGTGGCTGCTCTCGCATGCGTCTCCCCTTCCCAGTACAGCACTTCGTGGTCCCATAGGGGGGCTCCACCAAAGGACCCAGTGGCTGCACTCGCATGCGTCTTCCCCACCCAGTACAACGTTTCGTGACCACATAGGGAGCTCCACGGAAGGCTCCAGTGGCCGCACACGCATGCGGGCCCCCCCCCAATACAGCGCTTCGTGGCCCCATCGGGAGCTCCACCGAAGGCTCCAGTGGCTGCGCTCCCATGTGGCCCCCCCGCCTTGTACGGACGCTTCCATGTGGCCCCCCGCTCCCATGTGGCCCCCCCGCTCCCACGTGGCTCCCCAGTACAACGCTTCGTGGACCCATAGGGACCTCCACCGAAGGTCCCAGCGGCGTTGTCCGCATGCGTTTCCCCCGCGCAGCACGGCGCCTCGTGGCCCCACAGGGAGCTCCGCCGAGGGCCCCAGTGGCTGCAGCGTGGCCACAGGTGCTCCCAGCCCTCGGCCCTCACGCGGCCAGGCGCGGTGTCCCTCCACGTGTGCGTCCCGCGCGTGGCCTCCGGATGCTCCGCGCGTGAATCCAGCCCCGTGTGTTGCCGGCTTGCGGGGTACCCCAGTGCCCCCCCCTCTCGCGCCATGATCACCGAGCGCGTTCCATTGCTCGCAAAGTGCCTGCGCGCAAACTTCCGAGAAAAACACATGCCTGCTCTGGTGTAATTCGTCGTAGAGCCCCCGCGGCGGATCCAGGTCCTTTGCGAGTCGTTGATTTGCGAGTAGTGGAACGCGCTCGTCTACATGAGCTAAAACTGCGGGCAATACTTATATCCATATCCAGAGCGTCTTGGACTGTTTGGAAAGGGGTACCGCAAGGCCGAGTCGCTCTGGATATGGATAAAAATCTAGCCTTTGGGGGCCAGATGTTTATCCATAGCCAGCGCGCCTCCAGTTTCTGGGAAAGGAAGCCCAAAGCTCCAAGACTCACTGGATGTGGATATAACTATTGCCCGCAGAAACGAGCATCTGCTGTGCTGCGTCCCGCCCCAGGGTTCTGAACTGTGCCCGGCCCCGTGGCCGCCAGAGGCCGGCTCTAGAGGAAGGGCCCCGGTCCTGGGGAACGGGCCTCTATAGGCCGGGGGCCGCCGGTGGCGGTACAGTGTCCACTCAAGGGGCCCAAGGACGCACAAACAAATTCACATTCATAACAGGATTCCCCTTGTTTTCCCATATTTTCTGGGTTTTCGTCTTCCCCCCCACTTCCCATAGTTTCCCATATTTTCCTGGCAGTCGACGATTATTTGTGTCTGTGTGTTTCTTTCCCTCCTGATCCATGTCCGCCGTTCCCGAGGGATCCAAGGCCGGACTCGGTAATTACACGCCGGTCGTTGAAAGGTGGTATTTCTGGATTCCCAGATCCCAATCTGTTTTTGGCGCCTTCCTATTTCAAGGATCGACTGGCTTCCTTCTTCTCTCCTCTTCAGGGGGCGGAGAAAAAGGTGGTATTATTTTTGGATTCCCAGATCCCAATCTGCTTTTGGCGCCTTCCTGTTTCAAGGATCGACTGGCTTCCTTCTTCTCTCCTCTGCAGGGGAACGGGCCTCTATAGGCCGGGGGCCGCCGGTGGCGGTACAGTGTCCACTCAAGGGGCCCAAGGACGCACAAACAAATTCACATTCATAACAGGATTCCCCTTGTTTTCCCATATTTTCTGGGTTTTCGTCTTCCCCCCCACTTCCCATAGTTTCCCATATTTTCCTGGCAGTCGACGATTATTTGTGTCTGTGTGTTTCTTTCCCTCCTGATCCATGTCCGCCGTTCCCGAGGGATCCAAGGCCGGACTCGGTAATTACACGCCGGTCGTTGAAAGGTGGTATTTCTGGATTCCCAGATCCCAATCTGTTTTTGGCGCCTTCCTATTTCAAGGATCGACTGGCTTCCTTCTTCTCTCCTCTTCAGGGGGCGGAGAAAAAGGTGGTATTATTTTTGGATTCCCAGATCCCAATCTGCTTTTGGCGCCTTCCTGTTTCAAGGATCGACTGGCTTCCTTCTTCTCTCCTCTGCAGGGGGCGGGCAAGAGTCCTATATATATATATATATATATCAAACGTTTCCACCTCATGTTTCTACCCACTTCTTCCGGCCGGCGTGTGAACCGTGGATGTGGACGTTGCTTGCAAAGACGAAGAATAAGAAAACTAATAATAAGAAGAATAATAATGCGGACGTTGCCTTCAAAGAAGAAGAAGAAGAAGAAGTTGGTGCAGCCCGAGGTGTGCCGGTGGTGCGGCACGGGCCAGGCAGGGATCCCGAGCTGCCCCCAGTGAGGACGGCGTCGCGCCGTGCGGGGGGGGAGCTTTCTTGCCTCTGTCCTCCTCTTTCGGCTGCACGTGAGGGTGACCTTCTGCGAGTGAGGGTTTTCGTGTGTTCTCGGCGGTTTTCGAGCTTCGGGGTGCGTTCAAGCAGCTGCGCCTCGCCGAGAGACCCGAGGCATGACCCAGAAGCCAGAGTGACTTTTCGCCGAAGTGACCTTTGGTGTGTGCCCACCAGGTCCCCCGATCGCCGAACGCTATGCGGCAGCGGCGGCTTGCGCGATCTAGTTTGGCCCCCCCGTGCCAGGATGAAGCCGCGCAAGAAAGAGCACCATTGCCTAGGGCCTAGGGCTTTGTTTTACTCTTGCGTGTCGCCGACTCGTCCTCCTCCCCCTCCTCTTCCTCCTCCTCCTCCTCTTCCTCCTCCTCCTCCTCCTCGCCAGACCGATCCTGACCCAGGATGGGCCTGGCCATGGTCGTCAGACCAGGAGTGTAACGTTGGAATCCCCCGATTGTCCTCCACCTCATTCGGGTATAGCAATGACCCCAGGTAAGGGGACCAGTATCACTAAGCCAGGTCTGCCGTAGCTGGTCCCGGCAGTGACGGCAGTTCCGTTCAGTGCCGGGTCCCACTGAGCCCAGTTCTGCCAACGCCCTTCCCATGCATGCTGCTGCCACTGCAGCTGCTGCCCCTCGTCCTCACCCTCCTCGTCGCCCCTCCTCCTTCTCTTGATCGCTCCTATTCTCCGCTCTCCCCCCATCCCTCATTCACCACCCACCAAACCACCCCAACCCAACCCGAAGGCTCAAATTTACCCTCGATTTCCAGTGGGGGGGGGGTCGGGAAACATCGAAAAAACACATGTGGAACCCTTTATCCCCCCCAACCCGAAATCGGGGTCTTCGGGTTGGGTTGGGGTGGTCTGGTAGGTAGTCACTCATGCTCCTCTGCACCGTCCTCCCCCTCGAACGACCCCGTTCCTCCGAGGGCACAGCGTGCTGCTTCGGGCCCGGCGTCCGCAGCAGGATCGTGAACAACGTGCCAGCTTGCCCGGGCGCCCTGCCTTCCATAGGGGGCGCCCGGGCCGTGCGAGCGGTTGGGCGGAGCGCTTGGTTTCGCAGGCCTAGATGTTGACACCAACACCAAGATCGGCGGTGTGCCTCCATCGAGGGAAGACGATCCCGATCTCGGTGATGGTGGTAATGTTCTGGCTTCCGAGGTGGCCGAACTGTTGCCACCAGCACCGAAATCTAGGATCATCGTCCCCCTGTGGAGGCAACCCCCTGGGCTGGTGTTGGTGCCAATTTCCAGGCCTCCAATGGTTGGGCAGAGCGCTTGGGCAGAGCGGTTTCGCGCGTGAGCCCAACGAACAGTTTCAAACCTTCTCGCACGGGCTGCGCTCTCGGCGCTCTCGCCCCGAAGCGGGCGTCCACTCCGAGGGGGGCGACCTGCGTCTTCGGGGCAAATGCGCCGCCGTGTGAGTTGCCGTGCGGAGCCTCCTCCTCCTCCTCCTCCTCCTCCTCCTCCTCCTCCTCCTCCTCCTTCCTCCCTCCTCCTCCTCCTCCTCCCCCCTCCTCCTCCTCCTCCTCCCCCTCCTCCTCCTCCCCCTCCTCCTCCTCCTCCTCCTCCTCCTCCTCCCCCTCCCCCTCCTCCTCCTCCTCCTCCTCCTCCTCCTCCTCCTCCTCCTCCACGTGGACGGACCAGTTGCCAGGCCCCACGAAGCCCGTGGCCGGCAAGAGTTGCTCCGCGCGTCGCGCGGCCGGCTCTCGTCCACCACCACTGGCTTTGGGGCGACACGCGCTTGGCACGTGCCGGTCCCCAGGCATCAGCGTTCTTGCTCGTCCCAGCCTCGGAGGATTGCAAAAAAAAACAGGATTGCAAAAAAAAAAAACAGGATTGCAAAACAAAAAACACGAAGGATTGCAAAACACCTTTTTTGCAATCCTCTTTTTTTTGCACGAAGGATTGCAAAAACAAAAACCCACGAAGGCTTGCAAAACAAACCCACGAAGGGTTTTTGTTTGCAATCCTTTTTTTGCAATCCTTCGTCCCACGAGGCAGAGCGGCCCGCTATCAGCTTGCAGGGCATGGCGTGTCGCAGTGGCCGCCGCCGCGACACTGTAGGCAACAGCTCCTCACCGCATCCCCCGCCAATCACCCAGCTGCTTGTCGGAGTGGGGTCTCTCGCAGTATACTCTTGCGAAGGGCCGTGTCCACCCGAGGGCTCTTCCGACCGACCCACCCGCCCGACCCATTCGCCCGATCCGCCCACATGCGGGTGGCACGTCGGGGAGTAGTCCCAGGGCTGGTGGTGGCAAGGACACCCCAAAAGAGGTGGAATGAGCTAGATGGGAACCAAGGTGCGGGGAGGTCAGAACGAACCTCCCCGGGCGAGAGGATCACGATAAGGTGACGTCATCGTTGCCGTCGTCGCCCTCCTCATCCTCCTCGTGCTTCTCCCCCGTCTCGGAAACTGGAACATATACATTACCAGTGGCGGGCTGTTTTTCAATCCCAGGACTTTTTGAGGGTCGGGGACGACGCTGGGGTGGTGTGGTGTATACTTTTTTCCCCGATGTCCCGGGGAAACAACGAAAAATGTATACACCAGGGTCCCGTATACACCAGGATCCGCTCTCCAGTGCAAATTTCAATGCAGGGCCGGAAAACGCGTCGGTGTACAGAGTTCGATTCCCTACCTTCGTCGTTGTTTTGGTCCTCCTCCGCAGCGTTGCACCAACAGCTGGCTGCCGACTGACGGGACGCGCCAGCATGCGCCACAGTCGCGCGCGCGCGATTCTCCGCGCTCCAGCCGAGGCCGTGCTCTCCTGGGGCAGGGGCAGGCTCAGAGCCCCGAATCATCAGGGGTAACTCGGGTCAGGGCTAACTCGGGTTCGTGTTTCGGGAACACAAACCCGAGTTACCCCGGACCCGAGTTGCCCCGGATAACTCGGGCGCCCAGAGCCCCGAATCATCAGGGGTAACTCGGGTCAGGGCCAACTCGGGTTCGTTTCTCGGGAACCCAAGCCCGAGTTCCCCCGGACCCGAGTTGCCCCGGATAACTCGGGCGCCCAGAGCCCCGAATCATCAGGGGTAACTCGGGTCAGGGCCAACTCGGGTTCGTTTCTCGGGAACCCAAACCCGAGTTACCCCGGACCCGAGTTGCCCCGGATAATTCGGGCGCCCAGAGCCCCGAATCATCAGGGGTAACTCGGGTCAGGGCTAACTCTGAGAAGGCGAAAATCCACCCCCACCCCCAGTCCCGACGCCCACCCCCGAGCCCGCGATCTGGGGGGTCGGGACTGGGGGTGGGGGTGGGTTTTCTTTATTTTGGACCCCGAAAACCCACCCCCACCCCCAGTCCCGACTCCCCAGATCGAGGGTTCGGAAATGAGGTCGGGACTGGGGGTGGGGGTGGGTTTTCGCCTTCTCAAACTCGGGTGCGTTTTTCGGGAACCCAAACCCGAGTTCCCCCGGACCCGAGTTGCCCCGGTCTCCTTGCCATCGCTCTGGTCGGCCCTGCCCCCTCCGCATTTTTTCCTCCTCCTCCTCCTCCTCCTCCTTTTCCTCCTCCCCTCCCTCCTCCTCCGCCTCCTCCTCCTCCTCCTCCTCCTCCTCCTCCTCCTCCTCCTCCTCCTCCTCCTCCGTTACCCCGGACCCGAGGTGCCCCCGATAACTCGGGCGCCCCACTCGTCCTGGGGCAGGGGCAGGCCAAGGCGGGCCGCGCCGAGCGGGAACGGCGGCAGGCGGGCGGCGTGGCGCGTCCTCGCCTCGTCGTCTCCCGCCCCACCTCGGCCCCGGTCTCCTTGCCATCGCTCGGGTCGGCCCCGCCCCCTCCGCATTTTTCATCCAGCTCCTCCTCCTCCTCCTCCTCCTCCTTTTCCTCCTCCTCCTCCTCCTCCTCCTTTTCCTCCTCCTCCTCCTCCTCCGCCTCCTCCCCCTCCTCCTCCTCCTCCTCCTCCTCCTCCTCCTCCTCCTCCTCCTCCTCCTACGAAGTTGGTAGAGGGGTTGCTTCCATGTCGCTCCCAGGGGTCAAAGTGCTCAGAGTTGTGGACAGCACGACCCCCGACGGCCTTATCCTTATCATTATCCTCCTCCTCCCCCTCCTGGTCCTGCTCCTGCTCCTGCTCCTGCTCCTGCTCCTGCTCCTCCTCTCCTCCTCCTCCTCCTCCTCCTCCTCCTCCTCCTCCTCCTCCTCCTCCTCCTCTCCCTTCTTGACATTGAGCGGACCTGAAGTCATGCTTGTGACGTTCGGAAAACGCAATAAGTCGACTCAGGCAAGGCGCAAACTAATTAAGCTTGGCGGGCGCAGCAGGAAAAAAGGTAAGGCGACAAGAAACAAGACGCGAAAAGAGTGCAGGGCCCAGGGGCCATAGGGTATGCGTCCGCCAGGCCGCATGGTGGAAAGGGGGAGGACCGAGATGAACCAGAACATGACCTTCGTCGAAGCTGATCCGAAACGAGGCGAACGGAGAGGGACGAAATACACGTGCAGAAACATATGCAGGTGACGCTAGAGGGGCAGTGTGAGCCCCAGGCTTACTGCCGAGGGAGGCTGGCGCATGAATTATATGGCGGTGCGCTGCAAGCCTGGTGTTACCTGAGTCCCCCACTCCCGTGATAACCCGCCGATCCCCCCAGGTGTGTCAGGCTAGCAGTGTCTACGGCGAAAGTCGCACGGAGAAATGGAAATCCATAACAGGCGACGCGTGTAGGCCACAGTATATGGTGTGCCGGTCAGTGGTGCAGCAAAGTGACAAGATATGGAAGAGAGGACCGTACACTGGTGACGAAGATGGATGCTTAGGTGTGCTTGCGCTCAGACTAGCAGGCTAGCAAAGTCTGCGCTAGCTGGCCTCTATGCATGGCAAGAAAAGGAAGACACGTGGCAATTCTAGGGCTACTAACCATAATTTGCCGATTCCTCCGGGGGAGACCCCTTCACCGTCTCGGTTCCCAATGGGGTGGCCCCTGTCATTGTGGCCACCATTGTGGTTCCAGTAACCCCCCTTTGTCAGCTAAGACTGCCTCTTGTAGCAAGATTGGCATTGTAACCGGCTGGCCTGAAGTTGTATGGGTGGCAGTCTTTGGGCTGCTGCCTGCTGGGTTGAATGGGGGCCACTCCCTGTGTCTAGTGGGGCCTGAAAGGTACAGCGCAGGCGATCGAAGGAAAAGCTTATTAGTTTGCGTGGGGGAAGCTGTAAAGTAGTGCCAGCTGCGAGTGCGGCATAGGTAAATCCCTCCCATGCATCCCCCAGTACCCGCCGAACCAGTCCCTATCCATCCCCGTGTAGTGCAGGCTGTTGGGCCGGCGCTGGCTGGCTTTGGAGCATAGGAGGGCCTGGTGTGACAGAGTGGCGATGCAAAGTGACGCTGGAGGTGCTTAGCAGGAGTGAGCGGCTACGGCTGAGAAGCAGCTGCAGTTAGGCAGAGGGGAGAGACTGTATGTACGATTTGGTGCTGTGGTAAACAGTCCACAGCGGGGTGGGCCCTGTTGGCCAGCCCTGGACGTACTCGCCAAAATGGCACTGGACAGCAGCAAGCAGTAAAGCAGTTAAGCGTAAGGATGAAGAAAACAGATAATGTAAAAGGCAAGGTCTGTGTCGGTAGTTAGATGCCCAGCTGTGTGCTTGCGTTGGCTCGCACCGTCTACGTCAATTGGCCTGTAGATAAGACCTCAGAGAGAAACCGTGGCAATTCTAGGGCTGCTACCCTTATTTACCAGGATTCGTTTCCCCCAATCCCCCCATCCTGTCCCATGAGTGCCTAAAGCCTCCTTCCACCTTTTCATAGTACGGCCGATGGTAGCGATAGCTGCCTGCCCGGCATGGCGAAGGCTAATGGTTCTAATTTGCTGACAGGCAAAGGCGTGGCCGCGAGGCGCACTGCAGCGCGAGAAAAGTGTGACGGCAAGGCTAGACTGGGGCCTTACCCTGGATCCAGGTGGCCCTGACAGATAGCAGTCCTCCACCTCCCCACCTCCCCTGACAAGTACGATCACCAATCACCGCACGTGCTCGTCCACAGGGCAATGCCATGGTCTGCTGGCAGGTGCAGCCACGGGCGTGAGAGGGCATGGATGCTAGGCCTGGTGTGACCTGGCTCGGCGCGTCGGCAGGGAGCAGCGACGGGGGAGACGAAGGGGGGAGCAGGGGAGGTGTCACGCCGAAGGAGGCGACTGTCAACGTCCCGTGCATCTGCGAGCGGAAACACGGGAGCTCGGCATACACCGGCCATCAGCGAGGCAATGCCTCTGGGGGGGAAGAGGTGCCACCAGCCGTCAGAACGGGTAGGATGGGCGAGAAACGTAGGAGAGACGAGACGACCGAACGGCGGACGCCAGGACGATAGCAGAAGGAGCCTTTGTAAAATAACAAGTAGGGAAGAGACTACGCAAGAAGGAGCGGCCTTCAGAAATCCTCGATCTACGGAGACCGATGTTCTGGGAGCCGTAGTGGTGAAGGTTGTGAAGTCAGATACTCTGCAATGCAATGTCGCACGATTGCCACCTCCTTGGTCACCACAGGAGAATATAAGTACGTGTATGGCAACTCTGCTACCCCCAGTAGTCGCTGCCGTCCGCTTGTACGTTTGGGAACATTGTTTTCAGTGTTGGTGGTGCGTTTGCCTAGGTGCTGGAAACTTGGGTTTGGGCATGGTTGGTGCTTCCATAGCACTGGTTATTGCTAGCCGTTGTCGTAGTTCTGCGTTGCGTAGGTTGCGCTTTCGTATTTCTGTGAGGCGTTGCTGGTATTGCTGCTGGTGATTGCGTGGCGTCTCCATGTAGTCCAAGAATATCTGGTTGTTGCCGCCGTCGGCGTATTGGTTTGCTGGGTGCTCCGTGTATGTAGGCATTGGAGTGGGGCCTGTCCGTACTTCTTGAAGCTGCATCGGAGGTGTTTGTGGTTGGAAGTATATATGATTGGTGCTTAACGTTTGTGGTGCGAGCTCTGGTATGGGCATTTCAGGTAACCAGCGTTGAGCCGTGCAGCTTTGGGAGGTGGGCTGGTGATGGGGGTTCTGAGGTTTGGTCGGGGTGGGCGGATTGGGCTTCTGATTGCTGGCCTGTCGCTGGGCTGTTGAGTGCCAGTTGTGTTAGTCACAGGTGACTGTTGGTTGCTGGTCAGGCGTGGGGTGTCTGCTTGTAGTGTGCCTGCTGGTGATTGTTATGATGCCTGGAGTGCGTCGTCAGTGGTGTCTTTGCTACTGTACGAGCTTGATGACATTGAGGGCATGTTTTTGTCGTTACATGGTACGTCGGTTGGGTTGCAAATCTGCTGCTCGTTGTGGTCGTCACATGGTCCGTCGGTTGGGTTGCATATCTGCTGCAATAGTTGCGCCACGTCGTGATCGCTCGCGGCCCAGTCGCACTTCATAGTGTCATCGTAGTCGCGGCAAGAACAAAGACATTGTGAGACCGTGGGCGTGGCTTGCTTGGCAATGTTGTTCGTTCGTATCGTTGGTGCTTAGTTTAGGGAGGTGAGATGCCTGTGAGGTGATGTTGACTGCTACACTGAAGTCCTCGGTGAGTATGTATTGTTCTGCAAAGTCATGCATGTAGTTTCCTAGCGTATGTCGTGGTTGGTTGGGTAAGCGTGGTCGCCAAGGTGGTAGGTGTGAATATGCCCGTCTTCTGTCGCCCAGCGTTACGTATTTGGCATGCTCGGTGGGTGGCATCTTGAATGCAGAAAGTGGGGTCGCATGGAGATCGGGACATCGGTGGGTGAGGTGAGGTGTGGTGAAGGTTGTTGCTAATGTGGCATTCATTTTTATATTTGATTGAGTATCTGTGCCATCCTGGTAGCAGCGGGTGGTCGTCTGGAAAACGGTAGGAGTATATGATGTCGGCTGCGTTGTAGTAGACTGCGTAGTGCCAGCTGTCCTCGTCGCCGCCGTCGTCTTCACTTCGATCTGTGGCACTGTATGCTGCCCAGCCTGTCGGACGGTGCATGTTATGGCTCTCGTGTGACGATCGTGATGTGAGAATGAAAGGCGTAGGAGTGTTCTTGTAGTCGTCGTTGTTGTCGGTGTAGCTGCCTTCGTCTTTGGAGTGGCCGGCAGGTGTAGGTAGTACTGCGTCGATGGTTTCGTCACTCCAAGGTTTGTGGATGATGGTCCGCAGTCGTGTTTGAGTTGAAACTGCTGGAGGTGTTGGCAACTTGGTTTGGGGTAATGGCGTACATGCATGGATAGGGTGTGGTGGCGGCCTTGCTTGTTGGCGATCTCTCATGGGTCTGCATTAAGCTGTGGCATGTATAATTGTGGTGCACTTGGTAGCGCGTGGCCACAGCAGTATTTGCGGATTCTGTTTTCGTCGTCAGATTACATTTCTTCCGATAGTTGTTTTTGCTGTTAGTTGCTGCTGAATCCAGCCGCCGTAGTGCAGGTGGTCGGTGTCGATGTCGATCGGCATTATTTGTGTGAGCTTTGGTGGTAAGTAGACAAAGTTCGTGCCTCGTCGGTGTGGCACGTGAGTTGTAGGCGTGGTCTTAATTGAGGGCGTTGGTCCTTAACGCTGGTTCATGTGTCGGCGTGGATGTAAATTGCCCACGGGTATGGGCGTGAGCCTTCCGGTGATTTGTGGCCAGGCTGGGTTGCCATAGGAGGTCGTAGTGTCTTGGTGGAGGTCGTGGATGTTGTGGCGTTAATGGCGGTGGCTCCCTTACCGTGCCTGTCCAAGTATTGAGCGAGTCAGCGATGTAGTCGTCTACGTCTTGCAATTCGACGTAAGATGAGGTTGTCGGTCGTGAAATGTGTCTTTGGGATTTGTCGACGGCTGATGTAGCCCAGGGTGGGTGGAGTGCTGCTGCGCCCGTCGTGTGGAGTGCGCTGGCAAGTCAGTAGGTGAGCGAAGCTCTGACCCTCTGACGATGTTGTTGTCAGAGTTGGTCATTGAGCTGAAGAACGTGGTGTTCATGGTGGTCTAGTACTTGGTGTGTATGCCACTGTTCTTGTCGATCGAGAATTCGTATTGTGTTTCGTGTTGTTGGTAGTATGTATTGCACACTGTCTCTTTGAAGTCCTTCTCTTTGCCGTCTTTGTTGCAGCGTGGCTGCCTTAGTCGTACCAGGTCTTTGTCGATGTCGTCATTGGGCTTGTCCCACGTGAGTCGTCAATATCGTCTTGCCAGAATGTTTGTCCGTCTTGTCGGTAGTCTGCGCGTCGGTAAAATTGAATGTCATAAGGCCTCTGTGCCCAATGGCTGTAGACACTGGAATGGGAGCTCATCTCCTTCCTTTTGTTTAGTACGTTTTCCAGTCGGGTCTTCAGTAGTTGGAAGCGGCCAGGACTAATGTCTGGGAAGTAGGCCGATGTGATGTGGCTCTGGTTGGCAGATAAATGCACGCGAATACATACATGAATGCACGCGAAATGCGTGTCGATGTTGACGTTGTTGGCTTCGTCCTGTTCGCTCCTTTGCGCTGGTGCTCTGAGCGTGGATGCTGTGAGAGTGTCATGGTGGTCTGGTGTCGCTGTCCGCTGTAGTGGGTGGTAGGTGTGTGTGTGTGTGTGTCTTTTGCTTGCTTTTGAGTAGTGGTGGAAGCTTAGTGGTTGGAGGTTTCGCGGTAATGTTGCTAAAGTATGCATTCCGTTTACGCGGGTTTTGGTTGTCGATTTTCTCGGAGCATGTCATGCAAATCTCAATTGCGGGTACGTGGACAGCGCGTGGTGAGTGTGACACCTCCTTTGCTTGTGCAACAAATGTGTCATCTGTTGTAGATTGTAGGGGACTTGCATTTAGTTCTGCCTGACAGTGAGCGCGATATGGAAGGCGCCAGCTTATGGCGCCAAACAGGACATATCTTGAGCCGTTTGTGCTGCGGCTTAGTGAAATCAGGCGGGTTGTAAGAATTGTTGCAATGCAAATGGTTAGTATTGAGCAACTTGACGATGAGGTCGATGTGTTTTGTAGATTGTAGGCGTTCTTTCCCTGAGGTGCTTGTCTGTGATGGCTCCTTAGTGTAGGCTGAGCATTGTCTTGTCTACTGCATGGCGCGAGAAAAAGCCCTCGTGGCGTCGTCCTGAGGTATGCTGCATAGACGCCCGTGCCAGGCATGAAGCGGACCATAGTCGCTGTAGGGGTTTGTGCAGTCGTAAAGTTATGAGTGCGCATGGCGTGTAGTTGCACGCCCCTGCAGCCTCTTCCTGAGGCATGCCCCCACGGGCTCCTTCGCCAGGTGTGAGGCGAGCTATTTAGACAAGCACGCTATGTGATTGCACGTGCCCTTTGGTAGCTGGCGCTTCTGCTTCCCCGGAGGCATGCCCGACGGGACTCCCGTGCCAGGCATGAGGCTGGCAGTAGCCGTGAACAACCGAGCCTAGAACATGTGGAGCAAGTGGTGCCCTTGTCGGTAGTGGTCGTTGTTGGGTTGAGTGTGTGTTGTCTTGTTGTTGTAGTGGCGTATGTTGGTGCTTGTGCGTCTCCACGTGGGTCTTGTTCAGTGCGTGGATAATGCGCGGTCGGTGTAGTGGGTTTGTGTGGTGTGTAGTTGTTCGCCCCTGTAGCCTCTCCCTGAGGCGCGCCCCTGCAGGCTCCCTTACCAGGTATGAGGCTTCTCCTGACGCGATGGTCGTCGGTGTTGCTGCTCGTGGTTGAGGCCAATTGCTCGCAGTGATATGTGCGGCGCGTGTGTTGTGCAAGTCTAGCTATGTACTTGAGTCGGCGTGGTCTGAGCTCGATTTTTGGTAGTCAACTCGTTGTGCTATGAGTAGCAGTCGTTGGTCTGTGATGTGTGCTACTTTATGTTGTAAGAAGTGTGTCGCCGTGGCGCTGCGGTATGCTTGGTTGCGCGATGTGTTTAGTTGTGTTGTCGCAGTCGTAGTTCGTGGATCCTACGTGTCTGCTTGGTAGAATCGGTGGCAGTTGGCAGGCACGTCGGCACGCTAAGCATGTGGGTTGCATTGGCTGGGTCAGTGTGTATTTGCTTGTGTAGGTGATATGGCGGCTGTGTGGCGTATGGTATTGCTGGAGTGATGGCTGCTAACTCCACCTTTGTGCTGTCTAGCTGGTCTGTGTCGATATCGCAGTGGGCGCTGCTCGTGATGCTGCCGGTGTGTATCCGTGTGTGCTTGGGTTGCGGTCGTCGTACCTGAGCACTATGAATGTCCATGCTGAGCCGGCCTTGGTGGTTCGCAATGAACCGTCACGGTAAACTATGGGCTGGGTGTGTCTTGCATGTTGTTGATCAGTTCTTTCTCCAGGCTGCCGTACGTGATGGACTTGCGGATGTTGGTTTCGGGTTTCTGTTGAGTTTGCTTCAAGGTTGTTGCCGATATCTTGGTTCAAGCTGTACTGTTGTCTGTGAGCTTACGAACGTACTGTAGTCTTCCAGCTTCTGGCTTTCGGTCCAGCAGCTGTCGTTTTAAGACTGCCAGTTCGTGACGTAGTTGACTTGCCTCCTTTCCTCCACTCTCCACTGCCAAGATCTGTGTCGCGAGCTTCTTGAGTTCTGCTGCCTTGGACGTGTTCCATGCTCCTACTTCGAGTGGTGTGGCTCCAGGCTTGTCTTTGTGTACGACGTCGTTGTGGCAAGCTTCCGGTGTGTTGTCGATCAGTGACTGATTCTTCAGGCTTACGCCACATCCGCCGACCCCTTGTTTTTTTCTCTTCGGGGGGCGAAGTTCGGGTTTCGGGGGGGGGGTCTTTTGGAAGCTCTGTGTGGCGGCCTGAGGGCATCATGACGCACAATGTCCCGCGAGACGCCAATAAAGGCACCCTGAAGTGCAAGACATGCAAATGCCGTCGAATCGGGCACGCGTACTGGTGAGAAAATGGAGGACGGAGACAGGATAATGGAGATGAGGCGGAGGATAGGGGGGGCGAATCATCGAATATGACGAGGTGAAGCGGACCAGGAACAAGAGGAGGGGGACGAGGAGGAGGGGAACGTGGAGAGGGTGGAGGAGGACGAGGAGGAGGAGAGGGACATTGAGATGAGGCTCTGTGAGTTATGGTCTATGGGTGAGAAATTCTTGTATGTGTATAGCGATTTCGCTGCACGCCTTTCGGGGACCTTTGGAAAACAGTTTTGAAGCCACCTGGGGGCCGAGGTGGACAAGGACGGTGAGGAGGAGGAGGAGGAGGGGGACACGGAGTAAATGAAGGACGGGGGGAAAAGAATCGACGAGGATGAGGATGAGGCGAGGGAGGAAGAGGAAGAATGGGCGAGGGGCTTCTCGCGGGACTTTTGGAGGCAATTTCGAAGCCTCTTGGGGGCAGTTTTGGGGCCGTTTGGGGCCCTCTTGGGGGCCTTTTGGGGCTTCTTAGAAGCGTCTTGGGGGCCTCCTGGGGCCTCTTGGGGCCTCCTGGGGCCGTCTTGGGGCGGAAGGCTCGGATTGTCGGTTCAAGCTCCCCCTCTTGGGCCCCTCGTGGGGCCGTCTTGGTCCCCTCTTGGGCAGTCTTGGAAGCCTATTGGGCCGTCTTGGCGCCCTCTGGAGCCGACTTGGGCGCCTCTTGGGGGCCTCTTGGGCCGTCTTGGGGCGGTCTTGGGGTGCTCTTGGACGGTCTTCAACGCCGTGAAGGCCGACAAGTCGTATATTATCAAAATGTACGTTTTCCCATAGGAATTCCACAATTTTCAGCTCGTAGGCCCTTCTGAGGACTGCTCTTGGAGGCCGCTTGGGCCGTCTTGGAGGTCTCTTGGCTCGTCATGGGACCATCTTGGGCGTCTTGGAGCGCTCGTGTGGCGTCTCGGGGCCCTCGTGGGCCGTCTTGGAGGCGTCTTGGGACCTTCTTGGCCCGTCTTGAGCCCCTTTTGGGCCCAAAAAAGCCAGTGAGTCGCTCGTCCCGGGTCCGGGGGGGGGTCAAATCGCCGGTTTGGGGTTCCTGGGGGAGGACTTTTGGGGGAGGGAACTATCTCACACGCCTAGAGACCCACAAGGGGTCGGCGGATTCTCTCGTGTGGTGTATGCTATGTGCTCTGGGTCGTTGCCGAAGCTAGGTAGCGGTGTATAGTCCTTGTTTTGTTTTGGTGTGGCGAGTGATTGTTTTTTTGTTTGGGTCTTGGAGTGGACGTCCTCTGCTGTCTTGGGATGTGAGTCTGTTGTGTCCAGTATGATGTGGCCGGCGCTGCTTTGTAGCATGTGCCGCCTTTTTGCTGCTGGTATTGTGTCTGTGCTACGCAGGTCGGAACCTGTTGAGCTGGATGGGCGTATCCGCTGTGTCCGACAGGCTGCCAGGGTGGACCTCTGCCTCTGCTGTCGCTGGTGGTGTTTCCCCTTGCCTTTGCCTCTTGCCTGGGGAGCTTGCGTATGGCTGTTCTTTGTGCCGGCTGGTTGTCATGGTGGCTGCTGCGCGCTGTGGTTGTGGTTGAGTGCGGGACTGGAAAATGACCACAGCCACTGCTTCTTGTATGCGCCGCCTTCCAGCCGGCCGAAAAAGAAGCAGTGGTTGTGGTAATTTCCCTGGTGCCAAGCTTAACGAAAATGACCACAACCACTGCTTTGTTTCCGCTGGCTGGAAGGCGGCAACAAAAGAAAAGCAGTGGCTGTGGTCGTTTTCACGTCCCGTATTGAGTGGTAGTTCTGCTGCTGGGAGCTGCTGGTGTGTAGATAGGCCGAGTAGTGTCCGTGCTGAGGCTACCCGTAGTAGCGTACGAGCTGCTGCACGTGTTTCTTCTTCCCTTCGGTGCCAGGCAGGGTTGAGAGAAGTCAACGGAGTCGTGTTGAGAGAAGACGCGGTCGTCACCCAAACGGCTTTGCATGTGGTGTTCGTACGGTGTGGATGTCGAAGTCGTGAGACCGTAACGCGGCTAGGAGGAGAAACAACGGGCATCAAGATGTCATAGTGACTACAGGAGGACGTAGAATCTCAAGCCGCGGGCCCAGAAAGCCGCGGCCAGGCGCGCAATCCCGCAGAGTGCCGATCGCGAACGAAGTCATCACATTATACTCTGACGTTCCTCCTCCTCCTCCTCCTCCTCGTGCTCCTCCTCATCCCCCTCCCTTTCCGCCTCCTCCTCCTCCTCCTCCGCCCCCTCCCGTCCTCCGATCCTCTGCCCACGCCCCCCCCTCGAGGAGCCGGAGACAGGATCATCGTAGCGCGCACATCTCCGGCGGCCCGATAAGCGGTGAAGGCACCCGTCCATCATCCGCCACTTTTTTAGGCGCGCGCGCGCCAAGAGAGCCGCGCGAGCACTGGCAGCTCAGGCAGCCAAGCGGCGGCGGCGGTCTGGGCAGTTGTGCACTCCGCCGCCGCAATCGGCTCGCCGCCCCCACTCCCTCGGCCTCCACCCGTCACGCTTCCTCTTCGGGGGACCCCATGTTTCCCCGAAGTTGCTGTCTTCTCTTGTGCCCGACGCGGGCTCGATGCGGAGCCGACGCGGACTTGCACGGTTTCGACGTGGATCCGACGAGTCCGACATGGATTTTGCAAGGACTCGACGCGGATAGGGGCGCGACCGGACAGAGAAGGCCCCCCGAAGATGCAACATAGTATTCGTCATTCCCACTCACAGTCTTGTTCTTCTGCTATTACCCTTCGGCCAGTCCGCATCGAGACCAGTTGTGGAAAGCGAGAGGAGAGAGAGAGAGAGAGAGAGAGAAAGAGAGAGAGAAAGAGAGAGAGAGAGAGACATGCGACATCCTATGCCTCCCTCTCCACGCTTCCAATCGTGCTGATGTATCTCCATCCCCTGACGCGTATAAGCGCGTTCCAACGAAGACCCATCATGTTATACGCAATCGGAAAGGGGGAGCTGCGTGCATAGGAGGAGGCGGAGGAGAGGGAGGAGGAGGTGGGTGAGCAGGAGGATGAGCAGGAGGTCAAGGAGGATGAAGGACGAGGACGAGGACGAACAACAGCAGGAACTGGACTGGCAGGAGTGGGAGTAGCAGGAGGAGCAGGGAAAGGCGGAGGAGAGGAAATGATGGGGGGCGATAGCGATGAAAAAGGATTCGGATCCAGTGAAGTTGCTGCGCTTGGGCGAGAGCGCAGTTCTGAACGACGGAAGCAAAGTGCCGATCCGAGAATGAGTCCCGCGCTGCAGCGTAAACGCCGTTTTGAAAATACCGCAAACAACTGGATGCCACAACCTCCTCGGAAATGGCACATCTTAAAGCCCCGCGTGCAAAACACAACGGGAAGGGCGGGGTGCCTCCCGCACGTGGTCAGGGGAGCGAAGAGAGAGTAGAAGTCACAGGGTGTAGACACAGCCAGTGACAGAGGCAGAGAGACCGACAGACAGACAGACAGAGATCAGGAGGGAACAAAGCACACAGACACAATTATTCGTCGGTTCCCAGGAAATATAGGAAAATATGAGAAGTGTGGGGGGGAAGACAAACACCCAGAACATATGGGAAACTATGGGGAATTATTTTATTTGTGTGTATTTATTTGTGTGTCCTGGGGCCCCTTCAAGAGAGAGAGAGAGAGAGAGAGACGGACGGAGACAGAGAGCGCCCGGTGCCCTGCGGCGATGGGCCGCGCCGCTCCGAGGGAGGCCCCTGCGGCGGCGTCAGCGGTGCGCAGAGAGAGAGAGAGAGAGAGAAACAAACAAGTGAGAGAGAGAGAGAAAGAGAAGCAAACAAGTGAGAGAGAGAGAGAGGCAGAGAGAGAGAGAGAGAGAGAAAAAAAAAAGTGTGTGAGAGAGAGAGAGAGAGACAGAGAGAGAGACAGAGAGAGAGAGAGAGAGAGTGAGCGCCTGGCAGCCAGTCGTCCGAGGGAGCCGCTCCGAGCCAGAAGCCCGGGGCGCTCGAGCCCCGCAGCGGCGAGCCCCCCGGGCCGCGTGCGGGCTCCCCTCTCCAGTCGCGGGGCGTGGCACCCCTTTGCGGGTGGGCGAGAGCGATCGCAGCCCGTTCCCTCCCTCCCTCCCTCCCTCCCTCACTCCTCCCTCCTCCCTCCTCCCTCCCCTCTCCCCTCCCCCCTCCCTCCCCTCCTCCCTCCCTCCCCCTCCCTCCTCCTCCTCCCTCCCCCCTCCCTCCCCCCTCCCTCCCCTCCCCCCTCCCTCCCCTCTCCCCCTCTCCCTCCCCCCTCCCTCCCCTCTCCCCCCTCCCCCCTCCCCCCCTCCCCGGGAGCCCGTGCGGGAGCCAATCCGGGTCTCCCAGATGTCGGGGGCGGAACAGAGGGGGGGGATGACCAGGGGGAGGTGGATGTCATGGCGTGGTCATGCCGCCGGTCATGATTTGCACCCCCCCCCTCTTGGGCACCCCCCTCTTGGCCGCTCCCGAAGATGGGGTCGGAGCAGATGGGGTCGGAGGGTCGCGCCGCATCGCCGAGGCATCGGCGCTGCATCCGCGATGCGGCTCGATGTGGGGCCCCATGTTCTCCACGCCGACGTCGCCGCTGCATCGCCGACGTCGCCGGCGCATGGCCGATGCATCGACGATGTACCGCCGATGTATCGGCGATGCGGCGAGATCCTCCGACCCATCTACTCGGACCCCATCGAGGAGGCCTCTAGCCAAGCAGTCGGGAATCATCGGGCGGGGCCGGGATGAGGATGATCGGCCCCGCGCAGAGGGAGGCATGGGGGAGGGGGGGAGGGCTTCTCAGAAGCACCCCTGCTGCTCAGAAGGCGCGGGCCGTGCCTGCAGATGTAGGGCCCGCGCCCTCTCAGAAGCGGCCTCCTTCCAAGAAGCCTTCCCCCCTCCCCCTGCCCCCCTCGGCGCGCCGCCAGGGTGAGTCCGTTCCAGAGCGTTCCGGAACGTTTTCAGAGCGCTCCGGAACGCTGCGAGAAGGCCGCGCGGCGCCCGAGGCATCCTCCATGAGCCGCCGGATCTCAGCGATTCTTGATTTGTCCCCACCCGGTTTCGTCCTCGTCCTTGCTTCGTCTCAGATCAGGGGCCCGCCAACCCTTGCTGGCAGCACCCACGTGCCAACCAAGCGCCACCCCTCGATGCGCACGGGCACGCAGCGCTGAACACGGATATCAGGGGCTCCCCTTCCGTGACGTCCCCCTCGCCTCGCCCTAAGACGTATGTATTGTATGCGACCGGAGGTGAGCTCGAAAGGCGAGGATGACGCCACGGAAGAGGATGGTTTGCTAGGGGTCGTTGCGGCCACGCCCGAGGATACGGCAGGTTCGCGTCGAGTCGACTGGCGGCGACTCCAGCGCGTGCGTTTAAGGTTGAACGCCGTCCGTGGCCCAGAATGGGCCCGTCGTTGAACGATCCCGCGTTCATGATCGGATATTGGAACCTGTACATGACCAGTGGCGGGCTCTTTTTCAATCCCAGGATTTTTGGAGGGTCTAGGACGACGTCGGGGTGGTGTGGTGTATACTTGTTTTCCCGCTTTCATGGGGAAGCAACGAAACATGTATATACACCAGGATCCCGTATGCACCAAGATCCGCTTTATTGCCTGCAAATTTCCGAGCAGGCCTAGAGCACGCGTCGGTGTATAGAGCTCGGCTCCCTACATGAAAGAGCCGACCGTTCAAGTTGTAACGGTCCCCGCGGTGTCAGGAACCAGCGTTAAGTCGGGCCTGTCCCCCCACAGGGGGCTTTTCGACGAAAAAAATAGAAGATATTTCAAAAATGCTCAAAAATAGTACGAACATAGTTTGGGGACTATTTTTTGAGTATTTGTTTTGCCTTTTTGGGGCATTTTTTTGTTTTTCAATTTTCGTCGAAACTCCCCCTGTAGGGGGACACGCCCGACATAAAACCAGCGCCGGGGTCGACGCGCCGCGACCCCGCCGCACGCGTGCTGCGCGGGCCCGGGAGCTGCGTGTCGCGCACGGGGGCGGGCCCTTTTGGAGGCAGTTCCGGCGGCCGCGGCGTGCCTCCCTTGGGCCGGGTGCGGCACGGTCGTTCTAGCCTCCTCCTCCTCCTCCCCCTCCTCCCCCTCCTCCTCCTCCTCCTCCTCCTCCTCCTCCTCCTCCTCCGCCCCGGCTTTGGGTAGGGTAGGGCTGGGCATGCTGGGCTGACAGGGAGAAAGGGGGCAGAGCGCCCGCGCGCCGCCACTCGGGAGCGCGTGGCAGCGAGCGCGTGGCGCCGAGTGGACCCCCTCCCCCACGGCGCGCTGCCAAAGCGTTCCTCGGGTGGCCGTCTGGCGGCAAGTTCCCCACGCTTGGCCGGAGTAGAAAGGTGTCCCGCGCGTCGGGGGGGGGGAAGGGGTCTCTCTCCTCCCTGTCGGGCCGTGTCGACGCGGCGGCGCGCCCCCGCGCGCGGGCGTCAGCGTTGAGTCGGGCGTGTCCCTTTTACAGGAGGAAGGTACAAGAATAATCGAAAAATGGTCGGGGGACGATGTTTAGATTATGTTTGGAGTTTTCCTGTATATGTTCTGGCTACTTGTGATTCTTCGCCCAAGATCCGCTCATAGGAGGACACGCCCGACCTAACGTTCACGCCGCGGGAGGAACCCAAGAATGTCGGCCAGTGGCGCTGGGCGTCGCCAGCGCCTCGCACATCAGGGCGCGGCCACCGGTCGGCCGCCCTTTCGAGGCGGGTATTTCTCCATAGCCACCGCCTGGGGGGTCGATCTTCGCGGACCTCCACAGGCGGTGGATATGGATATGTTCGGGCACCTGGGGGCCAGCATAGATCTAGATCCATTGCCCGCTGGGGCACCAGGGCGGCGGTTCCCAGGAGGTGGATATGAATAAAAATCTACGCTTCCTGCCCCTGGCCTGTGGTGGTGGTTGGTGGCGGGTTGGTCCACGAATCCCACCCTGCGGAGAGACCCAAAGCAGCCAGTCGCGTGTCCCGCCTTCGACCTCCTCGCTTCTCTCCCTCTTTTGTTACTCCCCTCCTCAATCTTTCTGTCCCCCTTCAGAAGGAGTAGAGGGTTGAGGAGGAGGAGGAGGAGGAGAAGGGCGTGAAGTCCAGCTCCTAGTCTAGACGCTTCGCGTAACCCCAGCAGCCTCATGTTTATCTCTCATGTTCGTTATTGGTATTTGCTTTCCGCCCTCCTTTTCCACTGCGCTCATTTAAGTCGTTTCTCGTGTACAATCTCCTGGACGCCTCCCGACTTTACTTCGCCGCGGTCGCGATCAAACAAACACACACCAGCCCATCCAGAAACGATGCCAAGATGAATCGCCCCGATGGGGAATGTGGAGGAGAATGCAGTGCAATACATAACTGGGTAAGACGTCGCATCCCAACAGTGAGAGGATGGAGGAGGAGTCGGAGGTGGAGCAGAGGAGGAGCAGGAGCAGCAGCAGGAGGAAAGGGGGGGAATGTCTTGGAGTCCTCTTGGGGCGTCTTGGGGGATTCTTGGCAGTCCCGGGAGCCTGTTGAGGCGTCTCGGGTGCCTCTGGGGGGCCTCTTGGCATCTCTTGGGGTTCTCTTGGGCGCCTCTTGGGGGCATCTTGGGGGCATCGTGGGGGCCTCGGGGGGCCTCCTGGGCACCTCTTGGGGCCCGGTTGGCGCACCGCTGGGAGCAGCAGGGGCCATCTTGGGGCCGCCTTGGAGGAGATCGATCAAACGAGGTGGGCTCCTTACTCAGGGTCCTCCACCCAGGAGGCCGAAATGTGGTCAAAATCTTCGTGATATCAATTGCTTTGGGCTTTTCCCTGGGGCCATCTTGGGGCCGCCTTGGAAAAGATCGATCAAACGAGGTGGGCTCCTTGCTCGGGATCCTCCGCCCAGGAGGCCGAAATGTGGTCAAAATCTTCGTGATATCAGTTACTTCGGGCTTCTCCCTGGGGCCTCTTGGGGCGACGTGGCTGCTTCTCGGGGACCTCTGGGAACATCGGTGAGTTCTCTTGGGTGCCTCGTGGGGGCACCTGGGGCGCCTCGTAGGGGGCCTCTTGGGAGCCTTGGGGGCCATCTTGGGGCCATCTTGGGAGATCTCGATCTAAGGACGGGGGCTCCTTGCTTACTCCAGATTTCGTAAAAAAGGGAGGGGGGTCTCATTTCGGGGGGGGTCTCTTCCAGGCTATCTTGGAGGGCCTGGGGGGGGTCTGGGGACGATGTTTTGGAGGGTTCTCCCACGGGGGAGGTCTGAAATGGCTTGTCTTGGAGGGTCCAGACCCCCTCCCTTACAAAATCTGGAGTAGGGTCCCCCGTCCAGGAGGCCAAACTGTGGCTAACGTCTTGGTAACAATAGTGAGTTTGGCCTTCTCGCCAAAGCCTGTTGGGGCGTCTTTGGGTGCTTATTGGGGGTCCTCTTGGGGCGTCTTGGGGGTCTCTCGGGAGCCTCTTGGGGGCATATTGTGGGCCTCTTGTGGCCTCCTCGGCACCTCTTGGGGCCCTCTCGGGGCCACCTTGGGCGCCTCGGGGGCCATCTCGGAGGAGATCGATCAAAGGAGGGGAGCTCCTCGATGAGGGCCCCCCCCCAAGAGGGCCACATGTTGCCAACAACTCAGATACTTGGGCCTCCGCGGGAGACAGGGCGGGAGGGAGGAGGGGGAGAAGGAGCAGGAGCAGGAGCAGGAGCAGGAGCAGGAGCAGGAGCAGGAGCAGGAGGAGGAGGAGGAGGAGGAGGAGGAGGAGGAGGAGGAGATGGAGGAGGAGGAGGAGGAGGAGGAGGAGGAGGAGGAGGAGGCCACTCGGGGCGCCCCAGCGATCCGCGACCTCCCCTCCACACCCAGGGGGGGAGGGGGGAGGGGCGGGGGCCGAGGCCCCCCCAGGACCTTGGCATCGCTCGGGCGTGCGCATTTTTTTTCTCGGCGGGGACCATCGAGGACCATATATTTTTTCTCGGCGAGGACCATCGAGGACCATCCTGGACCATCGAGCAAAAAAAATAAATTAAAAAAAAAAAAAAAAAAAAAAAAAACGCACGAAATCGACACATGCACGGGAAAACGGACGTCCGAGCGACGGCAGGGGACCGCTATAATAGCCGTCTCGCTCGCTCCCGCCCGCGGCAGCCGTCCGAGGCAGCAGTCCATCGCCGAGCAGCGCCCGCGCCTGCCCTGTGCGCCACGGGCTCCGGTGCGCCCAGGCCTCCTCCTCTTCGTCCCTCCTCCTCCCCCTCCTCCTCCTCCTTCTCCTCCTCCTCCTCCTCCTCCTCCTCCTCCCTCTCCTCCTCCTCCTCCTCCTCCTCCTCCTCCTCCTCCTCCTCCTCCTCCCAAGCGTGCGAGGCGCGGCGAGCGCGGCACGGGCTCCACGAGCGCCCGGTGCGCCACGCGCTCCAGCCGCGCACTGCGCGCGCCACGTGCGCGGCGCGCCGCAGTGCGTGCGAGGTGCGCCACGTGCACAGCCGTCGCCGGGTGGATTCTGCATTGTTTTTGGACGAAGGATTGCAAAACAAAAAAAACCCAACGAAGGATTGCAAAAAAAAGCCCGAAGGCTTGCAACAAAAACCCGAAGGTTTTTTTGCAATCCAACGGGTTTTTTTTTCAAGGGCAGAAAAAACGCCCCTACCCTGGATTACGAGGCGCTGTGCGCTGAACCTCCTGCGGGCTGACAGGGTAAACCCTGCGTGATGTGCGGCGTCCTGGCGGCTCTAGGCTTTGGGGGGTCCCAGGAGGTTTACAGACCACGCACTTATAATCCAGGGTAGGGTCGTCTTTTCATCCGTCAATTTTTGCAATCCTCCGTTGCACAGCCGTCACCGGGTGGATTCTGTATTGTTTTTTGACAGGGATGGTCGGCCTGCGCGCAACAAGCAGTGTGCCGGCACCCGCGGGCATCCCTGTCAAAAAAGCCAGTGCGGAGTGGTCGCGGGGGGGCGCCCGCCGAGTGGTGTCGCGGGGCGGCCGGGGGCAAAGTGCATGCTGTTTTTTTTTTTGTTTTGTTCGGCAGGGACGGTCGGCTTTCGCGCAACTTGCTGCGAAACAAGCAGTCAGAGCCCCGAATCATCAGGGGTAACTCGGGTCAGGGCTAACTCGGGTTCCTTTTTCGAATCCGAACCCGAGTTACCCCGGTCCCGAGTTACCCCGGATAACTCGGGCATCCAGAGCCCCACATCATCAGGGGTAACTCGGGTCAGGGCTAACTCGGGTTCCTTTTTCGGGAATCCGAACCCGAGTTACCGCGGACCCGAGTTACCCCGGATAACTCGGGCGCCCAAAGCAGGGTGCTGGCACCCCCACCGTCCCTGTCAAAACCCATGCAGAGTGGTCGCGGGGCGCCCGCGCATGCTCGAGATTTGGAGGTAGAGAGCATCTTGTATTCTTGTTGACAGGGGTGGGGGGGGCATATCCCGGGTTGGCCCACAGTCGGGTGGGGGAGGCGATGTTTATTCAAAAAGGGCAGTGATAAACCCGTCACCGAAGGGGAAGAAGGGGGGTTGGAAGTGGAAGCGCTCTAAACAACTCACGCCCAGATGGCTGGTGGGATTCCCCTGGCTGGTCTCTCGCGTGGTAGTTCCGCCTGGCTTTGCTACAGTCGATCCGGTCGGGCATGGTATGGTGCTGCCGCGCGGAGAATGAGTGTTGCCCGGCCACGCGAGGCGGCGATTAGACCCAGGCCGCCGCCGCGTGCGCACCGCAGATCATATTATAATGCCAGACGCCGGCACAGACACTAGCTTTCGGGGGCCCTCGCTGGTTGCTGGTGTCGACGCTGGGCCCTCTCGCACCCTAAGACTCCTAGCGGTGCCTCACGCGACGCCGCTGGCGCGCTCCGCGCGCTGAGGAGTGGGTGGGTGCAGCGCCGATTCAAGAAGGCCGCGCGGACCTCCGAGAGTTTACTGCTCGTGTCTTTTCCGACAGTCGTTGGAAGGCCCAGCACGAATTCTCGTCGATCGCGTGACGCGAGTCCGAGGGTGCCCCAGAGCTGTCTGCGGGCGAGGTCGGGCACAATGCCCATGGCCTCCTGCTGCTGTGCATGCACCCCCGGTCCGCGATGATCGGTCCCTCGCTTGCTGCGACTTCAGATGCGAGTGGAGAATAATGGATCTGTCGCGCTGTTTCAACTTCCTGGGGTTCATCGCCGACAGGTGTTTCATAGCCAGCACCTCCCAGGAGCGTGGGCCCATCGCCGACCTATCGCCGACAATCTGCCGATTCCATGTTGATGTGTCCCCCCCTGAGCTGGTCCCTCCCTGATCGTTGCCCCTCAAACTCAGGCACTCTGCGTGTCAGGTCGATTTGGGCACAGGTGCTCGCCGACCTCTCCCTCTACCTGCCGAAGTCCAGTGCCTTCGGTAGCAAATCATGGGAGCCTGGCATTCCCTCTTATTTTGTTTTTAGCGTCGACTAGCGTCGATTAGCGCCTGGGAGTCGACGAGATAGCGAGGAATTAGCGTCGGTTAGCTTCGATTAGCGTCGATTTAGCGTCGACGAGCGTGGATTTGCAAGAGCCGACAAGATGGTATGGGAGGCTCCTGTGAGTTGCCACCAAAAGTGCCACAGCGCGCTCGCACGTTTGACTGTGATTCATTTCTTCTCCCCCCCCTCCTCCCCCTGCCGTTCTCACTTGGTCCCCCCCAGGGCCGCAAAGTTAAACGTGCTTCGCGCGTCGCGGCCAGTGTGGGAAGGCTGCCCTTCTTCAAGATGGTCTCGCGAGGGCGCCAAGATAACAGCGCGCTGCGCATCGCGGGGCGCCATGTGCCAGTTAGGCGACGGTCACCCAGGACCGAGCCTTCCTCTCCTCGCCCCATCCCATTCCTGGTTCTCGCGTCCCCGCCCCTCCAAAGGACGCAGCTCTTGCCTTGATTTTCGTTGGCGCTCGTCCTCCCACCCGTGCCCTCCCCCCTCCCTCCCTGGCTCGGCACCGGTCCTCCCCAAGACCCTACCCCCTGGCTCCTGTCTGGTCCTCCCCCAGGAGGAACATGATTACGATGATGATGATGATGAGGAGGAGGAGGAGAAGGAGGAGGAGGAAGAGGAGGAAGAGGAAGAGGAGGATGAGGAGGAGGAGGAGGAGGAGGAGGAGGAGAAGGAGGACGAGGACGAGGAAGAGGAGGAGGAACAGTATGTGAGGGGGAGGAGGAGGAAGAGGAAGAGGAGGAGGAGGAGGAGGAGAAGGAGGACGAGGACGAGGAGGAGGAGGAGGAGGAGGAAGAGGAGGAGAGGAGGAGGTCCGCAACCATTTTGGCTCAAGCCATTTTGGCTCAAGTTCAAAACGTTCGCACTGGCGGCTTTAGCTTGGACGGAGCCGAGGGGCTGGCCCACACGGGAGTTTCAGGCGCTGTATGTCGAGTTTAGGCATCGCCCTTCAGCGATTTCTTTGGGAGCCGTAACCAGGTAACGAGCGAGAGGTGAGTGGCCACGGGGCTCAGGCGTCGCATGCCCATCTCGCCTTTCTCGATACCGCACCAACCTTCCCGACCCAGGAGCGTCTTGAAAGCGGAGGTCAAGTCCGCCGTTCTCGTCCAACGGGTGCTGCTGCTGTTGGTGAGCGTCGTAGCCGCAGTAGTCAAGATGACCCACGTGGTGCTCCAGGCGCCGATGAAGACCATGAGGACGACGTCCAGGACTGTGGTGGCGCCGCAACTGCCGAACTGCGATCCTACGTCAACGAAACGAAGAAGAGCCTCCTCTCGGCCATCAGTCAAATCCAGTCCAGTGTATCTGCGCTGGCCAATACTGTTTCGAGTTCTTGCTTGTCGCTTTCTCACCAGGTCGAGGCCATGCTCGCATCGTGTGGGAACAAACAGCGGGCCACCGACAGCCGCTTGGAGGCAATGGAGAGAAAGATGCGGGCGTCGCAGTCGATCCGGGGGGTCTTGCAGTCGGAAGTTCCCCCCCATACGCCGCAAGCTACCCAGTAACCTTCGTTCGACCATGCTCCAGACACGGACATCATCGTGGCAAGGAGCAAGACGAACACGCCGAACCAGAACATTCTTCCAGCTTCGCAGAACTGGTTGCTCAGGGCCAGTCTCGCGCCAGCTGGCACCCAGATCGAGGCAGAGCCCGTCGTGCGCCGCTTCCAGCTTCGGGTCAAAGGCTCCGCACAGCATGCAGTTCGGAATCGAGCCTTTCATGCAGCGCCCAGCGCCAGTCCTGTGGAACGGGTAGAACCCTGCTCAGGCAACGGCAAGGAGTTCTTCCCCTTCCTCGTCCTCTCTGTCTCGCCCATCGGGATTGCAGATCCCTCTCCCGCCGTGAGCTCTACAATCGCACTCGCAAGTTCTCCTACCTCGCCAAGCTTGTAGCACCAGGCGCAGTTGTCAGCGTTCAAGATGCGAGAGGATCCCCGACCGAGCTCCAGGATGTTCTTTACAATTTGCGTCGGCCTGTTCAGGCGTCCCACTCCTTCCTCAAAGACTACCCCCACCCTGCAGACGGGGCCATCACCGTTCTTCCCGGCTTCTCCGGCAGCCGCCCCCCGGAAAAGCCAGGGGCCATCCTTGAGGCCCGGGTGCGCGGCAGGGTTTTGTTGGTTTCGCCGGTGCTAGGAGTGAATTCAGTGTGGATTCACGTCTTCATTTTTTATGTTGATTTTTCGTTTCGTGGCGATTCTGCCATGTTGCCGAATGTTATTATTGGACATCTCGCGTAATAACAGTTCGCGTGATTTTCAAAACCGTTTTGAAAATCACCGCCACGTCTATAGATTGCAAGATCCAGAATTTCGGGTTCGAGGGTTCCGCGCGGGATTGTATTCTCGCGATGACAGATCACACGACATCCGGGGGGGCCAGGAGGCACCCTTCCATAGGGCTCTGCTCCTCCTGGGCGGTTTCAACCTGTCTTCGGTTCCCCTCTGTCCCTGCGGGGACTTTTGGATCCTGGTGCTCAGGGCCCTCACGATCAACCTCAGGACCTTCCTGGAGAGCATCACGTTCCCCAGGGCCAGGCATGGCGGGGCCATCGAAGCCCGAGTCGGGACAGGTGCGTCCAGTCCCTCGTGGAGTCTTCGGTGGTGGAGCCCACCTCGCTACTGTGCGTCCAGCGACGCGCTTGCTGCGCTGGATCGTGTCTTCGCGCGGCTGGGCGCCGACGCAGCTCGCCGCCGCGGCCCAGGCCAAGGTTTTCCCAGATGTGCTCCACCGTGCGGATCTTTCCGATCATTCTGCCATCGTTGCCAAACTGTTTCCTAGAAGTGAACTCTCTGTGCTCCAAAGCGGGGTCCACCTCGAGGTCTACAAGAGCCCCAAGTATGCCGAGTATCGATCTACAGTAATCGAGGCGGAATGCACATCTGAGTTCCCCCCTTCTTCTTGCTGGAATGTTGCAAAACGCGATGAGAGAAGCCGCTCGAGCCCAGCTCGTGTTCGCTTTACCACGCTCGCTCGCACGATCAGCCTGCAATCCGTCAGCCGAGCCGCAGTTCGTTTGTGTCTTCGTGGTCTCCAGGTTGGGGAAGAGGTTCAGACTGCCCCCGCCAGGATTTTGCGGGTCCAGCTGCTCACCAGGTCCAGGTCTTTTCAGCTGACCCTACTGGTGAGACGGCTGCGTCAGTATACCTCCAGCGCTACGGGCGCGCGCAACCGCAGCGATCGTGCTCCTCCGACTCGCTTCCTAATTCGACGCCTGCTTCATTCCCCGCTGGCTTCTGCTCCGAAGCCGGACGGCCCGCCACGATAATCTCGGCAGCGCTGCCCGCGGGGCCACGCTACTCGCTATCCTTGAGGGGGTCTTGATGGTGCCTCGAAGGAAGATGGACGTCGTTAAACTTGAACGAGCTCGAGGGCGTCTTCATTCTAAAGATGTTGACGGGGGCTTTGAGGGGGCGAACTTATTTGGGAGCCAGTCGCTGTGAGGCACCGAGGTCTGGATATCGCCGATTGCAGAATCCGAGCGAACGCGTACATCTCATCACTGTCGAGGCGTGCCCCCGAAGTGGTCGATTTACGCATCGGGGATTTTGAAGAAGGGGGGGCGCGGAGGAAGTATGTTATACTTAATTGTTCGGTCGAGAGTCACTGGCCTTTCCGACGTTGCTGCTTGCGACCTCCTCGCATTGGTCTCAACCAACCAACCAACAAACCAACCAACCAACCTTATTCAGTCTTTCTCCGGGGCCGGCGGGCGAGGAGGAGGAGGAGGAGGAGGAGGAGGAGCAGGAGGAGGCGGAGGCGGAGGCGGAGGAGGAGGAGGAGGAGGAGGAGGAGGAGGAGTGGGAGGAGGAGGAGGAGGAGGGAGAAGACGAGCAGGACAAGGAGGAAACGGGAGAAGAGTAGGAGGAGGAGGAAAAGGAGGAGGAGGAGGAGGAAGAGGAGGAGGGCTTTCTGCTTTCAGCGGTTTCCCTCTTCATGTTTCTACCCACCTCTTTCGACCTGTGGGTATCGCTCCCCTAGGTTACCCGCGAGAACGGGGCGCGAAGGATATACCGCGCTCCGCGCGCCGCGCTCTGGGCCAACGCGGTGGCCCGTCATCGTCGTCGTCGTCGCCGTCGTGAGAAGAATGAAAAAACGGAGGATGAGGAGGAGGAGGAGGAGGAGGAGGAGGAAGAGGAGGAGGAGGAGGAGGAGGAGGAAGGGAGAGGGTTGGAGGAGGAGCAGAAGGAGCAGGAGGAAGAGGAGGAGGAGGAGGAGGAGGAGCCCGCCCGGCGGCCGGCGGCCCGCCGGCGGCCCCTCAGGTCCTGGCGTCCAGTGTTTTCGAGCCGGCCGTTTTTGTTTTTTGTTTCTGGGCCCCAGGGTTCTCGGGGGCCGGCGAAAGGGGGGGATTGGGAAAGGGGGGTTACGAAATTTGCTGCATGCAGCTGGTTTCGGCCTCGCCGAGGGGCCCATTCCTCGATACATAGCCGCCTCCGGCGGCGGGAGGCGCCGGGAAAATCAGCTACGTGAGCTGATTCTCAAACCCCCCCTTTGCTATCCCCCCCTTTCGCCCGACCCGATTCTCGCAGATCGATGCGGCCCGAGAAGCGACGCAGACCTGGGCTCAAGTCGGGCCTGTCCCTCTACAGGAGGAGTATCCAAAACTAATAAACAAGTAGTTTGGGGACGCTTCTCTGGACTATTTTTGATTATGTGGGGGTATTTTTGGTGTACTTGAAATTGTTCGTCCAAAATCCGCCCGTGGGGGGACACGCCCGACCTAAACCCAGGCCGCCCAGATGGGGTCGGCGTAGATGGGGTCGGAGGATCGCGCCGCATCGCCGATGCATCGCCGACGCGGCTCGAGGTGCAGCCCGATTTGCTTCCCGTCGACGTCGCCGATGCATCGCCAACGTCGTCGATGCATCGGCGGCTCGTCGACGCACCGCCGGCGCATCGCCGATGCATCGGCGATGCGGCGCGATCCTCCGGCCACATCTACTCCGACCCCATCCAGGAGGCTCAGGAGGGACAAAAAACACACAGACACAATTAATCCTCCATTCCCTAGAAAATATGGGAAAATATGGGAAGGGGGGGGGGAAGACAAAAACCCCAAAAATATATGAAACTATGGGGAGTATTTTATTTGTGTGTATTTATTTGCGTGTCCCAGGGCCCCTTCATAGCAGAAGGATTCTGTCCAGGGCTCCGGGCGTGATTTTTCAGGCTGCTGCATGTCCTCGCCGCGTCTGATGCCAGCGCGCGGCCCCCCGCGCCCGCAGAGGAGCTCATGGGCGGCGTCCGCGAGCAGAAGGCGCGGCGCCGCCCGCGGGCGCAGGGGAGGCCAGAGGAGGAGGAGGAGGAGGAGGAGGAGGAGTGAGGAGGAGGAGGAGGAGAGGAGGAGGGAGGAGGAGGGGGATGAGGAGGAGGGAGGAGGAGGAGGAGGAGGAGGAGGAGGAGGAGGAGGAACGTCCGTGCCGAGCGGCTCCCGGTGGCGCACTGGCGCGGGCGCCCCTCCCGCGGCGCGCCCGTGTTGGACGGGTGCGCGCGGGGGGGGGCTGGCGCGTGCGAGGCCCCCGGCCAGCGGGAGAGCTCGCAGGGGTCCTCAGGAGGGAAAAAAACACACAGACACAATTAATCACCGACTCCCAGGAAAATATAGGAAAATATGGGAAGTGGGGAGGAAGACAAAACCCTAGAACATATGGGGAAATATGGGGAATCCGGTTATTTGTGTGTATTAATTTGTGTGTCCCAGGGCCCTTTCAGTTCCATCGGTCGTTGGAAGCAGGGACTTTTTGGACTCCCAGGTTCCAGGTCTGTTTTAGCCGCTTTCCTAGTTCGAGAGTCGATTGCGTGTCCCTCTGCCCTCCTCTGGCAGGAGGCGGGCGGAAAGCCAATCTATTTCCAACGCCTTTCTGCTTCGTGTTCCTACCTACTTCTTCCGACCGATGGGTACGCTGGTACCTGCGCCCGAAATTCCCTCGGGCCGGCGATGGCCTTGGGAAGGGGAGAAGGGAGGGGGAGGGGCAAGCTAGGTGCGCTCGCGTCATATGTGACGTCCTACCCCTCCCTCCCATCCCTTACCATGGCGTAGATCTCCTCTCTATTCGCACACTCGGATGTCGTAGCATGGCGTAGCATTACATGGCATATCATGGTGTTGAAGATAAACGCGTAGCATGACATAGCATGGCGTGGTGACGCCCCAAAGGGGGGGTTTCTGCGGCCCCAGAAATCACCGAATCGACAGAATGTGTAATCATTTCCGATGTTTTTTTCGGGGGGGGGGGCATTTTTTTGATTTTGGGGTTTATTTGGAAGGACCGAAAACCATGCCGTGGCATGGCGCTGGAAATAACGTAGCACCCCGCAGATGCGGATAAGAGAGAGGGGGCGGTGGGGACGTCGGCAGTCTGCGAGACTCTGGAACAAACCGCCGCAGGCGCCAAAGTTTCACAAATCATGCAGCCCGCCCCAGGCGCCGATTTTTTCTTCAAACCAATGTGGATCGGTCGCGGGTGGGTCGCGGGTGGGTCGCGGGATGGGTCGCGGGTGGGTCGCGGGGTGGGTCGCGGGTGGGTCGCGGGTAGGTCGCGGAGTGGGTCGCGGGGTGGGTCGCGGGTGGGTCGCGGGGTTGGTCGCAGGTGGGTCGCGGGTGGGTCGCGGGTGGGTCGCGGGGTGGGTCGCGGGTGGGTCGCGGTTTGGGTCGCAGGTGGGTCGCGGGGTGGATCGCGGAGTGGGTCGCGGGGTTGGTCTCCGGGTGGGTCGCGGGGTGGGTCGCGGGTGGGTCGCGGGGGGGACGACGACAACAACAACAAGCAGAATTCTCACCACGGATTTTCACTTCAGCCACGCACTCGGATGACGCCCCCTCACTCTGATGACGCCAGCGCTGCAGCGGGAGCACGATTCGGAGCGGGCGGAAGCGCGGAAATGCGGCCAGCATAGCAGCGGGAGCACGGTTCGGAGGACGCGTAGCCTGACATGGCATGGCGTGGCGACGTCCCAAAGTGGGGGGGGCTTCAGCGGCCCCAGAAATCAACGAAACGGCACGAAATGTGTAATCACTTCCGATGGTTTTTGTTGGGGAGTCATTTTCTAGATTTTGGTGCCTATTTGGAAGGACCGAAAACCATGCGTGGCATGGCTCTGGAAATAATGACGCCAGCGGTGCAGCGGGAGCACGATCCAGAACGAACGGAAACGTGGAAATGAGGCCAGCGCTGCAGCGGGTGCACGATTCGGAACGAGTGGTAGCCCGAAAGTGAGGCCAGCGCTTCAGCGATAACACCATTTTGAAAGAAAAACGCCCAAGCGAAGGCCCGCTTGCCGGATGGAGGAGTGCGTGGTAGGATGGGGAGAGTTGGTCAGGGTGTCGGGGTGGGTGAGGTAAGGCCTTGCCTTTCGCGGCGATGCGTCCGCGCGTCGCGGCGCAGACGCCGGGCTTCTGGGGCGAGGCGAACACCTTCCTGCCGGACGCTGACTACAGCATCGATCGGGCCGCAGCTGCCAGCCCCGCGCGCAGCGGACGTCGTCGCCGTCGTCTTGCGTTGTATGTTCCTAGACCTTGTGCAGCGTGTGCGCACATAAGATATAAATGCAGGCGGGTGTCTCGCATACGTTTTTGATCTCCTTGCAGTCATGAGGGGCCCATGGTGCACCAAATGAAGTCGAGCGTTGATGGGACGTTGTTCCACCCTTGCTTCTCATATGGAGATTTCTCACTGTGCGTATCTAGTTGTTCCAGCAGCTGCGCTGTTCCAGCAGCTGCACAGAAGGGAGGCGATCCGTGTTTTGTGAGCCTGGCGCGACCCCAATCAGGGGCACATGTGCAATGCATCGCAATCGAGTTCAACTCGATGAGGTGGCATGCGGCATGCGGTCACATAGCATTTTACTGCATATGAATGCCACAACCCCCGATGTTGTGGATAAGAGAGAGAGGGGGATGTTGGGCAGTTTGCGAGGCTCGAAGACACAGATGAAGAAGCCCGCCACAGGTGCCGAAATTACACCTTGCGCGATGTGGATGGGTTGTGCGTGGGTTGTGCGTGGTTCGCAGGGCGGGTGGGTCGCGGGGGAGAAACTTTCAGATCCAAACAGGGCGGATCAGATCCCAACCGCACGGTTCAGATCCCAACCGGTAATAGAATTGGAACGGTTCAGATCCCAACCGAGTTTGTTCGAGTTTCCAAGCGATTCGTAGGCGCTCCATAGGCGCTCCAGAGGCGCTCCTTAGACACTTAGTCGGTGCTTCCTGGAGGGGGCCTCCCCGGCTCAGTGACGGATTCCCGTGGGTTCCTTTTCGGCTTCCTGACGGATTCTTGCGGATTCCAATGGAATTCCGAGAGGATTCCGAATGATTCCACGGCTCTTGAGGGATTCGCTCAGGCTGCATGAGCAGCCCCAAAAAGAATTCTCGAGGATCCCTGAGGGATTCCGAAGGATTTCTGATAGATTCTAGCGGATTTCTACGGGATTCCTGAGGGATCCCTGAAGGATTCGCTCGGATTCCTGAGGATTCTTGCAGGTTACTGCGGATTCCTTAGGATTCCTTTGTCTTCCTACAGGAGTCCTGAGGAAGCTCCCTCGCGCGTTGCTGCGCAGCCACTTTGTGGCCTCGTGCATGAACGGGCGGCCTTCCGACACATTTGCTTAACATTATATGTGTTTCCCGGTAGAAATCCAAGTGCAAATGCGCCAGCCCCAGCCCCACGTAACATCATAGAGCATTTCGTGTTCTACCAATCGGAATTATATGATAGAAAATACGGCGATCACAGTCTCCAGCTGATTTGGTTCTTAAATCGTGTTTTCCCCAAACATATAGGCCCACACATAGGACACTCGCGGATCCCAGCTTCCAGCATGATTCGTTTATTTTCCAGTGATTTCACACTCGGACGTCAGACAAAAGCACCGACCCCAGCCTCCCGCATCATTCTCGCATGTTAAATTCAACAGGAATTGCGCCGACACCAGCCTCCAACATAATTCTTTAATTGTATGTTTCTTTCAATCGGGAGCCAATGCATAGTACATGTGCGGGTCTCAGCCTCCAGCAGAATTCTGTCATATTAGATTTACCTTCCACTTGGACTTAAACAAGAGATGCGGCGACCCCAGTCCCGCGCATGATTCTCAAAACTTCAAGTATTCTCCAACAGGAGTATCCAATCGGAAATGCGTTGATCCCAGCCTCCAGCAGAAAGTTTTAGGAATGCGTCTTCCCAACTGGACTTCAACATGGCATGCGTCGACCACAGCGTCCAGCAACATACTTACATACGCGCCTTGTTTTTGTAATCCGAAGCGTATTAGGAGACGCACTTTTCCCAGCCTCCCATCTAGGCCAGTCACCATGGGAACCGAGCGAGGTTCTTTAAGGGCTACCATTCGAATTGCATTGCCAATGTGATCCTGCAATGGCATGTTTCAACAGGACTTTTTCTGGCGGTTGGGGTCTGACCCGTTCCAGTGTTCCTATCGGTTGGGGTCTAAACCGTCTAGTTGAGATTTGAACCGTCCAGTTGGGATTTGACCCCATCGCGTCGCGGGTTCGCGGGTGGCCGTGGTGCTCGTCGGGGATACGTGTCACGCGCACGCGTGCCGATGCGCATGTTGGATACCCACCAGCCCATGCAGATACGATGCCCAGGCGAGTTGAAGACGACGACGGCAACGACGAGTCAACAATACAGCCTCCGCGGAAGCTTTAGTCCGCGAGTTTTTGCGAAGTTTGTTGGAGGCCTTTTGGAAGGCCTATTGGGGCCATGGCGACGACGGCAACGACGGCGGCGGCATGGATGCAGACGACGGCGATGGCGCAGACGTAGCCCACGTCCACGCCGACTACGGCGGCGGCGGCGACGGGGACGGCGCAGACGGCGACGTCGACGACGGCGTGGACGTAGATGGCGGCGGCGACTGCGACGGCGACGACAGGCGAAACAGACGACGGCGGCGGCGACGGCCGCGACGACGGCAGCGGTGACGGCGCCAACGACGGCGGCGGCGACGGCGACGGCGTGGACGTAGACGGGCCTCCCCGCAGGAGGCGTGCGTGGAGGCGCGCCTGCAGGCCAGAGAGCCCCCCCCCCCCCCGCGCGCGCGCGCGCGTGAGCGCTGTGCGCCGCTTCCCGCTCTAGGCTGGCACATCTCGCGGGCCCACGGAGCGCTTGGCCGCTGAGGGTGGCCTCGCGGGCTCCTCCTCCACCTCCTCCTCTTCCTCCTCCTCCTTCTCCCTCCTACTCTTCCTCCTCCATTCTCCTCCCCTCCTCCTCCTCTTCCTTCTCCTCCTCCTCCTCCCCTCCTCCTCCCTCCTCCTCCTCCTTCTGTTTCTCCTCCTCCTCCCCCCCTCCTCCTCCTCCTCCTCCTCCTCTCCTCCTCCTTCTGTTCCTCCTCCTCCTCCTCCTCCTCCTTCTGTTTCTCCTCCTCTTCCTTGGTGACGTGCGCTCCTCCGCCTCCTCTTCCTCCTCCTCCTCTTCCTCCTCCTTTCAGGTCAAGAAGACAACGAGCAGGCAGCCCAGGATCAGCAATACATTGCACCCTCGTGCGAAGCAGTGCGCTGGGTTATGCAAGCACATGTCTTCCCACGGACCAGGACTGGAGTTCAGCACTGCCGCCGGCACTTGGGCCTGCAAGCACAGTGATGTTTCTTGAAGCGCCATACAGTCGGGGCGTTGACCTAAGGGACCCTAAATAAGGAACGAGGCCCCTTTTTTCCATAAGTTAACCTTCGATTTCCTGTCGAAAACATAAGGAAAGCCTGAGGCAAGCTGTGAAACACTTCAGGAACGCGGAGCCCCTCACCAACGAAAAGGGTTCCTTCTTCAGGGCCCCGACTGTAACGCAGTCCAATCCGCTCCCGTTCTCCCTCCCTCCAGCCCTAGACCTCCGACGTCGCCTCCGTTGCGCAGCGTGGGCCCCCCCGGACTTCTCGACCCCGCCCGCGGGGCGTCTGGGCGGACTGCCACAGCCGGCTCTGACGAACGGGGGGGGGGATTGTATGACGACGCGAAGATCGGGACAAAATCGGATCGGGATAACTCGAAATCTCTGAGAATCGGCGGGTTTGGAGGATGTATTGGGCGCCGCGGCCGCTCCAGAGCGTTGCGGAACGCTCTGAGAGCGCTCCGGAGCGCTCTGGAGCGATTTATATTCCGATCCTGGCCCTGTTTCAGATTGCGACAGGGGGGATCGAGATTCGAGGTCCGAGGCCTTCGGGCGTCCTCGTCGCTTCTCGGCAGCGGCAGCCTGGGCGCTCGTGCTCGGTTGCGCACCTGCGCTCGCCCTGCACGCGCCTTCCTGCTCCTGCTCGTCTGCCTCCTCCTCCTCCTCCTCGTCGTGCTCCTCCTCCTCCTCCTCCTCCTCCTCCTCCTCCTCCTCCTCCTCCTCGTTGTCCTCGTTGTTTTCCTCCTCCTCGTTGTCCTCGTTGTTTTCCTCCTCCTCGTTCTCCTCTCCAGCCTCGGGATCCTTGTGCGGCAGCGGCGCCGAGCCACGAGCGCTCCCGGGGGGGGGGGGTCCGCGTCGTCCCGAGCGGCCGGTGGAGACCCGAGCTATGCTGGAGTCGGGCGTGTCCCTCTACAGGAGGGATACCCTCCTCCTCCTCCTCCTCCTCCTCCTCCTCCTCCTCCTCCTCCTCCTCCTCCTCCTCCTCTCCCTCGTCCTCCTCCTCCTCCTCCTCCTCCTCCTCAAACTATTGTCTAGGGGCGATTATTATGTTTTCTATGTTTGACTATTTTAGAGCAGGTTTGGATTCATATTTTTCTTTATCTTCCAAAACCCGCCTGTAGTGAGACATGCCCGACCTGAAGCTACGTTCCGAAAACAAGACGACGAGGGTCAGTCGAGTCGGACAAGACGGGGGATCGGGAAAGGCGGGGTTGCGAGGTCTGCGGCGCACGGCTGGTTTCGCCCCAGGGGGCCGCCTCGTCTGGATGCACAGGCGCCTTCCCGCTCTAGACTGCGATGGGAGGACAAGCTCCGTCGGCTGATTCGGGCCCCCCCTTTTGTATCTCCCTATATCCCCCCTTTCCGACCCGGCGCAAGTGATCAAAGATCGCAAGGGCAGAAAGATGGGGGCGGACGCTTTTAACTAATTCTTTGGGCCGAACATGGATTTCTGAACGGGACATTGTTGCCGATCGAGGGTGACCTCGCGAGAGGAGAAAAATACAAGTTCGAGGATCGAGAGGTCTTTCGCCGTTTTCGGCGTCTGGGGGCTCCTCCTCCTCCTCTTCCTCCTCCTCCTCTCCTTTCCTCCTCTTCTTTCCTCCCCCCTCTTCCCCCTTGTCCCCTCTTCTCTTTCTCACTTTTCCCTACCTCCTCAAACCCCTTCCTCCCACCTCCCCTTCCTCCTTGTCTCTCCCTCTCTCCTTCCTCACGTCCCCCCCCTTACCCCCCCTTTCGCCCTCTCCTCTGGCCCCCATCCTTCCTGGGAGACCCCGGGGGCTTCCACGGGTCCCCAGAGGCTCCTGGAGTCTAAGCATCGAACAAGACAAACGCCATAAACATAAACTTTTGGCTGCGGATTTCTTGGATCCGCGCTGGGACCCTCTGGCGGCACCTCCGGCGCTGCCCCTGGCGCGCTCCGCGCGCCAGGGGTGGGGGTCCAGCGCAGATCGAAGAAACTTACGCGGAGCGCCAAAAGATATGTTTATGGCGTTTGTGCTTCTTCCTTTTTCGTCTTCTGCAGCAGAGGTTGCAAGAGCGCCCTGATTTTTGTTGCAGCCCCCCGAATACATCATTCTGCTTCGGGGCGATAGGCCTTGGGGACAAATGCGTCGACCTCCCTCCTCGGTGTGGCCAGATCTTACCTCCGCCGGCTTGCACCGAGCTTCTGCTGGCTTCTGCTGGCAGAGCTGTCCCGAAACCATGCAGCATCGACTGTAAATAAGTTGCCGAGCATTTGCGCAAACATCGAAAGCAGCACAACACACCAGAGCACGTCAGATAACCTGCTAGGGGAGGAGGCTGGAGTGAAGAACAAGGCCAAACAAGAGTTACCAGAAACGTGCCCCAGACTTTTGAACACCTCCGAAAAAATCCTCCCCTCCCTCCGCCTCAGACATCTGACGCCATGTGTTTGCTCGGCATCGTGGCTCCCCAGAGGTCTGGACTCGTTGTTTTGGCAGGGAGGCACATGACAACGGGTAGAGCAAAACGAAAAACAGCACGAACACAACACGACATCGCGTTTAGGTCCAGCCCTGCCGCTCGATGTTGACTCACCCTGCGTGTGTTCTCGTGCAGCGTTGCTGTTCAGGATATCCGTAAGGTCTTCGCCCCCTGCCGCCGGCCCACTCTCTATCATAATGGGCTATATCAGAGTCGCGTCGGTGCGTCTCGGCGCTGCCTTGGCGCATCTGGGAACATCATGCGGGCGCGGATAGGAATCGTCAGAGCATATTGAGACGGTGGCGTTATCGAAGATGCCTACGGCGGATCACCGTCGCCCCTTGCCTTTTGGAAGCGCCTGCGTGGCTGAAAGTTGGGCCAGAGCTTGGCCAAGCTATCGGGCCACGCGTTCCCCGAGTGGGTTTCGAAAGCCTTGGGGAAAACCGAGTCGGGCGAGCTATCGGACCAGGTGGTTTCCGAGTTTTCGGGCCTCCTGGAGGACGTCTTGGAAGGGTCTTGGGCCGTTTTGGAGGCCTTTGGCGGGCCTTTTGGGCAGTCGACGGCCATCTTCAGGCCATCTGGGGCCGTCTTGGGTGCATATTGGGGCCATCTTCGCTGTCTTGGAGGCCTTCTTGGCCGTCTTGGAGCCATCTTGGGGGCCATCTTGGCCGTCTTGGAGGCCATCTTGGGCGTCTTGGAACTCTCTTGGGCCGTCTTGGGGCCTTGTTGGGGCCCTCTTGGGGGCCTCTTGGGCTGTCATGGGCCGATCTTGTAGGCCTCTTGGGCGCTCTTGGGTCGATGTTGGGGGCCTCTTGGGCCGTCTTGGGCCGTCGGAGAGCTGAAAAGAAGAAAATGCCAAAGTCTTTCAAACACCATAGGCAAATCAATGGTTTTTGCCCTGTCGGGCCTTCCTGGAGGACGTCTTGGAGGGCTCTTGAGCCGTCTTGGAGGCCTCTTGTGGGCCTATAGGGGCCATCGTGGCTATTTTGGAAACCATCTTGGCCGTCTTGGAGGCCATCTTGGGGTCGTCTGGCGCGGGCAGACCGACGACCTGGAGAGTTTACGTGTCCTTCTTCCGTGCCGGCGGGACGGGCCGAAGCCCCAGGGGGAGTTCTAAGGTCCGCCGCCCCCTGCTTGCAGGGGTGCACGGCGTGCTGGACGAGCTGTCAGGTTTTGGTTTTGGTTCTTTTTCCAAAAGAACTCCCCAGTGGGCTCCGGCAGAACCCGCCACCGTGCGCAAAAACGGCCGTTTCGCTCGGGACATCCTCAAAAAATCGCGAAGATGGCCCAAGATGGCCTCCAAGTCCGCCCGAGATGGTCCAAGACGGCCTCCAAAACGGCCCAAGAGAGTCCAAGACGGCCCAAGACGGCCCAAGAGGCCCCCCAGAGGCCTCCCAGACGGCCCAAGAGGCCTCCAAGAGGTCCTCCAGGAGAGTCCGAAGAGGCCAAAATCATTGATTTTCCTTGGTTTTTGAAGGATTTTGGCATTTGCGCCTTTTCGGCTCTCCGACGGCTCAAGACGGCCCAAGAAGCCCCCAAGATCGCCCAAGAGGCCCCCAAGAGAGCCCCCTGATGGCCCAAGTGGCCTCCAAGATGGCCCCTAGAGGGCCCCAAGACGGCCCAAGAGGCCTCCAACACGCCCAAGATGGCCTCCAAGACGCCCAAGATGGCCTCCAAGACGGCCCTGGAGCGCCCCAAGAGGGTCCCCCGTTGGCCCAGAAAGGCCCCCAAAACGGCTCCCGACGGCGTCAGACGTGCCAGGAACCCACCAAGATGGCCGAAGTTGGCTCGAAGCTGGCCCAAAAGGGCCCAAGAGGCCCCCAAGAGGGCCTCCAGGAAGGCCAAAAGATGCCAAAATCACTGATTTTCCCAAGGTTTTTGATGGATTTGGGCATTTCCCTTCTTTCGGCCTTCCGACGGCCCGAGACGGCCCAAGAGCCCCCAAAGATCGCCGAAAGATCGCCCAAGAGGCCTCCAAGACGGCGACGATGACCATCAAGACGCCCACGTGTTCCCCGAAGGCTTTCCAAACCGATTCGGGGAACACATGGTCCGATGGCTTGGCAGGTCTGGCCTCAACGTTCGGCCACATAGGCGCTTCCACAAAGGCAGGGGGCGGCGGTGATTCGCCGTAGGCGTCTTCGATCCAAAACCGAAAGGGTTTAGCACGCCGGGCGCCCTTGTGGCAAGCCAACAGGGGGCGGCGGATCTAAGACGCCTACGGCGAATCACCGCCGCCCCCAGCCCCTTTGGAAGCGCCTCTGTGGCCGACAGCTGGGCCAGAGCTTGGCCAAGCTATCGGGCCAGTTGTTCCCCGAGTCGGTTTGGAAAGACTAAGGGGAACACATGAGGGAGCAAGAAGAGGAGGAGGGGGAGGATGAGGAAAAAAGAGGAGGAGGAGGAGGAGGAGGAGGAGGAGGAGGAGGAGGAGTCTTGGGCGCCTCTTGGGGCACTCTTAGAGCCTCCTGGGAGCTTCCTGGGGGCCTCTTGGAGGGTTTTGGGCGGCCTTTGGGCGCTTCTTGGGGGTCTCGTTGGCCGTCTTAGGGCGTTCCTGGCTTGTCTGACGCCGTCGGAAGCCGTCTTGGGGGCCTGTATGGGTCGTCTCGGGGCCTTCTTGGGGCATTTCACAGCCGTCTTCGAGGCCATCTTGGGCGTCTTGGACGCCTCTTGGGCCACCTTGGGCCCCTCTTGGGGCCGTCTTGGTGGCCTCTTGGGCCATTTTAGGCCGTCTTGGATGCATATTGGGCCGTCTTGGAGGTATCTTGGTGTCATCGTAGCGGTCTTGGAGGCTATCTTGGCCGTCTTGGATGCCTCTTGGGGCCGTATTGGGGGCCCCTTGGGCCGTTATGGGGCCATCTTGGAGGCCTAGTGGGCGATCTTGGGGCGATCTTGGGGGCCTCTTGGGCCGTCTTGAGCCGTCGGAATGCCGAGACGAAGCAACTGTCAAAATCCTTGAACATCCCAAGGCAGAGCAATGATGCTGGTCTCTTCGGGCCCTTCTGGACGACCTCTTGGAGGCCTCTTGGGCCGTCTTGGAGACATCTTGGGGGCCTCTTGGGCCGTCTTAGGCCGTCTTCGATGCATTTGAGCCGTCTTGGCATCTTGGGGCCATCTCAGCCGTCTTGGAGGCCACCTTGGCCGTCTTGAAGGCCTCTTGGGGGCCTCTTGGGGCCGTCTTGGGGGCCTCTTGGGCCGTCATGGGGCCATCTTGGAGGCCTTGTGGGCGATCTTGGGGCCATCTTGGGGGCCTCTTGGGCCATCTTCTCGGAATGCCGAGAAGAAGAAGAAGAGCAAGAAGCACATGCAACAATTTTTCAACACCCCAAGGACAATTAGTGATTTTGGTATCTTCGGGTCCTCCTGGAGAACCTCTTGGAGGCCTCTTGGGCCGTCTTGGAAACCTCTTGGGGGCCTCTTGGGCCGTCTTGGGCAATGTTGAGGCCATCTTAGGCCGTCTTTGATTGATCTTGGGCCGTCTTGGAGGCATCTTGGGGTCATCTTAGCCGTCTTGGAGGCTATCTTGGCCGTCGTGGATGCCTCTTGGGGCCCTCTTGGGGCCGTGTTGGGGGCCTCTTGGGCCGTCATGGGGCCATCTTCGAGGCCTAGTGGGCGATCTTGGGGCGATCTTGGGGGCCTCTTGGGCCGTCTTGAGCCGTCGGAATGCCGAGAAGAAGCACATGTCAAAATCCTTCAGAAACCGAATGCAAAGCAATGATTTTGGCCTCTTCGGGCCCTCCTGGAGGACCTCTTGGAGACCTCTTGGGTCGTGTTGGGCCGTCTTGGAGGCTTCTTGGGCGAACTTGGAGGTATCTTGGACTCTCTTGGGCCGTCTTGGAGGCCGTCTTGGACCATCTTGGGCGGACTTGGAGGCCATCTTGGACCATCTTGGAGACTATCTTGGGCCAGCGTGGCCATCTTGGAGGCCATCTTGAGCCGTCTTGGGGGGTTCTTCCGGGATTGAGATCCCGTTCGGGTGGCCAGCGGGACGGGCCGAAGCCCCAGGGGCAGTTCTTGTTTGGGAAACGAACCAAAACCTACACCGAAAGGATCCAGCACGCCGGGCAACCCCGGGCACCCTTGTGGCAAGCCAACAGGGGGCGGCGGATCGAAGACGCCTACGGCGAATCACCGCCGCCCCTGCCCCTTTGGAAGCGCCTCTGTGGCCGACAGCTGGGCCAGAGCTTGGCCAAGCTATAGGACCATGTGTTCCCCAAATCGGTTTGAAAAGCCTTCGGGGAACACGTGGGCATCTTGAAGGTCCTCTTGGCCGTCTGGAGGCCATTTTGACCCTTTCGAGCCTTCTTCGAGGACGTCTTGGAGGGCTCCTGGGCCGTCTTGGAGGCCATCTTGAGCGTCTTGGAGGCCTCTTGGGCCGTCTTGGGGGCCTCTTGGGGCCGTCTTGGGCCTCTTGGGCGATCTTTGGCGTGTCTTGGGCCGTATCGGGCCGTCGGAAGGCAGAAAAAAAAGCAAATGCCCCAATCCTTCCAAAGCTCGTTGGACATCAATGATTTGGGCCTTTTCGGGCATTTCTGGAGGCCCTCTTGGAGGCCTCTTGGGCCGTCTTGGGCCATCTTAGGGCCATCTTCGGCCATCTTGGTGGGCTCCTGGCCCGTTTGACGCCGTCGGAATCCGTTTGGGAAGGCCTCTCTGGGCCAATTTGGGGCCCTCTTGGGGTGCTCCAGGGCCGTCTTGGAGGCCATCTTGGGCGTCGGAAAGGCCTCCTGGGCCGTCGTGGGGGCTTCTCGGGGCTGCCTCGAGGCCCTCTTGGGGCCGTTCTTGGGGGCCAGCTTGGAGGCCTCTTGGGCGATCTCTCTGGGGGCCCCCTTGTGGCCCTCAAGGGGCCTCTTGGTCCACCTGGAGGCAGTGGAGGCAGTGCCTCTGCAGAGGAGGGCGGGCGAGGGGGCCGTGGGTTCGGTGCCACCCCAACATACTTTCACTATATGTGCGTCGCCCCCTCAGGGGCGACGCGCGCACCGAGAAATCTTGTAGTATATGCGTCGTCGCGGGCGCTTTCTGGCCACACCGCTCGGGAAACGATGTACTACAGGATGTTCATACTATATGTTCGGTTCGGACGCGCGCCTCCAAGGAGGACATATAGTATTAGCATGTCCCTGTGCGTCCCGTGGGTGTCCCTCGGGACTCGGCTCGGCCCACCTCGGAGGAGCCCCGAGGGCGCCCGCGGGCGGCCCACGGGCTCCGCTGCCACGCCCCCTCGGCGTCTGGCTCCCAGGGCCGCGATGCCCGAGGGGCAGCGCCGAGTCGACGCGGGCGGAGACAGCACGCTCCAGCAGATCATTATGAACAGGACGAAGAAGAAGAAGAAGAAGAAGACAAACCATAAGAAGAAAAATAAGAAGAAACATAAGAAACATAATAATAAGCGAAGAGGTAGAGTCCAGGTAGAGCCCGGAGAGCACCACGACAAGACATGGGCTAGCAAGCAACCGCAGCGGCCACTTCAGAGTGCACCAGGCACTCCCAGCAGACAAGCAAGACCCCAGCCTACAATAGCTTGCCCAGTCATGCGTGGGAACATGTCCCCCCTGGGTTATCACGCTCGGGGGGACAAGTCAACCGCAGAAATGAGCACACAGCAAGCCGAGGGTAGAGCATGCGCTGTCGGTCTTGCACACCAGCACGCCTCAGTAGAGCAACAAGTATCCGGCAGGCAAAACCAAGTACAGTATGATCATCACGTTCCACACACCGTAGAAGATGGTAGCCTTGAACACAATAGAAAGTCACAGCAGCACGCAGATGGCAAGGAGAGTCCGGCTGAGGCCAAGAGAGGACATGAAGTCGGCAACACAGCGCAATCACAATTGGCCAGCATTTTGCGGAGACAGCTCCATGTAATAAAAGGCAAAGAAGAGAACAAGAGTAAGTTGCACGCCGGAGCATACCACAATCCGCCATCGTACATGAGACAGGCATGGCACGTCGGCTCCCACAAGAGTGGCACCCGCTCTGAAAAGCCATGGCCTCCACCACACGGTAAGTATTGAACAACAAGATCTGAGACGCCAGCGACCATGTGAAATATTGGTACCTCTTTGCATGAATCCCGCGCTTGGGGACTGAATTGGCTGCGTTTAGTGTTTAGTCGCTGTTGTGGCATTCCTCTGTACACGACGTAGCAGCCGGCGGAGTCGAACACTGCAACCCACAAAGTGCTTCCCCTCCCAGCGGTTAGAGGAACAGCCCCAGGGAGTAACTTTTTTCCGAACGTCTCGCAGAGATTGGGCGAGGCCGGAGCTTTTCATCCGAAATCGTCGAGCTTCCTTGCGGTATACATGAATGGCATGCGAGCGCGGCAATCGTCGTTGTGCGCCGGGGTGCGTGGGTAGTGTCGTGGCCTTTTTTGTGGGCGGGCGCGCGTTGGGGAGCCTCGGAGGAGAGGAGGAGGAGGAGAAGGGAAGGCAGGAGGAGGAGGGCGGAGGAGGAGGAGGAGGAGGAGAAGGGAAAGCAGGAGGAGGAGGGCGGAGGAGGAGGAGGAGGAGGAGGAGGTTTCGAAAAACAGGTACTGCAAGGGGCCACAGCGCCGAGCATTGCGCACGGAGGGGAGTCTCAGTAGGCCTCCCCGGGCAGAACACGGGCGCCGCGCGGGGCATCTGCTCTCCTGCGGGCAGCCGCGCCGCGCGCGGTTACTCGGGTCAGCGCGCACAGTGCATCGCGGTGGCGCCTCGGGCATTTGGACGAGTCGAAGGCGGAAGAGAGGACTTTGGTGTAAGTTTGATGGCGCTGGTTGTCGTGTGGATTTCATGTTTCGGGGGTGGAAAAGAGGAGGGTGATGACTAGGGGGGGGGGTGGATACCATGGCGGGGGCCATGATTTTTCCTCAGATTTCATGGCGCCTCTTCTTATTTCATTACGTCCCAGGCCCCCCCGCTGGGCCGCGCACATGCCGCCGGTCATGATTTGTACCCCCCCCTCTTGGACACCCCCCTCTTGGCCGCTCCCGAATGTTGTGGGCTTTGGGGTTCGATGTGCGCTTGATCATGGCTCCGCCCCTTGCCCTTCTTCCCCTCATTTCCCAAGCTGTCGCGACGGCGTTGCCGGGAGCGGCTCGGAGGCCGTCCCGGGGGAGCGTTGCAGGAATGTAGGCGACGGGTCCCAGTGAAGTTTGTCCAATGAGCCCGTCGGCTCCCAACTCTAAGGGCGACCAGCACCCACCATAAGAGAATCCCCCCTTCCATGATGTCGAGTGCAAGAAACGTCCTCCACTTCTTGCGCGGCGCGAGGAGGTCCAGCAAGACGTCGCGAGACCATCCAAAGGCTCCCGACAGACCTCCTTCGGGAGAGCTCCAGAGGGGAGTGCCGCACCGCTCGCTGCCCCCCGCGCGCTCGTTGCCGAGAGTCCCCCCCCCTCCCCCTCCGCGGCGCGAGGCGCCACCGGTGGGCTCGCTGGAGCTCTACGAGGCCGCCCCGCTGGGGCAGGCGGCGGTGGCCTCCTAGGCGGGGCAGACGTTGGGACCTCAGGATGCAACCGGGCCGAGGCATGCGATCGAGGTCGGTTTTCGGGCAGGGCCCCCTCGTGTTACTCGTGTTCACTGGGGTGCTCTTGTGCATCCCCGGGGAGGGTGCCCTTAGAGGTTCTTCTCGTGTTGGCCGACGGAGGGTCTCATGTTCTTGTGGGATGTTCTTCTGGCCCAGGTCCGACTGCAGGAAGGGATCCAAGGATGGAGCGACGTTGTTTGAGGCACATCGTCCTTAGGACCTCATCCCTCAGAGACCCATCTTTGCATATCTGAACCAAGGAAGGGGTGGGAGGGGAGGTCACTGTTCGGGGATCCCCCAACGGTGTGGTGACCACACCGCATGGTGAGTCGGTGGGGATTCGGGGTCACCGCACGGTTTTGGGAGGTCGAGTCGTTCTCAGGGGACGTCTCGGGTGATTGGGGCTCCCAGGGTCCCAAGACCGTGCGGATGATATGGACCCGAGGTCATCGCGCGGTTTGTCATTGCGCGATCTTGGGGCCACCGAGTTGTGCATGCTGTAAGCCAGCTTGTCAGCAGGTGCTCCGCGCTAGTTTCTTATTTACCGATGGCCCTATGGACCAACAGAAGTCTTGGGATGCCTACGGCAGTTGACGAGATCGACGACAAATCAGCCCTTACATCTTTTATAGCACGGTTTCCTCGCGTAACTGTTGTATTTCGACGTGGGTTGGACGCGGCTTTGACGTGACATCGACGTTGATTCGACACGGCTTTGACACGGATTTGACATGTGTGGCATGGATTTGACGCGGATTGGACATGGTAGTTGGCGCGACGGGACAGGCGAGGCATTTCGCCAGGGTTGCTCGCCGCATTGTCACGCGTCGGCGTGCCCACCCCCGGCGTGCTGCAGAACGGCCCCGGGCGCCTCCCACTGCGCTCGGCGACGGCCCAGGTCGCTCTCACACGGCCCGACAGGAGCCCCAAGATAGCCTCGAGAGCGCCCCCCAGGAGCCCCAGTTGGCCTCACGGAGGCCCCCCCTCATCACCAACAGGACGACCCAGGACGCCCAGGACCGCCGAACAGCTCCCTGCAACCTTCCCGAACAGCCCTCCCCCAGGGTGCCCCCGAGACGCCCGAACAGCCCCCCGCAACCCGAGCGCGCCTGAAGACGGCCGACGAGGGCCCCGAGGCAACCCCAGAGGACCCCACGATTGCCCAAGAGGGCCCCTCGGGGCTCCCCAGACAGCTCCCACGAGGCCCTAGTGAAGACACCCCCATGAAAACCCACTCACGGCCAGAGCACCCCATGACGGCCCAGAACGGTTCCATGACGGACGAGAAGCATTTCGATCATGTTGGTGATGGCGACGATGATACTATGATGATGATCGTGCTGATGACGATGATGACGATGATGGTGATGTTGAGGATGATGATGATGGTAATGATGAGGAGGATGGTGTTGATGAGGAGGAGGATGCTAATGATAATGAAACATGATGTTGTTGATGTTTATGATGACGAGGATGAGGATGATGTTGTTGATCATGTGTATGATGGTGATAAGGATTATAATGAGGATGAAGATGAGGATGAGGATGATGATGATGTGGATGATGACAAATATGTTGATGATGATGATGGTCGTGGTGGTGATGGCGATGGTGATGGTGATGATGGTGATGATGGTGATAGTGATGATGCTGATGATGATGATGATGATGATGATGATGATGATGGTCATGAGGATGAAGATAACGAAGATGATGATGATCATGATGATGAGTATGAGGATGAGGATGGGGATGAGGATGAGGATGATAATGATTAGGATGTCGATGAGGATTAGGATGGAGATGAGGATGATGATGAGGATGGGAATGGGGATGATGATCATGATGCTGATGATGAGGGTGAGGATGATGATGAGTATGAGGATGAGGAGGAGGAGGATGAGGATGAGGATTAGGATGGAGATGAGGTCGAGGATGAGGATGAGGATGATGTTCATGATGCTGATGATGAGGATGAGGATGATGAGCTGTATGTGGATGAGGATGAGGATGATGGTGATGAGAATGAGCGCGAGGATGAAGTTGATGATGAGGATGAGGATTAGTAGATGATGATGCTGAGATGTTGATGTTGATGTTGATGATGATGATGGTGATGATGATGACGATGATGGTGAGGATGAGGATCAGGATGAGGATGATGATGCTGAGGATGAGGATGACGATGAGGATGAGTCTGATTATGAGGATGATAATGAGGATGAGGATCATGGTGATGAGGATGACGACGAAGATGAGGTCGAGGATGAGGATGAGGATGTGGATGATGAGGATGATGATGAGGATGAGGTTGAGGATGAGATCAGGATGAGGATGAGGATGACACTCACGATGCTGATGATTATGATGATGCTGATGATGATGACGAGGATGAGGATGAAGATGAGGATGATGATGAGAACGAGGATGAGGATGAGGATGAGGATGAGGATGAGGATGATGCTGATGATGATACTGATGATGATGATAATGATGATGATGATGATGATGATGATGATGTTGATGATGATGATGATGATGATGATGATAATGATGATGATGATGATGATGAGGTGTTTCAGAAACGCTTCTCTTGAGCACGTGAACTAACGATGACGCTGACGAATGCGATGGCGATGGCGATGACGGTGACGAGTATGATGATGAGGATTTTGATGACGAAGGCCATCACGACCCGCTGTGCACGGCATAGCGTGTCGCGCCAGGGTGGCCGTCGCGAAACGCTGAGCAAAAGTTCATGATCGTACTCCAGAATCCCAGAGGCCATCCTGAGCCAATCGCAACGAGATGCCATCCTTGCCCTGCACCTCCCCCGCCGACTCTGTCAAGCCAGATTACCCAACCCTCGCATCAATCTGTGGCCCCATGCATCCACTTCGCAAACCCCACGGTGACCCAAG
>CAUYUJ010007602.1:442613-457613 GCA_963575745.1 Prorocentrum cordatum | reverse complement strand
AGCCCTCGACACGCAGCGACGAGCGAAGTCAAATGCAGGGGGGAAGAGAGGGACGGGGGGGGGTGGGAAGGTTCGCGCGAGCAGTGCTCTATTCAAAACGAGAACCCAACGCAGGAGTGTTGGGAGAAAGAGACTAGCACTTCGATCGCAGGAGGATGTACCGCCAGCGGTCCGAAACTGAATCTCCCTAGCTGGCTGGACCCACGCTCCTAGTCGTGGCGGTGGGCTGCAGAAGCTCCTGGCCCTAGCAGTAGGAACCCACCGCACCCAACCCTTTGAACACTACTCGAGCTCGCTCCTGAGAACATCACCCAAGCTGCAGCGTATGGACAACAGCCTGAAGGCCCCACGGCCCATTGCACAATGGTGCTGCGTAAAAGCCCAAGGGCTAGATACATAGGTAAGAAGGCCACCGATGAACAGAGCAGCGCGTGATGACAACAAAACAGATAGCAAATTGGGAGAAACGAGCCGCAATACAGGGCGCAGGACTGCGCCTACAAGTGTACTTCCAACACGGCGTTTTGAATTTAAGCAACACCGTGCATTCAGAAACATTGGGTCTCTCAAGTAAGTCAGCAGCCCCCCAAGCGCCAGGGGCGCGAAATGGAATCGCGGACCCAATAAGAAGTACATATAGATCCGCGTCTTGTACCAGAGGCCCCAAGCGAAGACCACGTACGTGCAGGCATACACGACCATGATGGGCAAATGATCAGGCACTGCCCTTGGTGCGGCGAGGCCGAACTCAATGGCAGTTGCGATGACGAAGCCATCGTGCAGCGACAGTGGCTTCTTCCGAATCATCCTCTACAAGTCTTCGAGCTTGCCCTGCTTCTTGCGCTGGAGCAGAAGCCCCACGGTGACGACAATATTGACTAAGAAAGCCACCGGCTGTACGATTTCCCAAAACGTTTCCTGAGCAATACAGACCCACCCTGGCACAGCCTGCTTGGTGAACACCAGAATGCCCACGGCAGCCGCCACCCAGTAGTGGAGAGCCCTAAGAGTGTTGGACCACATCGTGTCCAGAGAGAACCATTGGCAGGAGGGGATGTCGGGGCGGCCTGGCACTGCATGGTCCACAACAAATAACTTTTGTTACAAAAATACAGAATAAGATCGACCGAGAAGTACAGCGCTGCAGGAATGCTGGAGATCAGCACTGGCAACTCTGCAGCTCTCATGTCGCAGCGGTAGTCCTGGCTCCCTGGTAACAACCACTACAACGACGCTGTCACAAGAGTGACAGCGATTTCAACACAGAAGATCAAGTCCCTTTTTTCCATTTCGCACAGGTGGGTCAAGGGAAGTGGGAGCGGTCCCACTGTCGCTTTAGCCAATGTCTGAAATGAGAGAGAGAGAGAGAATACGTCACTCGGGCGAGGCAGCTTAGCCCAGCGTCTATACCTCCTCCCCCGAGCCAGACGGCCTTGAGCCAAGGCTACGGACACCGAACAAAGGATCACCATCGTCATCATCATCATCAGCATCATCATCATCAACATCAACATCATCATCATCAGCATCAGCATCATCAGCATCAGCATCAGCATCATCATCAGCATCATCATCATCATCAGCAGCAGCAGCAGCAGCAAGCAGAACGGCGATCTCGCCTCTGCAAAACACGACGGCCAGGCTGCTCTGCCCAAATTGGAATCTTAGACCTGGGGCCCGCTCACGATTGGCGGCGCGCAGAGGGGGCACCCGGAGGCGAAGGAGCCTCCCAAAACCATTTTGAGACATGCCGAACATTTGGCGAGAAACTGCAGGCCCGCCCAGAGCACCCTCGACGAGGCGCAGCTGCCGGAAAGCACCCAGAGGCGAAGACACCACCAAAAACCAATGGGAACTTCTGAAAACTGGCGAAATCCCGCGCAAACCAGCGAGAACGTCTAAAAACTGGCGAGAAACCGGCATAGCTTCCCACCCCCGCGCGTGGACAAGGACAAGCAAGCGACACCGCCACCACCACAAGGGACAACCTGGGGGGGGGCAGGGGGGATCCTGCTGGTGGTGTGGTCCCCCCTTTCGATCGAGACATCTCTTGTCCCCAGCCCGGGGAGGCATCGTGGACACCCTCGCTGGAGGTGGCCCCTTGGTGGTGGTGGTGCGGCTTCTCCCTCCCCGGTTCCCGGAGAGCTTTCCGGGAACCTGATCGTCGTCGCCCGTCATCGGAGCAGGAAGTTCTCCAGCATTTTCGTGTGTAGGTTTCCGCGAAAATAATCATGGCAGCTAGTCCCAGGGAGACTCGATGAGGAGGAGTGTATGTATGCAATGTGTATATATATATATATATCTACACATGCACAAAACATAGTCTTTCTGACCGTCGCGGTACTGATTGGTTCTTCGATTCGGTACATGATCGGGGGGTGGCTATGGCGCGCGGTCCTCTGTGAGCTTCGAGGTTAAAGCTACTGGGGCCTTTCAGGACGCCTCATGTGGCCTCTTTGATGCCGTTTGGAGGCCTTTGGGGGCCACTGCTTGGCCTTTTGGGTACCTGGTACCTCTTGGGGCTTGTTGGGGGCCTACTGGCGGTCTCGGGGGCCGTCTTGGGGCTCTCTTGGGCCGTCTTGGGCGCCTCTTGGGCCGTCTTGGAGCCCTCTTGGGGCGTCTTTTGGGGAGCCTCTAGGGCCGTCTTGAGGCGGTCTGGGGGGCGTCTTGGGCCACCTTGGAGCGTCGGAAAGGCCCAAAATGAACAGTATGTATTTGTTTGAGTTGAGGAACTGGACGGTTTTGGCCTCTTGGGGCTCTCATGGAGGCCTCTTGGGGCTCTCTTGGGGCGTATGGGGGCCTATTGGGCCGTCTTGGGGCCATCTTGGGCGCCTTGGAGCCCTGTGCCGTGGAGCCCTCTGGACGCCAGCTGGGGCCGTCTTACGCCCTCCAGGGGCGCTCCGGTCCCAGCGGCCCCCACGGGGCCCGGAGTACGTTCGGGCTTCATTGTACAGTGAGCGGCTTGAATAAGGAACACTTACTTCTCAAAAGGGGCTCGGTCGTTCCTTAGGCTTGCATGGTTCCTTATGCGTTATTTGTCATGTATCGTTCCTTATGCGTTATTCCTCGGGGTAAAAAAAGGGGCTTCGTTCCTTATTTATCGTTCCTTAGGTCAGGCCGATGACTGTATTGGCACAGCTACAGCATAGCCATGCAGGAGTACTCGTACTAGTGTAGCTGTGCAGGGCTTCGTTGTACTGGCACGGCCATGTGGGAGCAGGCCGGGGGCGAGCCCGGAGCCACGGCCACGGCGTGGCGTGGGAGTGTGCCGGGCGACCCACGGGCGCCCGCGTGGCCTGCACGGTGGCCCCGTGGGCGCACAGGTCGCCCAAGAATCTGCACGAGGAGGCGGGCCCCAGGGCGGCCCAAGAGAGCTCCCTGACGGCCCCAGGGGCGCCCAAGACGGCCCAAGGGGGCCCGAAGACGGCCCCAGGGTGGGCTCAAGAGGGGGAGCATGAACCGAAATTGCGAGTCCTTCGCTCCAAGAGGCCCCCAGGAGGCCCCAAGAAGGCGCCAGGACGGCCTCGGGGCGCGCGCGGCTGCAGACGAGGCCGCGGGCTCGGTGTTGGCTCCCAGCCCTCGGCCCGCTGGGATCCAGGGGCTTGGCATCGCTCGGACGTGTGCATTTTTCCTTCGACTCGGACCATCGAGGAGCATTCTTGATCCTTTTCGGCGAAAAAGCCACGCACGAAACCGAACAAAAACACAGGGAATGGACGTCCGAGCGATGGCCAGGGGGGCCCCCGTGACCGGTTCGGTCCACGCGCGCGTGCCCTCGAGGGGACGCTCAGGGCGCGCGAGCACTGCGCGGGGGCCGGGGTGGCCAGCCCGCTCGTCGAGCCAGCTGGTCCGTCGCGCTCTGCAGGGCGACGGCGTGGCGTGGCTTGTGGCCCCCGTGGCAGGGCGGCGGGGGGGGTGGCGGGGGGCGGGGGAGGGGGGGGCAAGGGAGCCTAAAGTCGTTGCCGCGTCCAGCTAAACATCGGCTAAAGATCGATCCCGCCTCCCGCGCAAAATATCAACATTGTAATAACAATTCAGATAGTGGGCGACCTCTTGATGAGCATGTGGGCTGCTGGGTTGCTCTGAGGAAACAGGCGGAATGACATCATCCCCACACTATTGTGGTCGGACCACAGGAAATGCGCACACGACGCCTTAACTCATTTATCCTGCCGTTGTTTTTGTCCCCAACCATCCCGTGGTGTTGGGTCCTCGTTTTGAAGGGACAGCGCCCCGCGGCTCACTCATTCACTCCTCGCTCCTCATCTCCCCATCTTTCCTGTCCCCCGCATGCCCATTCTGGTACATACACACACGCACACCTCACATCCGTAGCCATTTTGGCTCAAGCCATTTTGGCTCAAGCTGTTCTAGCTGGAGCTATTTTTTGCCCCCGAGTCATGGGGGCTCAAGCGATGTGGGCTGAAGCCAGTTTGGCCAGAGGAGCATGGGTTTCCGTTAATGTTCGCTATTGTGGCCGCTTCCTGCGGCGGCGCCATCGTTCTTTGTCGAGTTGCGGTGGGACACTTGTTCATCCACATTGGCGTGGCGTTTTTTTTGACGGTGATGGTAGTGTCATGATGTGTTCTGGACGTGTATCCACATACCCAGTTGTGTCAGTCGGGGCCAGCATATCGGATGATAATAGTTTGTCCATGGGAGCTTTCTACAAACATTTTGGAGGGACCCTGCGCGAGTATCATGGGGGAGCACTGAAGAATGCAAATTGGCGTCCAACGTATATTTGGCAGGTACAAGGCGTGGCAGTGTTCCCCATCCTCCAAGAGCTTTGTGACAGTGGCTTGTGCATCAAAAGGTGCCAAGCCGAACTGCTTCTGCAGCACCAGCATTTGTTTCCCGCGTCCCGGGGCGTACGCCGTCTCAGTCAGTCTGTACATGATGCGCGACGAATGCTCCGAGAACATTTGTACGCCGTACGCGCACAAGAGCTATCAGACACGACTGCTGAGATGTACAGAATTCGGTTCATGGCTATTTGTTCCAATCACGACCAGCTTCTGGCTTACCTAGCTGGATTCTTTGACTCAGACGGTTGTTTCGCGTGCACGCGACAGGGTGGACGATATTATTACTCGGCCAGCATCTGCCAGAAAAATCGATCTGTCCTGGAAGCCCTGAGGAGTCTCGTGTTGCATGGGTTACGGTCAACCTTACACACAGATCCGTCCACCAGTGTAAGCATTCTGCGCATTAGCGCGCAAAAAGACGTCCATAGCATTTGCAGCCAGATTCGCCCGTTCAGCGTCAACAAGGCAAGGCAGGTTGACATATTGTTGACCATGCGGCCGGGTGCTGAGGCCTACGTGCTGCTTCAGGGAATGCATGGCAATCAGGGAGGCCGCCCCAAGCGCAACATCGGATCGAGCAACACCAAAAAACACACGCACACCTCACACGCTCCGAGGCCCCCAGGGGAGCTCCACCTAAGGCCCCCAAATCTGGGCCCGCATGCCTGGTCCACGCCGTTGCGGTGCACCCCTTGCACATGTCGTGGTCCCGTAGCGAGCTCCACTTGAAGCCCCAGTGCCAGGGCCCGCACGCCTGGTACACACCATTTCAGCGCACCCCTCTCAAGTTTCGTGGCTCCACAGGGAGCTTCACATAAAACCCTAGTGGCTGGGCCCGCTTGCGTGGTTCACATCATGTCGGAACATCCCTCACGCGCTTCGTGGCCTCACGGGGCGTTCAATCAAAGGGCAAGCAATCTGGGTCAGCATGCGTGATCCGCGCCATTTCGGCGCACCCCTCACACGTTTCGTGGCCCCATGGGAAACTCCACGTAAGGCCCCACCCAGTGACAGGGACCTCACGCCTGGTCCACACCCCTCGCACGTCCCGTGGCCCAACAGAGAGCTCCACCTAAAGCTTCAGTGCCATGGCCCGCATGCGTGGTCCATGGAATTTTGGCGCACCCCTCAGTCGTTTCGTGGCCCCATAGGGAACTCTACCGAAGGCCTGAGTGCCAGAGCCCGCATCCTTGGTACACACAATTTCAGCACACCTCTCACACGTTTCGTGGTCCTTAAGGAGCCCCACCGAATGCCCCGTCGCCTGCTGCTCCCTATGACCGCGCCGACAGACGCGCAGGTCAGCCGTAACGATTACATCCATGTGTAACCCGTCACGGCCGACCCCCGCGACCCATTCAGCAACGTGACGTCGTTTCGTCTTTCTCACGTACGCCGCAGCTTGTGTTGTTAGCCCCTCTCTTTAGCTTCCATGTGTCTCGCGATACTCACCGTCGCATGTGGTCGGGGCACGTGCCAGGCTAAATTCTGTTCTTTTCCTGTTCGTAATACCTCTCTTGATGCTACTGCTTTCGAGCCAGAGCGGGTGCGTTCTAATACTCAGGTTATTTCTGAATATGCCGCTGCACCTGCTGATGGAGAGTCGCCGTGCTTCACTTCCTCCCTCGCCTCTCAACCTCTTCCATCATGTGCGCTCCGTGTTCGCCAGCCTGTGTTTGAAAGCAAACGGGCCCCGTGGCTAGATCACCTGAGTCTTCTCCCTCATCCGCCTCATCCCCTTCTTATTCTCCCTCTCCCCCCTCATCCTCACTCCTCCTACCCTTCTTTCTGACACCCGCCCGTCCTCCGCCCTCCTCCAACTCCCTCTTCCGCCTTCTTCCCATTTTCTCTCCCCCCCTCCTACTCCTCTCCTCCTCCTCCCCTCCTCCTCCTCTCCTCCTTCTCCTTCTCCTTCCTCCTCCTCCTCCTCCTCCTTCTCCTCCTCCTCCTGCTGCTGCTGCTCCCCTCCTCCATCTCATCCTCCTTTTAACCCTTCCTTTCCCCCCCCCCTGCCTCTCCTCCCCCTCCCCCTCCTCCCCCTCCTCCTCCTCCTCCTCCTCCTCCCTCCTCCTCCTCCGCTCCCCATGCCTCCCCTCCTCCTCCTCCCCTCCTCCTCATCCTCCTCCTCCTCCTCCTCCTCCCTCCTCCTCCTCCTCCTCCTCCTCCTCCTCCTCCTCCTCCTCCTTCCCCTCTCCTCCTCCTCCTCCTCCTCCTCTCGTCCTCCTCCTCTCCTCCTCCTCCTCCTCCTCCTCCTCCTCCTCCTCCTCTTCCTCTTTCTCCTCCCTCCTCCTCCTCCTCGTCTCCTCCTCCTCCTCCTCCTCCTCCTCCTCCTCCTCCTCCTCCTCCTCCTGCTCCTCCTCCTCCTCCGCCTCCCCCTCCTCCTCCTCCTCCTCCTCCTCCTCCTCCTCCTCCTCCTCCTCCTCCTCCTCCTCCCATCCCTCACCTTCTCCGCGAACACTGGGCACCCGCCGCCAGGAGGGCGCCGAGGCCACGCGAGAGGGGTTGGGGTGGGTGGGGTGGGGGGAGGGCATCGCAGCCAGGGTTCCTCCTCCCGGGGGGGGGGAGGAGCAAGAGGATGAGGAAGAGGGGTGGAAGGTTTTTTTGGATGTCGGAGCTGATGAAGCTTTGAGCCCGTCGGCAGTGTACAGGGAAGGAATGGAGGAAGGAAGTGAGGGAAGGGGGGGGGAGGAGGAGGTGACGAGGTGGAGGGCAAGAGTGCAGGATGGCGGAGGGGGACGGAGAGTGCAGGAGCAGGTGGGAACGAGGAGCTGGGGGGAACGAGGAGGGAACCAGGAGGGACGTGGTGGGGGAAGGAACCATTAGGAGGAGACGAGGAGGAGGAGGAGGAGGAGGAGGAGGAGGAGGAAGAGGAAGAAGAGAAGGAGGAGGGACTGCCTGGACTGTGCTGCTGCGGGAGGCCTATGTAGTGCCCTCGGGTCCGCCAGTCCGCGGGGGCTGGAGGGGGAGTTTGGAGGGGGGAGGGGCAATGAAACAGCTGGAGGAGGATGGAGGATTCCGAGATCCGACGCTCCGACCAAACTGTGAGCGGCCGGCTTTTGGCCGTTTTCGCCATCCGGAGGCTCGCGCTGGGCCTCGGGACTGTCAAAAAACGAGCCAGGACGAAGAACCGGCTGCGGGGAAGTGGTCCAGACCTCTGGGGCCCACGCATCGAACAATCTGGAGCGGCCGGGTGTCTGGGGAGGGAGGATGGGCCCTTGTGGAGCGAGGAGGGCGCAGGAGGAGGAGGAGGAGGAGGAGGAGGAGGAGGAGGAGGAGGCGGAGGAGGAGGAGGAGGAGGAGGAGCGAGGAGGGCGTATGAGGAGGAGGAGGAGGAGGAGGAGGAGGAGGAGGAGGAGGAGAATGCTGGGAGAATGCTGAAGGGAGCCAGTCAGCAGCGAAGCCACAGCTGGACAATTACACCCCCCCCTCGGGGGGCGGCTCTCGATAGCACACTATCTCCGAGACTTGGGTTTCAAAAATGACTGGATTACACTCGACCCTGCCTCCACTCGGAGGCGCCCAGCTCCCTTGTCATTGGGCCACTTGTTGCCCTTTGGTGGGAGCCCCTTGCGCAATCTACTAAGATAATTATCTCCCGAGGGGGTGGTCCATTCTCGGCACGGCTCCGCTAGGAGCAAGAGACGGCCCCCCCCATTCACCACGGTGCCCAGACTGGCGCATTTCCAACACCACACTTGCCCGTTACGCATGGCCACGCAATGGGAGGGGTGGACATGCTTGTTGGCCGTCCTCAACTCCGTGGTCACAGGGCGGGGCACGAGCACAACATTATCATTCTCGCTCAAGTGCCGCTGGGTGGGGTCCCCCTTACAGCGGTTATCTTCGAGCCCGAGCCAGTCCACAAGCGACGACCCTGGGGGCGGACCCTGGCGGCACCGACGACACAGCCACGCCCCATTGGGCAACCGCCCCAAGTGGTGGCCCGACACTCGCTCGAGCTCGACAACCCGCCTGGAAGCTGCCCCCCCTCCCCCCTCGGGAGTCCGTGCACAATGCTCGCGGTCCTGCGACGCGAGCTCCCTGGTCACCGCCGCCAGGCGCTGCTGGGCGAGGGTGGCACAGGCGTCCGCGACGCCTAAGGCCTTGATTTCTCCCCTGATGGGAGCGCTCGCCTCCTCAGCCCCTCTCTGGGCGTAGGCGTCGGCCAACTCATTCCCACGGGAGACAGAGGGAGGCTGGGAGGACAGGAGGTGGGAATGGGAATCAAGGTGGGAAAAACACTTACGGAGGATGACAACCCCAGGGCGAGAAAGGGCAGCAGCTCTGATCCTCTGCCACCACCCCCTGAGCACTCCACTGGGGTTGTCAAGCTTACCCCCGTGCCACCCATCAAAGACAGCCTGGTTATCAGTATATATAACTATATCCCCAGTGGTGAGCTCCAAACACCACCACAAGGCGGCGAGCTCTGCTGCTGGGACGGTCTGGCGGCCGTCGACTCCCCCGTACCACCCAGGGAGGGGAGGGGAAGGGTCCGAAGCTCCAGGGGCAGGAGGGCCATGCAGTCCCAACTGGAGATAGACGCCCCACCCGACTCGCGCCACACGCGGGTCCGACGACGTGCCAGAACCATCCAAAAAGCCAAACATCGCCTCCAGCCTTCGGGCTGGCGTCACTTCTCCATTGGGACCGATGGCGGGTGGTGGGGTGTCAACGGCTCTAACACGCCAGGCATTCACATCCCCCCACTCTGGTGGGGGTGGCACAGGATTCCATGAAAGGGGAACGATCCCTCGGAGCCAGAGCGATTCGTTAACCCCTCGGTCGAGGTCGCGGATCGCTCGATCGCACAAGTGTCCCGTTCTGGCAATCCAAGGATGCTCCAACTGGGCCAGACTGGGGCACTCGTAGGTCCTATGACGCGTGGAATCTGGGGCCCCTAGATCACACCTAGTGCACATGCCGTCTGTCTGATAGCCAGCTCGCTTCTGGCGATCTCCATTCCAAATTGTGGCACACGCTATCCCCTCCAGGGCGCCAGCTTCCTGATACATATCTTTATTATGCATGCGCTTGACACTAGCTTGCAACATGGTGAGGTCCCCCCCGTCCTTGAGGCAGGCTCCTTCACTGTGCAAGGAGGCTTGCTTCCACAACTGCTTCTGAACTGACTGGGCCAAGGCATCACTAATTTCGGTCACATCATCGGACAGGTCGGGGTTGAAGCGCCACTGAGCACCGTCGGGGCCCTCCCGAACGTCAGGCTCAACCCCGACCCATCCCAGGGACCGAAGGGTGAGCAACAAGGCCCCCATAGGCCCCGCTACTGCTCGCCATCGGGTTCGGGGCTTCAACCTGGCAAGCTTAAACTTAGTGGCCGTCCACCCCCTCCGAACCTGCTGCCTGAGGGTGGGGTTGTTGGCCCAGAAAATGAGCCACTCTTTGGCCTGGCGCTTCACGCACGCAGCCCAAGGGTCCCCCTCCCCATACATCAGCAGCATGACCATCGCGGTGCAGCGGCCCTTCTTTCCAAAACCAGCTAAATCCGCGGCCAGGGCTCTCCGCTTTCGGATTTCGGTCGGGGGAGGCCAAAGAGAGGGCTATCGTAGGACATCTTAGCCCGCACGTTAGCATTAAATAGGAGCTTGCTCTTCTTACGTCGGGCCCGTCCCAAACTAGCGAATAAACCGGCCCTGGTGGCCCGAATTTTGCCGAGTCTACTCCTTCTTGTCGCCGTTTTCCTGGATCTGCGTATCCCCATGGTGTTGTCGGTCCCCAGGTCCTTCATCTCCTTGCCTTTCTTGATGGAAACATTAAACTCGGCCAGGGACCTCTCCACCTCCAGGGCGTCCTGGGGGTTCTGGGCAAGGATGGTAGACTTGTCGGAGATCCTGAGCCTCGCCTTGAGGCAGCCTCCAACCAGGACACTCGCTGCTTTCGACACCGCTGCACCTACCACGTCGTCAGGGCCCTCGACCCTCACGGTGATGTCGTCCACGAACTGTCTCAACCTCGCTATCGGGACGGCTAGGTGTACTTCTTCTAGCACGTGATAGAGTAGTGCTCGGGCTCCGTGGTTAGCTTTCCCGCATCCTGGTACCATCCCATTGTCAGGAACGATCAGGTCACTGTAGATCTTATTAGCCTTGACTAGCCTAGGGCAGAGGTGCGACATGATGCACATGTACAGCTCTACTGGGGGATACTCAACTTGCGCAGCACGTACAGCTAATATGCCTAAGTCTACCAAATCGTAGAACTTCTCTAAGTCCTGGAAGAACGTAGCTTGGCTGGCTTCGTCTAGATTGGCCCGTGTTTCGTCCAGACCAAGTGTTAGCAGTGCTGACTGCAACGCCGAACTCTTCCTGACGGCCGCGTCCCAGAACCCCGCTTTTCGATCACACCACTCAGTTAATCGTTGTTTGGTCATCTTACCCCAGACTCTCATCGTCGTCGGCATCAGCCCTATGGGCCGCTCTTCCCCCGCTATTTGTTTGTCCCCCTTTGGTGGTAGGGCATACCATATCTGCATTATCTGATGTGGCCAAGTCAACTGCCTCTCACACATATTCAAGATGAGGAGGAAGGATTCCTTGCACGACGGGCTGAGCGCTCGCAACTGGTCTGGCGCCCATTGATCAGCACCAAGCCCAGTCCCCGCGTGGAAGCTGCTCAGCGCCATGTCAAGGCACTCACGCGTGAGGAAGGGCCTTTCAGCGAGCGCCTCCTGTGCCTTGCTCCTCAGGTCGTGCATGGCTTGCGGGAGCTCCTTTGCGGCGAAGTCCTTGTGAGCCGTCCATCGCCTTTCCCACTGCCGTCGTCGAAGTTGAATTCCTTTCTGCGGGTCCATCTCCCACTTCCTGGTGTTTGGGTCCAAGCATCCATCACTCGTGTCGATTCGCTCCTCTGAACTCAAATAACGATGTGCTCCTTTCATCGCATTGTCTGTTGCCTTCTTGGCCCATGATCGTACTTGTGCTCGAGTGTCCCGCCAGGCCAGGGCAGCATGACGGGCTGCTCGTCGGAAAACTTCAGCTATCAGTTCTGCTTCTTCCGATGCTTCGTTCTGATCTGCTCCTGTTCGGTCGAGGGGCTCACCTAGCTCAGACCTCAACGTCACGGAGGGCCCACCTGGCTCGATCAGGGTGGTGGGGGAGTCAAGGGGCTCACCTAGCTCAATCCTCATCTGCTCCTGCCCACTGTGGCCTAACCCCTCGCCACGCAGGGGGAAGTTACCGCTGTCTGTGCTGCCATTGATATCACGAATCCAGCAAGCTTCCTGTCCGCCCGCGCCGCTCGCTGGAGCTCCCTCCTCCTGTGGCTGGAGTGCCCAGGGCGCGGGTCGTCCAGGTGGCGACGGCGATCCAGGGCTCCCTTGCGGGGCCCTGGAGCGTTCTGACATCCACGTACAACCAGTAGACAGTGTCATCGAAGTAGAACTGCTAGCACTTCCCGTCGCTCTTGGCCCCAACCCCGTAGAGCGGGCCAGTTGGGGCAGCGTACTCCCAGTAGACGGCGTCGGGGGTGTCGATCTGCTTGCTTCCCTCGTCGCTCGTGGCCCCAACCCCGTAGAGCGGGCCAGTTGGGACAATGAACCCCCAGTCGGCGGAGCCATCGGTGTCGAGCTTCCCGCCATCTGGGTCCCTCGTGTCCCCAACCCCGTAGAGCGGGCCAGTTGGGGCTGCTCAGTAGACGGCGACATCGAAGTAGAACTGCTCGCACTCCCTGGCGCTCTTGGCCCCAACCCCGTAGAGCGGGCCAGTTGGGGCGGCGTACTCCCAGTTGATGGCGTCGAGGGTGTCGTAGCGCTTGCTGCCCTCGTCGCTCGTGGTCCCAGCCCCGTAGAGCGGGCCAGTTGGGACGATGTACCCCCAGTCGGTGGAGCCGTAGGTGTCGAGCTTCCCGCCATCAAGGTCCATCGTGTCCCCAACCCCGTAGAGCGGGCCAGTTGGGGCTGCTCAGCATTACTCGCCATCGCACCTTCCCCCTTTGCTTCAGCAGCCTCCTCCTCCAGCTGCAGCTGCTGCAGGCTGGGCTCGTCCGCCTCCGCATCCATATGCACGTAGGGGTCGTCCTCGCAGTCCATACTGCTGGTGGCCACTGGTGGGGCAATCTCCGTCGCCTCCTGCTGGGTGCCGCTCACTCCGATCTTCCGCTGCTTTTTTGATGGTTTTGGGCCCAACGGTCCCCGCAGTGACTGACAAGGCTGACCTGCTAGATACTGCGTCAAGTTGAGCAGCACCCTGCTGTCCTCCTCCTTGTCCCAGTCAGTGTCCTGCTTGCCGCCCTTGGCCTGGCCAATGAGCTCGATGCGCTGACTGAGCGAGCGCATGACGTTCTCAACCAGCTTCAAGTGTTCATCCTTCTTCTGCCGCGCCTTCAGTATTGCCAACTCCCCCAGTCTGGCCGCCAAGGCCTCCCACAGGTTCGCCTTCTCCCTGAGGGCCGCGTCCAAGAAGGGGATCTGTCTTCTCTTGAATGGTGACCTTGCGCAACGTGAACTTGGGATTGCATCCTCTGCGCACCTTCTCTTTTGGCTTGGCATCCGTCATGATACACAGTGACTGCTCCGCTGCTACTGACCACTCGCCAAAGTGGTAGGCCAGCTTGTTTGAACCCTCAGGGTCCAGGCGATACGCCCAGGATTCTGCCACATCATCAACTGGGTCTTGAACCGCTCGTCCTCGGGTGTCTGCCAGCGCCTGAAACCGCTGCTCATCGCTGGTTGTCTCTTTCTGCTTCGTGGCGTACGTCGTCTCCAGGAGATGCCCATACTCATCATGATGCAGGTCTCCTGGTGTCGCTGCATTCTCATCCCGCTCTGCTGCTGCTGCCACCATCTTCTGATACTTCTCACGATCACGTTGGGCTCGCTTGAGTCCTTTCTCGATCACGTTGGGGCTCGTGGCGAGTCCTTTCTCTTTGTGGACCGTGGTGGTGGCGATCTCGATCTTCACTGGCTGGATCGGCATCTGCACCTTGACCGAGGCGGGTCGCGAGTGCAGGCGCAGGTGGAGACCCACGTGTGGGCTCCATGGCACATCCCTCACTGGCTTGAATTCTTTCACAAAAGGGCGAAAGTCTCGCGAAGCTATCCCGTAATCAATGAGTCTGCCTTTGCCTGTGGAACATGTGACGGTACAATCGCTTGGTATCAGCAACTCTCCCCTCAGAGCCTTCAACCATGGTGACTGCTGCATCTGCGTCGGTGTGTTGTTCCAATCTCCGAGTGCAACCCATGGCACTCCTAGGGACTTCACCACTCGTGTCAGCTGCACCATCTTGGCGACGTTCGCTGGTCCATCAAGTCCCACACTGCAATCAAGATACACCGAGATCAAAGCCAGCGTTGCCCCTTTCAAACGCCAGAGGATGATCGAGATGTCGCGCAGTTCTTTCTGAAATACACTGTTCCCCGTGCCATCGGGCAAGTGTGCTGCCGTGACGTGGCCTGCTCTGGCAAGCCAGCACGCCCCCCCTTGAGTACCAGACTTACTCCGCATCGATGGTGTCGCAGGCGTCCACGAGAACTGTGATTGCCACCCCTTGAATCTCAGTTTCTTGATCTCCTGCTTGGCGGCCTTTGGGAGCAGGTGATGCTCTGCTAAGCCGATCATGTCAAAACTGCAGTGCTCCACGTAGTGTCGCACCTTTTCCCCGTAGTGCGTGACATTGGCGAACAGCACGTCCACATAGCCACTCTTCATTCGTGTAGGTCGTTCTTTCTTTGTGTTGACGATGGCGCTGTCAGGAGCTCGACGGTGCAACGCTGGCTGCCCCCTTGGCCCTGGCACGGAGCGCCGCTGTCTTGGCAATATACTGGTCGATCGCACTCGGGTCCGTGAAGTCCACCGCCTCTGGGGTTGCCGCTGCGGCGGTCTCGTCTGGTTCCGCAGCTGCTGCATCTGTTCCTTGGGCTTCACCTCCCGCTCCTCTGCGCCTCTTGATGGAGTTGTGCAGCGTTCGCAGCCTCTCTGCAGCCTCTCGTGCCGCTTTGCCCGCATCAGTGGCCGACTTGAGCAGGTTGCGAGCCTTCTTATGAGCCGCTGCCGCTTCTTCGTACTGTTTCCGAGTGGGTTCATCGAGGGATGCCAATTCCTCAGTCTCCAACTCTGGGAAATCTTCTTCATGTTCTTGATGTGCCTGTTGTGCTTGCCGTGCGTCCGACTGAGGTCCTGCTGCCTTGGTCTTGCCCACCAGTTCGTCGATTTCGGACTGCGCAGACTGGCAT
>CAUYUJ010007602.1:417613-440113 GCA_963575745.1 Prorocentrum cordatum | reverse complement strand
AACAGGAGGAGGAGGAGGCGGCGGAGGAGGAGGAGGAGGAAGAGGAATCAATAGGATGATGAAAACCAGCACGAGCGGGCGCAGGCGAAGGCTGGAGACGGGAGACTTGCGTCTGGAGGAGGAGGGCGAAGAGGGGGAGGACGCGGAAGAGGAGCAGGCGCTCCAGGATGTTCACCTGCGAGCCGTTCGAGCCCCCCCATCCCCCGTCGCAGCAGCCGCCTGCGCCTCTTCCCCAGCCCTCCCAGAGGACCATCTCTGGCCCGAGCCGCTCCTCCTCCTCCTCCTCCTCCTCCTCCTCCTCCTTCTCCTCGTCCTCGTCCTCCTCCTCGTCCTCGTCCTCCTCCTCCTCCTCCTCCTCCTCCTTGTCCTCCTCCTCATCCTCCTCCTCCTCCTCCTCGTCCTCCTCAGCCTCCTCATCCTCCTCCTGCCAAGTGATCGCCCGCGGCCCGCGAGGATCGAGGAAGGAGTCTTTGCCTATGATTTCAAGGTTTTGCGCGTTTGTCATTACATTCGGGCCCCGCCGCTGCTGCCGCAAGGGGCTTGACCCCTCAGCATCCATGCCAGTCCATTCCACTGCATTTGGGCCTCCAGACGCCTCTTGAGGCCTCCGGGAAACTCTACAGAGCTCCAGTGGCCAGATCTTGGGGCGCGGCAAGGGGCTTGACCCCTCAGCACCCATTTCAGTCCATTCCATTCCATTTGGGCCTCTAGACACCTCTTGATGCCTCCGGGGGGCCTCTACAGAGCTCCAGGGGCCAGGATCTCGGGGCACCACGCCGGAAAGTATCATCACATCCATTCTGCGGGCGCCAGACGAGCAGCGGCTTCCCGAGAGCCACACCATCACGGTGGTGGCGTCCGTGAAGGAGTGTGCCCAGGAGGCTCCAGACCCCGGAGGATTCCTCTGGCGATGACTCGGGGGGCCTCGTCTGTCCGGTCCCGGCTCTATCCGCGTCGAGTCCGTGTCGAGTCCATATCGGACTCGTCGGATCCGTGTCGAGTCCGTGTCGAATCCGTGTCGAATATGCGTCGAATCCACGCCAAATCCGCGTCGAGTCCGCATCGAGTCCGCGTCGGGCACAAGAAAAGACACCAAATCGGGGAACATGCGAGGTGCCCCGAAGATGCAGCGTAATTGAAGGGTCTGATCGATTGTTCATCCTGTCAGTCGTACGAGTCGCGTTTGGAAGGAGGCAGCGACAGAGGCGACGTTGGCGGAAGTGCTCTCGTGCAGCGCGAGACGGCTCAGCTTGCGAGGCGCCCGGCTGGAGAATCATGCAACGGAAATCGTTGCCGAGAAAACAAGTTCACAAACCAAAGAGCGTCAAGAGTTGCTGCATTTGGGGGGTCTCTAGGGGGTCTTTTGGATCGTCGTGTGGGCCTGTTGGGCCGTCTTGAGGCCAACTTCGGCGTACTGGAGCGGTCGTCGGTGGATTCGGGGCATTCTTGGCCCGTGTGAGGGCCCTCTTGCCTCCGAGAAGTCACGCAGGCCAGCCCCCGGGAGCGCCGATGAGCGCCCGGCACCGCGCCCGGAGCTCGGGGCTGCGGGTGCCCCAGGGAGTGTCACGACATTTCAAACAGGGGACTCTCGGGGACCTGAGGACACTCTCGTTCGTGCCTCGAGGCGCGGTGATGGTTTTGAACCGCCAATGCCTGCACAGTGCCGTTTTCAATACATGCTCCGCGTGCGGAGCATGCATTAAACATGCAGGGATTTAGTATTAAAAATAACGATGAGTTCATGCATACATTCATTCATACATTAATCATGTATTAAAGATCCTATATGTTTAAAATCCTATGTATTAGAAACCGCCCTGTATTGTCCTGAACCTGAGGCTGTGCCCCGCGCGTTGACGTCGGCACTGCCTCTCCGCCGTGGCCATCGTGACCACCGTCCTGGCACCCCGGCGACCGCCGTGAACATCTCGCACTGTCCCTTGCGCAAGTACGTCCCAATGCTCGCTGCGCATTTCTTCTGTATTGCGATCACGTGTTGCCATCCGGTGGCTCCCAGCCCACCCCTGCCAACTTGTTGCTTGTTTTGTTTTGTGTGTGTGTGTGTCTGTGCGTGTGTGAAGTCCGCGACGGGAGCGGTCGAAGCCAGGAGAAGGCAACTTTCCCAATGCTGGCGCGTGCTGGACAGCAGCACCTGCGATGTTGTCGCTTGGCGCGGCCGGGCCGCTGCGCCGTCTTTGCTTCCAGCCGTGCTGGACGGCAACTCACAGGCAGGCATGGCCCTCTTCGATGCGATTTGATTCCGCTCCTTCCGGTGATCCGATGCGGTCCGATGCTTCCATGGCGTTGTTGTGCATCCTGGCGCGGGCAACCTGGTTCCATTCCGATTCCATATCGAACACGCCTACGCGAATTACCGCCGCCCCCTGCCCTTGTGGAAGCGCCTATGTGGCCGAACGTTTGTGGCCAGGGCCCTGCCAAGCTATCGGACAATGTGTTCCCCGAATCAGTTTGTAAAGCTTTCGGGGAACACGTGGGGGAGGATCAGGAAAAAGGAGGAGGAGGAGGAGGCCTCTTGGGCGCCTCTTGAGGCCCTCTTGGGGCATTTCAGGGCCGTCTTCGAGGCCATCTTGGGCGTCTTGGACGCCTCTTGAGCCGTCTTCAGGCCCTCTTGGGGCCGTCTTGGGGGCTTTTTGGGCGTCATGGGGTCATCTTGGAGGCCTCGTGGGCAATCTTGGGGCGATCTTGGAGGCCTCTTGGGCCGTCTTGAGCCGTCGGAATGCCGAGAAGAAGCAATTGCCAAAATCCTTCCAAAACCCTACGGACAAGCAATGATGTTGGTCTCTTCGGGCCCTCCTGGACGACCTCTTGGAGGCCTCTTGGGCCGTCTTGGGCGCCTCTTGGGGGCCTCTGGAGCCGTCTTAGGCCGTCGTCGATACATCTTGAGCCGTCTTGCAGGCATCTTGGGGCCATCGCAGCCGTCTTGGAGGCCACCTTGGCCGTTTTGAAGGCCTCTTGGGGGCCTCTTGGGGCAGTCTTGGGGGCCCTCTTGGGCCGTGATGGGGCCATCTTGGAGGCGTCGTGGGCGATGGCCGTCTTCGGCCGTCGGAATGCCGAGAAGAAGCAAATGCCAAAATCCTTCCAAAACTCTAGGACAATTAATCATGTTGGTCTCTTCGGGTCCTCGTGGAGGACCTCTTGGAGGCCTCTGGGGCCGTCTTGGAGACCTCTTGGGGGCCTCTTGGGCCTTCTTAGGCAATATTGAGGCCATCTTAGGCGGTCTTGAATGCATCTTGGGCCGTCTTGGAGGCATTGTGGGGTCATCTTAGCCGTCTTGGAGGCTATCTTGCGCGTCTTGGATGCCTCTTGGGGCCCTCTTGGGGCCGTCTTGGGGGCCGTCTTAGAGGCCTCTTGGGCCGTCATGGGGTCCTCTTGGAGGCCTCTTGGGCGATCTTGGGGGCCTCTTGGGCCGTCTTGAGCCGTCGGAATACCGAGAAGAAGCAAATGCCGAAATCCTTCAAACACGTAATGAAAATCAATGGCTTTGGCCTCTTCGGACGCTTCTGGAGGGCCTCTTGGAGGCTTCTTGGGTCGTGTTAGGCCGTCTTGGAGGCTTCTCGGGCGACCTTTGAGGTATCTTGGACTCTCTTGGGCCGTATTGGAGGCCGTCAAGGACCATCTTGAGCGGACTTGGAGGCCATCTTGGACCATCTTAAAGGCCATCTTGGGCCAACGTGGCCATCTTGGAGGCCGTCTTGGACCATCTTGGAGGATTTTTTCCGGATTGAGGTCCTTGGCAATCTTTCGGGTTGGCCGGCGGGACGCGCTGGAGGCCCAGTCGGGAGCCTTGAGACGGGGGTCGGGCAAACGGGGGTCAGCCAGGGCGCCAGATCCTGCAGGATCCTGCGAAGACCCCCTCTGGCTGACCCGGGTTAGCGAGCCGCTCGTGGCCGCGAGGCGGCCGCGCATATTGGCTGACCCGGGTTTGCGAAGATCTGCGTTGCAGTTTTTTTTCCTGCACTGCAGTTTTTGGTTTCCTGCTGACTCGGGTTTGGATTGACCCGGGTCAGAAGATCCCCGACCCAGGGGGAGTTCTTTTGGAAAAGAGCCAAAACCAAAACCGAATCATCTAGCACGCCAGGCACCTTCGTGATGAATCAACATGGGGTGGCGGATCGAGCTGCCCATGGCAAGTCCTGCCACCGTGCCTGGGTGGGTTATAAGCCTAGTAGACGTTCGTTGGAATCGCGTGGGAGGCCTCTCGGGGGCCTCTCGGAGGCCCTCTTGGGGGTCTCTTGGGGGCCGTTTTGGGGCCTCTTGGGGGCCTGTGAGGGCCTGTTGAGGACCTCTTGGGCGCCTCTTGGGGTCTCCTGGGGGCCCCTTGGGGCGGAAGGCTCGGATTTCGGTTCGTGTTCCCTCTCTTCGACCTCTCTTGGGGCCGTCTTGGAGCCCTCTTCGGCCGTCTTGGGCGCCTCTTGGGCTGCCTTGGGGCGCTCTTAGGCCGTCTTGGGCCCTTTTGGAGGCCTCTTGGGCCGTTTTGGGGTGGTATTGGGGACCTCTCGGGCCGTCTTGGAGCGTCGGAAAGCCGAAAAGGCGAGAACGCTCAAATCCTGCGAAACACGCGAGGCAAGTCCCTGATGTCTGCTTTGGGGGGCCCTCTTGGGAGACCTCTTGGAGGCCTCTTGGGGCGCCTCGGAAGCCGCTTGCGCCATCTTGGGGACATCTTGGGCGTCTTCGAGCGATCGCTCGGCGACTCGGGGCCCTCTTGGACCATCTGCGGGGGCTCCCGGGCCGTCATGGACGCCTTGGAGAGCACCAGGGAGGCGCCCTGGCCGCCCAGGGACCCCTCGGAGCATGGCCGGGGCGCGCGACGAGGTGCGACGGGGAGAGGGGGGGGGGCCCTCTCAGAAGATTGCCAGAACCCTACAGTCGGGGCGTTGAAGAAGGAACCCTTTTCGTTGGGGAGGGGCTCGGTGTTCCTTAATTGTTCCACACCTTGCCCAATGCTTTCCTGAAGTTTTTGGTGGGAAGTCGAAGGTGAACTTATGAAAAAGGGGGCTTCGTTCCTTATTTAGGGTTCCTTAGGTCAACGCCCCGACTGTACCATGCAGCACCTGGCATTCTGGCACGCCTCAGCGTGCCATGGGGGCGCGGCGGCGGATCTTCGCTTCCCGATCTGCCGCGCGTCCGGGTCCGACCGGGTCCATCGATTCGGTGTTGGCCGCTCCCGCTCCCAAGAGCAGCCCCCGAGGATCGGGGGCGGCAAAGAGGGGGGTGATGACTAGGGGGGGTGGACATCATGGCGGGGGCCATGATATTTCCCCAGATGTCATGGCGCCTCTTCTTGTTTCATCACGTCCCTGGTCCCCCCGCTGGGCCGCGCACTGTGGAAGGAACCCGTGTAATACCCTCATATATACTCCTTATCCTTACCTCTCCCGCACCTGGCCGTTTGGGCTCAGGTACTGAGTTGGAGCGATCGTACCTTGATCGCTTGGGAGGGAAAGATATCCATCTATCCCTCCATCTCTCTACCAACGGATCAGGGTTTCTGTACTCTTGTACTTCAACCCCATACACAGGTTATCAGCCCTTTAACGCTCACCTTCACCGACTCGCCCGCGGTGACCTTGCATGCGAGCCTGATGGAGCCACTTCGGCGCATGCGCCGTAAGGGTTCCATTGGGGCTTCGCGTCCAAGCTCTCCCACGGTGCGACGGCTCGGTGACGAGTTGGAGAGCATTAGTGCGGACTGTGTCCGTGTCCCCGATACCCCCCCCCAGCTCCCGAGGACCCGAGGCGCGTCTAGCTGCTGAACTTCGCCGCAGCGCCGCCCGCGGGGGGACAGGAGAAGGAGTAGGAACAGGAAGGAAGGAGTTTCACACGCCGACCTTCGATCCTCCCTCCCCTTCCCCGTCGGGAGCAATCCCAACCGCGTCAGGCGAAAGCCTTGCTGGTCTCGATACTCAAGGGCGCTTTCGCGCTAACCGCCGATGGACCTCAGGCGCTGGGACCCCCAGCCCTGCGACCGTCCCTGTGGCGGAGCACGTAGCTACCTTCGAGGAACTCAGTAGACCAGTGTCGGCACAGCCACAGACGCGGTACCCCAAGGTATCATCGGATGAGACACCACACACATGGTCCGAGTCGCAGCTCGTCCGCGCGCAACCGCCGTGGAGCCCCAGGCCCATACGGCGAAAGCAGGTCGAGCCCGCGCACTGCCTCTCAGAGGCCATGCACTCCCCGCGACAGGGGACGCAGGGAAGCTGACGCTCCCCACCTCTCCATCTCAGACGACCAGCTGGCGGAGACGTCCGCCGCAGGTGACATAGCTGAGCTCAGAGACCAGGTTGAAACCTTCGTGTCCAGCCAATACTCTGGACTACTCCAGAGCGTTCAGACGAACGCCACCGATACTGCAGCCATACGCCGCGATCTTGACGGCGCCTTAGGGATCATAGATTCCAGGATCGCCGAAGATCGACGCATCATAGGAGAACTGCAGTACCAGGTTGATCGTGAGGTGTCACACTCAGGTGAACGAACGGCGATGGTCGAGAACCTGCGCAACTATCTCGCGCAGATGGAGCAACACCTTGTGATCGTACGCGACACAGGCATTTCTGCGGTCAGGATTTTACATGATGAGATCCACGACCAGCTCCGTAACCGACCAACTCCAACCGAGGCCACAGACCTCGGCGACGTTCAGTCTCAGATCAATGATCTTCGATCTTACCTAGACCACACTACGGCGACGCTTCGTACCGAAGCACACGCAAACTCGTCGAACCTGATCGACATGTTGCAGCGTACTGAGAGAGTCATCGCTCAAAGGCTTGATGCGACCAACGCTGTCGTGCAGCCACTCGCTAACCGGATCTCTGACATAGAGCAGCGTTTTCCTGGTGTACAGGACGCCCTGGCAGAGTTGCGTGTCGGACGAGCCCAGACTGGCCAGCTGGATTCTCCTCCCACGGTTTACGATTTCGCCCGCCTCACTGACAGGTTGCAGGAGGTTGAGAAGGCGGCGGACCACGCGCAGTTAGAGCTCTCCCAGGCGATTCATGAAAGAGATACTGAGAAGGTACGTGTAGAGAGTTATCTTGCACGTCTGGAAAGCGAGGTGGAGGCACAAAGCGCCCGTCTCCGAGCATGCGAGCATCGACTTGATCGGTATTCCCAACGGTCTCGGGATACTGATGAGCACACACGCCAAAAGGTGGGTCAAATACAAGAAGACATGACGAGCTGGACAAATCAGCTGATCGACCACACTAACGACACCAACATTCACCTTCGACCTGCAGCCGACCTGCACAGGCCGACGGCAGCGTCCGCCGAAGCACCACAAGCTTCAGCAGGACAACAACGACGCACATCTCCAGGAGCAGCCTCCGCGGCAGCTTCTGCACAGACACGTCATGTGTCTCCCGTGCGCACAGAACCAACCATCGACGGTGCACCGATGCCCTCACAACCAGTGTCTGCGGTGTCGGTACATACAACGACGCCTATCAAGGAGTCAGACACCGTCCGAGTACCTGTCTTGCCTAAGATCACGCAGCTGCTGGAGTGGCAGCAAAGAGTGCGAAAGAACTTCGGGGCCGCCTCAGGGCGACCATCCAAAGCATACGCCTTCCTATGCGTGGCAGAACAGCCCGAATGTACATTCGAGGATTTACAAGACAGTGGAGACTTTGAGAGCATCGATTGCAAACTCGCAACGCTCTGAGCGACATCTTATCCTCAGACCTACGCTACCAAATCAGGCTCATCGAGACCAGAGAGCACAAAGCAGGACGCATGCTCAAAGGACGCCAGATATACTGGCATATCCTACAGTCCTACAAAGTGACAGACGTCGACGACGACCTGCGCGATTTCGAGCGCCTTAAAGAACTGAGGATGAGAGACGAAGATTTGCAACGTTTCATTACCGATTGGGACGCCTTACTCTTGGAATGCCGAGAAGTACCCGATCCAAAGATATTGGAATCGCTATCTCGCACACAGATTCGTAGACATGCATGGATGAAACAAGACATGTACGAGTACCAGCGCATGAAGATGAGCGACCCGAATCGTACCTACGGTTGGCTTCGACAGCGTGTTCTGGACATACTGGAGATTAAACCATTGGGGAAGAATCAAAACAAGCTACGGTACGGACACGAGACACGATCTCAGGTCAACGCGTGCGCTGCATGGAAGAAAGGCAATTGTCGCAACGGTGAACGATGCAAGGCTTTACATACATATTCCAGGGATTGGAAGAACAACAAATCTTCCAGAACATCAACGGCTGGTGGCAACCCCCGCTGTAGTATGTCCACTCCTGCGAATCACAAGAAGCCAGCATCAAGGCCATTCTGCTTCGATTTTGCCAAGCGCAACACATGTACCAGAGGTGATAAGTGCAACTACCCGCACGTCGCACAGTGCAAGGATTTCGCACAGAACAAGTGCACAAAAGGCGACAAATTCAAATACGCTCATCTCGCACCTGGTGCAAAGACTCCTGAACGAAGCCCGAGTCGACCACGGACTTCCAGCCAGGACAGCCGTGGCCGATCGCCACCCCGCGGATCAGGAAGCCAACGGTCTTCACAACGCGGGGGGTTTCGCTACGCAAGCGATTCACGACAGGGACGTGACAACCGACGCCAATGCGACCGATCCCGTTCGACATCCAGGAGGTCCCACGACTCTCGCAGCCAATCGAGAAGTCGTTACGACAGATCTTCGAGATCTACCTCCCGAGGACGAGACAATCGTGGCGGCGGACGCGGCAGTCCACGCGGCCGCGATAGATCATATGGTAGTGACAAAGGACGTGGCAAGCGATATCCGAGCCGCGGATCGTCCCGTGGTTCACCCAACACCAGAGCACGTTCTCCTGCCAACTTTAGACGTTCACGCCGTTCAGACCGCAGTTACGTCATCCGTGACAAGACCCTCATGGCCAACACTAAGGCCACAGCGACACCTACCAAGACACGTCGTCGGATACGCTTCGACGTACGCAACGTGGACTACTACTTCCATACCATATCTGGCAGAGCCAGACTGGACAGATGGAAAGAGCTGCCGAATGAGGGTGACATCGTCGAAGTACCAGATCCATTACCACAAAAATGGTGGGATGCTAGTGCAGAGGCCTTACGAGAATGTCAAAAAGAGGCACAACTATGGTACGACGAGCTGTACGACTACCGACACAACAAAGAGTCGGTGGCCACACCAACTGCGATCCGAAAGCATGACGACACTGTCAAGCAGTCATCAAAGACTGCCCAGACGACAACAACGACAACGCAAGTCGACACTCCACGCTCGACTGCAGCATTGACAAGGTCTTGGGTTCTTGACAGTGGTTCTGCCCATCATATTCAGGGAAAACATGAACTTACGCAGACCGAGTCGGATCGCATATCTATTCGCGCAACGAGTTCGCTTTCGGTTCGTAGGCAAAAACAGTCACCCATATGCGTCATTTAAACGAGTTATGCTTACGTACATTTCTTGTTTTTGTATTCGAATTCAATATCGCAGATGCTTAATGTGCAAAAGGTGATCGTACGTCACCGAGCATACGAATCGGCTACCCGAGGTTGGACTGCATAGTTCAGCCCTTGCTTTACCAGACTGCCCATCATTACTATCAGTTGGAAAATTGATTGAGGTTGATGGCTTTCGACAGCTTTGGGATCCTGAGCTGGGCTACATGCTTCAGGATCCGGGGGGGCAATGGTATAAGATTCCAGTCAACAATCGAGTGCCAGAGTTACGACTCGACGACTTAACACGGATACCACACCACGTTTATGCACTTCGTCAGCACCCCGCCGCGTGTCAGGAAAAGGCTTCATTCCGCCTCTGTAACGAACTTGTTGGCGCATGCAAAACTAGAGAACCACCCTGAGACGCGCTACGACCCCACACAGGAGGGACCTGCCCAAGAGACAAGGTCGGGCAGAGGGAGGAGGAGAACGGACCATTCACGGTCGAAAGAACCTTTTTTTTCCGACACAGAAACCAGACGAGCAACGTGGGAACACAAACCACCGATCGCTTACGTCTCCGACGCAGTGTTCTCTCACAAGGCGGAGAGACACAGCGGGGGGGTTCGTTATAGCTTCAGCAGACAACGACATTCGACAAGAGACATCCCACCTCACCTCGACGACGATCCGACAACGCCCGGGTTCTACAAAGACAAAAGACACCGAACGACGATAGCATTACCATGCCTCACAGCCCAAAACACCCTGACTGTGAGATCTGTTCTCGTACGATGGCACAGAATGCCCCGTGTAGACGACAGCGCAAACCACCTCCACCGGCAGACCCCACCGACGAGGATAACGCCTACGAGGCTTTTGTCCCGAAGAAGTTCGGTGAGGCTCTAACTGCCGACCATATCGTACTGGCCAAAGACGATGCCGCGGACAAACATGGCGACAAATATGCACTCGTTGTCCTTGACAGATATACTGGCATCTTCATGGCCTACCAGCGCTACACAAAGACGCAGCTACTACAAAGGCATCCTTTCAACAGTTCATCGCCGCGAACGATGAGGTGAAGCATATCTACACAGACAACTCTGGAGAGCTTCAGAAAGCTTGCCGCCAACTGGGATGGAGACACGACGCGAGTACGCCACATCGTCCACAGACAAATGGATTGATTGAGCGCGTTGTCAAAATAGTCATTCTTGGTACCAGAGCTGTGTTGCATATGTCTGGTCTGGGACACGAATGGTGGAAAGAGGCCATGCAAGCCTTTTGCTGTGGACACAACTTTGTGCATACATCCACGGGCGTCGCTGCCCTCAACGAGGGGCATGCAGAAAAGACAGCTCATGAAATAAGATTTGGCGAAAGCTTTCCTGGGCACTGCATACCATTCGGTGCTCGGATATTTTGGAAATGCCTCAACCCCGAGATTAACCACGAGACTGCAAAGTTTAAAGAAAATACTCGGGAAGGGTTATTCATGGGATACCACTTACACTCTGGTGGACGATGGTCAGGTGACTACCTTGTTTTGGACACGGCTACATACGCCAAGAATCCTGATGGTGAACTGTGTCATGTGCACAGAGTCAAAGACATCATCATCCCTGATGGCAAGTTCACCTACCCCGTGAAAGATGGCACTCTACGACATCATAATCCTGAGGCACACGACGAGGTGAAGGCATCTACTTCTCGCCCCTTGGGTGACAAGCCAATGCCTGATCCTCCACTTTCCTACCCTAAAGAATGGGATGATCCGTCTATGATGACAACGGAAGATAACGCTGTTGATATTCAGACATCGGCTTCTGAAGTTGCTGATCCAGCGCCGGAGCCAGACTACTGGGAACAGCGTGGATATTGCATCATCAGGCACATTCGTACCCCAAGAAAGAAACTGTTCATCCCGACGGACGACGTCATGAATATACCTGTACCTGTTGACCAACTCGACGTGGCACGAGATTTCAAAACGACTTCTACTTGCGAGGGCGAAAGTAACTTCCGAGATGTTTGGGATGGTGTTAGCGCCAACGACCACAGGGAATTGAGCGAGCCATGGGCAGGCACGATACAGTTCTATGAGCTTCCAAAAATGACGCCAGATGGCAAACTGGTGGTTCGTGGACGCGAGACACGTGTGCAGACTACTACACGCCCTGATCACGTTCTTCCCGAGCATTGGAAAACACTTTCTCGTGGACAGCAAAAGAAAGAGATCGATTACGCCAACGACGTTAAACGAGCTCGTGAGATTCGTGATCGTGCCGCATTGAGAGTGTGGACAAGACAGGATAAACAGGTCAACAATTTCCGTACTACCACATCAGGCGGACCAACCTGGAATACTGTGGAACGACGGATTACATACGACACTGACAATGGCGACGTCATCCGCGATGAGAACGTCAAAGGCGTGACAAACAAAGAAATACTGTATGCCAAATTACCTGGTGGGCCACGTGACATTACCACGGTACTATACTACCGTCAACTACCACAACAGCACGATGGAGAAGAACGTGCTTTGGTATTTGTGGATAATGAGGGAACCGACTTTGGGACTCTGAACCCGCTTATACGCAAGTTCACCCAGTCGGTAGTAATACCAACCATGCCACGTGAGACCAACTACACGCCGGCACACAGAGATAAAATACCATATTCGACATGGTCACGCCCTGCATTAGTTACCAGAAACCTGAGTAAGAAAGAAGTTGCCGCAGAACCACGTGCACAAGAAGCCCTACGAAAAGAATACGAGAGATTGGAAAAGAAACAGACATGGATGTTGGAGACTGTTGCAGAAAAAGCTGATATTGAGTCACAAGCTATCCGCAATGGAACAGGTGCATTTCTTCAACATCTTGGAATTATCTTCAGTCAAACACGAGGAACTTCCTCCTGATCTACGTAAATTCAAGGGCAGAGTGGTGGTTCAGGGCAATACAGGCAAAGATGAAACTGGTTTGGCCGCCATATTCGCCGACGCCGCTTCCAGTGCTTCGCATATAGAGGCTTCCAAACTTTGCGATGCTACTGCGTTATTGCCGCAATATGCGGGAGAGCAAAGTGACGCACCTGGAGCCTACACGCAGGCATTATTATACGGCGACGGACGAATTGATCCAGTTGATACTTGGATTACTATACCTAACTGGCGACAACCGACATCATGGTCAAAATACAAGAACCCAGTGTGCCGATTGCGATTGGCACTATACGGACACCCTCTCGCAGGTGTCTTTTGGGAACGAAAATGCCGTACATGCTTGGAAAGCGTCGGTTTTGAGCCCATTTCAGGATGGGAATGCGTATGGGGACACAACAAACTGGGATTGATACTTTCAGTATATGTGGACGATTTTAAATTGGCCTGCCCAGCTCATAATCTACAGACTGGCTGGGACTATATTCGCAAAAGCGGTATCGATTTGGATCCACCTACTCCATACTCACAATATTTGGGTTGTGGACAACAAGCGTATGATGTACCGCAGAGCATCTTCGACAAAAGAGTGTCCACAATACGCCCTATGCTACCTGAACACAATGAGAAAGATTACAATACGGCCAAACACGTTCGTGGTATTCGACATGACATGCTTGGTTTTACAGATCAGTGCATTGAGCGGTACCTGGAATGCGCCTCCAAGCGCGCCCAGGGAACGGGGTCACGTCGGAAACGATCCGACTCGCCGAGGGCTTCGCGATCCAAATCGCCATCCTCCTCCGGGTCGGTCGCCAGACCTACTAGTGTGCTCAACGCACGGACAAGATCATCCAGCCCAGCAAAATCGGTCGACACAATTTCTACCAATACCATACCCGCCACATACCATGATCTACCCGACGCAGAGACCCCTGGCATCGAGGACACCTCCTTCACTGAGTCCGACTATTCAGACGAGGGCGTTCTCGGCCAGGACGCGGCAAGTGTACTAATGAAGATCCTGTACTTGGCACGTTGCTGTCGTTTCGATCTTTTACATCCGGTATGTATGTTGGCCAGAGAAATTACCAAATGGAATACTACATGTGACAAACGTCTACATCGGTTGATATGCTACATCAAAACGACGCGTACACATTGCTTACACGGATGGATCGGCGATTCATCAGACAAGTTATCCATCATGCTCTTCACTGACGCCTCGTTCGCTGATTGCATTACATCATCCAAATCCACTACCGGTGTTTTTGCTGCGCTTGTTGGACCCAATGCATTCTTTCAGTCAACGCTGTATGTAAGAAACAAACGGTTGTTTCACATTCATCTACTGAATCTGAGATCGTTGCTCTTGATTCCGCACTACGACTGGAAGGGTTACCACTACTATCATTCTGGGAAGCCGTGGTGGGAGTTGCCAAAACATGCAAAGAGAAGAATACATGCCTGAGTTGCCATCGACACGTTGACCCGGCGATGTGTCCTATTTTGGCAGCCAAAAAAAAGCGTAAACCATCGCCTCGCAAGGCACCCCCTGCTCGGGGATCTTCTCCTAGCCGTAGGCAACTACCGCTAAATATGGATTTACCTACGACTCCAAAGAGACGTACAATATCCCATGAAGGTACCGTACTACACGTGGATCCAGAGCCAGCTCCAGAGATCAGTGCACCGAAAGTACGACTTATCGTCCTGGAGGATAACCAGGCCGTTATCAAAATTGTCCAGAAGGGACGTACACCAGCACTTCGTCATCTTCATCGTACTCATCGTATCAATCTGGATTGGATATGCGAAACATGCCAAATTGAACATATCGAGCTTAAATATGTAGGAACAAAAGAGCAGATCGCAGATATGATGACCAAACATTTCGAGACCAAGAAAGCAGACCTTTGGAATGACCTCTTGGAACACGCTTTTTTTTTCATGTTACTCCGATACAATGTCCGCCGATACGAGGGCCTCGGAGGCCCGACGGTTTACCTCATGAAGCGGAACCTCCTAAATTGAATGGATGCCCAGAAATATGCAAGATATTGCTGACGGAAAAAGAAAGATGGGGCGATGTAGGATCAGAATGCGGATTTCAGTGTGTTGGGCAAGCCAGCCATGAGGGACTATGTGCATGCATGTACCACTATGGCGTACCAGCCGCAGATACTGCGTCGCGCACACCTCGTTCACGCGCACGTTCACCGCACGGTAGACATCCCCGCCATCCTCCCTCACCTCCACGAGATGCAGAGAGAATCGGAACATTGATTATTCGTTCACACCGCAGCAGTTTTACGACTCGAGCCGTAAAGCTCACAAGCATCTCATACGCCGCTTGCGAGGCGAAAATATTTGAGATCGGTTCTAATCCCGACCCCCCCATCCACGAGATGGATCAGGCACAGCCGCTCAACCTCGTTGGCTGGCCCATCGGCTACGACAGGGAGTACGACCCGAACGCCAGGGACGATGACCGCGTGGGTTTCGCGTACCACGCTCAAACTGGTCGTCCTCGCGATCCCGAAGATGGTTACATATCGGCGTGCCGATCGGAGCGGAGAATTTGATCTTCGCGTACCCGACGAATCTTCTATTCGTGAACTTGCCCGCTTCGCGTCTGTCGAGGCTAAGAAATGGGCCAACACCGAGAGTGGATCCGTCGGCGGCAACGCCAACTACGAGCACAACACGTTCACAGCTACGCCGTGGCTATCATTCATGCGTGCTATGTGTATGATTTCCAGCCTTTTCAATCGTAATCCTTCAGTACAAGACAGTGTTCGTGGACTACATGATCATTTGAATGCGACGATCCCAGGATCAGACCGCAAATGTCCACCATCAAACTTTACTACAATGATACTGAAGACGGAGTGGATGATGATTCACAACGATTGGTCCAAAATTGGCAGTGCAGTTCTGGGACAATACACCGAGGACAGCGTTACGGATACGCAAAGATATTACAACAATGGTCTGAGTGCACCATCCGATGTATACCAGAATGGATTGGTAAGGCCATGCTATGCTCCTAAAATTGATCGTGCAATGGCCAAGCTACCTACTCGTCCACCTGGCATCGCCAGGACATCGGGTACATCTGGACACATCGGTCACATCGTCGAAGATAACTTGGTCACCAACACGAGAGCATTTTCCGACCTTACCCAAACAAAGAAGTTCCGCCGCAAGCTTACTACATGGTTGACTGCGCGCGGAGGCTTTGGAAGTATCGGATCAAACTCCAAGACGGTGGCAACACCATCCGACCATCCGAATGGTTGGGTAGGCGATATGGATGACCACAAGGATAAGAGGTACTATCAGTTGGACACATACAAACGAGGGCACGACTTCTTGGCGAAGCTTATTTTTCTTACTTTTTTTGTTGTTATTTTTTTTTCACTATTTGTTTGGCTTTGTATTCTTATTTTTTCCTTTTTTTTGTATTTTTTTTTTTGTTTGGATTTTTTTTTTATTATTGCTCCTATTTTTATTTTTTGTTTGATATGTTATAGTTTTTTTGATTATTCTTGTATTTTTGCGGTTATTTTTATTGTTTTTTTTTTTTTGTTTTGTTTCTTTTTAGTTTAGTGCTTTTTTCTGAGTTGCTTTTTTTTGATGTTTTTATTTGCCTGTTTGTGCTTGTTTGTTGCTAGACAGATGGGTTCGAATGACCTTGGCCTGACTCCTGGCAATGATGTTGACCCATTTGAGCTGGTCCACGCAAAATACAGTGCTTTCTGTGGTGGTCGCTTGGTCTCTACCCTATTGTCAGACAACGGGTGGCACTCCCTCATACAAGAGGACTTGGGACTACTATTACATCATGCATTTGGGCCATCGGGTCATGCGTACACATGGACCAACTTATACACTGACTCAACATGGATCATGCATCCGAAGAAAGGGACTAAGGGTGCAAAACACAAGAAGTACCCCACTTTCGGCATCGACGAGCTCAACGCTGCCCAGAAGAGAATCGACCTCGCCAAAGCATCAAATACTGCTCTTGTACCGCTATTCATGCCGTGCCTTAACCGCGCGGAATACATGGGTGGCGCTACTCTTGAGCACCCTATTCTTATATATATTTTCTTGTTTGTATTTGTTTTTGTTATTTTGGTTTTTTTTGTTTGTTATTTTGTCTTTCGCTATTTTTTTTTATTTATTTATTTGTGTTTTTCTGTTTTATGATAATTTTTTTTTTGTTTTTGTTGATATTAGTGTTTTTTATTTGTTTTGTTTTTTTCTTTTTTTTGTTTCCTGCCATACATTTTTTTTTTTTTTATTTTTTTTTTATTTTTTTTTTTTATTTTTTTTGTTATAGTAGTTTTTGATTTTTTTATGTCGACCATGATCCGCGACGACATCATGATGTGGGCATTCTCTTTTGGCAATTACAGGGGATGATTCAGACAGAATGACACGCCGATTGGTCAAGATTGCGTTCTCTTGCCTGAAGCTGGTTATGAAGGCGTACGATACGGAATGGAGGAACTACGCAAGCAACGTTTCGAGAAAGAGGAAAGCCGTATCAACGCTCTTCTCAACAATCAGTTTGAGAACACTCTCGAGCAGCGCAATATGATCAGGAAGCTCCGCGAAGCCAGAGGCCTCATGTTTCAAAGCGACAACGCTTCCATCAAGAAGTGGCGCGAGTTGAACGAGACCATCTGGGAATACTGGGCCAATGATTTCCCATCATCCATAAAACAAAGACACTATCACAGGGGACTCAATGCCATGGTAGTATGGAGTGCGAACGACATCGCATGTGCTAATCCTGGACAGAACACCAACGACATGCGCCGACATCACAGTCGTGCTCCTACCAACGTACACGAGCTCCAAAAGATGGAATGTGAGGGCGGCGTCCCGACGCTCATGCCCGTGCACGTGCTCGTGGACGTATCACGTTTTGTCGATGTGATGCAGTTTTTCCGCTGCCCCACGGTCATGGGACCTGGAAAAGCAGCGCAATTGGGCGTACACCCGAACTTTGATCACCACACGAGCGACTTGATCACTATCATGCAGAACCGTGGTATCACTGTTCTTCCATCCGACCATTGGGTGGATACGTGCGACAGGGTTACCCCACAGGCTTGGCACGCCAAACAGAACAACCACAACATGGCAATGTTTACAACGCAATTCTGCGACGCAGTATGCTATCGCAATTTTTGCGCCTTGATACAGTCTCTTCCTTCTCAGCCATATCCATTCAGGCCGCCCCTGCTGACTGCTGTCACGGACAACCAGGCCTACGCACAGGCCAAAGAAATCATGGCAGCCCTCGACTTCAGAGAAAAGTTGACAAACGAATGGAAAAGAGACCTCAGCCTCACAACGTTGATGACACAGACGGCAAACGAGATGGCTCATTGTGCGTGGATGGCGTCATGTGCCGAGGGCACATTGCCGGCATCACTGCCTGCCGAGACGGGCGACACGACTGAGCCGACTCCTGGAAGGTCTACACGTACGCCAGCAACGGACCCTAGCGATCCTGACCAGACCCTTCCTGATAATGATCCATGGGTTATGGCATACAATGACTTATTCCAGTACCTTATGCTGTTGATCAAAGAATACCCTGGGGCTTGGGCATCTTGGCATTCTCTTGAGAAAGATGAACTTCTAGAACCCAAGATCGTCAAAACTGTTGAAGATGCACATGCAGTTACTTGGGTTGTATTCGAGCAATTCTTACATCAGATCAAAGATTTGGATGGAGACGATAATGCGACCAAATCAAGAATCATTGCAGAAGAAAACAGATTGTCTTCACACCGCATCGGCCCAGCTGCCGAGAACGAGAAGAACATCGAGGCATGCAAAACATTCTTCAAGCAGAATGCACTGGATCGAGTTGCTTTGGGTCATGACCCTGATGTTCCTACATCCGTATGGAAGGCAGCTGATGACACAGCACAGCCAGCCCCACCAGGCCCATTGCCTGATCCACTGCAACCTGGACCGCAATCGATAAAAGCATCGCAACCTTCGACTCCAGAGCCCAAAGCAGAACCACAACCAGCAGATCAGCTCCCAAAAGCTGAGGCGGTACCGATCCCTGATGACGGCACCGACCTTGAGGCAATGGAGCTGGAGGCAACTCCTGCCGAGGAGGAGCCTTCTCCACATGAGATGAATATATTGTCATGGCAGGACAGTTGTGAGCGTTCCATGCACGAGGATACCAGCAAGCTCGGGATCTTCGACAACTCATGCACTATTCGCGAATGGAAGGTACAGTATGGCGTCAAAGGTGAACATCCATACATGTGCCCAATGTTGCGGGGCACGAAAGCGACCAATGGATTTGCCTGCATCGAAGACCGAGAGTGGTACGAGCAGCTACTGCATGATGATAGTGTAATTGCTCATGCGCCTGACATTGCACAATCTGGTTGTTTCCCAGAATGGAAATGGAAACCATTACCACATTACGACGATGTACGTTATGGTCCTGAGCTAATTGATGAAGAATGGCTGGGAACAAACAAATACATGAGCAAAGACATCACGACTATGTTACGCCACGAGATACACTACAAAAAGTTTTGGATCAACCAATTTCATGACAGACGTATTAATATCTGGGAGAAAACAACAAAGAATGATTGGAATATTCCAAGCAATTGGAAATCCTTTAAAGAAATGGTCGAATGGAAATTCCGAGATCGCAAAGAAAGACACAATGGACCATCCATGGAAGCGGCAGTGGCACATTTCAAGAAAGACGGTGAAAATGATGGATACACCGATTGGAACGACTACTATCCGATATTAATTATTCGTGCGTTCCAGAAGCATATTGACCCGCAGAAAAACAGAATCGAGATATATGCCAAGCCGATCCCTGAAGGAGGTGACCCCAGTACTTTTGACTGGAACAGCGTCATTGCTATTCGGTGCGTTGGTGGTCACAGTTGTGTCAACCCATCTTCCAAGCCATGGAATATGGGATGGGAAAGTCTACAGTGGACAGATATCAAGTATCTCCATCATGGCACAGCATCCCGTGCCTGGAAGAACATATTGAAGACAGGGATCATTCCTGGATATGTTGAACCACATTCTCAGAGAGACAGAAATTACAAACCATCGCAGCGATCTGAGGCACTCTTCAGTTCTAGCACAAATTTGAACAATGTTCAAATGAACCCACATACTTCAGTGGAATCGTACAAGTTCAACAGCTACAAGAACGAAGTCGAGCTGGTGATTAACATGGAAATCGCCACAAAAGCAGTTTGCAGATTTTGGTTGGGTGCTCAGGGCGCTATCATGACTGAGGACGTGGTACCCGCTGCGGCAATTATTGCAATTCGCCGCCTCAAACCACACCACATGCATGGCCAGCAGTTGTGGCCAGACGGCGACCCATGGGACTACCCGCCATTGGCAGCAAGAGAGCCATTGAGCAAGTACGAGATTTGCGCCTGCCTCCCTGGAGAACTTATTGACGACCCACCTGGATTGGCACCTATCGACCCCGACCACAACATGGAGCCTCCAAGGACGACGCCAGCATCAGCACCCTCGGCCAGGCCGGGGGAAACCCCTGCTGGCCGTACATCCGCAGAGGACGCCTTTGATGAGCAAATAGTACGCGCTATGATTCAGGAGACCAATCACAAAGCAGATGATAAAGAATGGTTAATTGCATTGTCACATTGTCGCGAAGCTCTTCGACCAATCACATCAAAGATCCTGCAAAAAGATTGGGATCGTCGTCCTGCATTTAACGATGTTCGAATGGGCGACTTCATTGTCATTAAGAATTGGGGTTCTACCAAATGCTTCCACTTCGACAACCATTGGCCCAAAGGCAATCACAATACCAAGATTGCCTTGTCCAAGGGACACATATATGGTCCAATCATCCATTTCGGCATATTCGACAAGTTCTTTGCGGTACAAGTACCTATTCTCAACTACGGTTTACGATGGGTAAATATCTGGTATAATGACAAAAGCATGCCCCTCAAGGGCGTCGTATTTGCATTACCGATTCGTATCGAAGAACACGCCATCGATCCAACATGGATGGAGACTGTCCTGAAAGGCCCGGACATCATGCAGCGGGGAGATACTACAGCACAAGGTTAGCGGCAGCTTACCATACCTTGGAATGCCTCGCATCCATAGACCACGTATTCCGCGTACACCACCAAGAAGGCCCGCTCCACGGACACCTGATCCAGACGAGCTGGTGGCCACACCTGCCGAGGACAACGCTCAGACGGGCGACATTCCTCGACAGGGTACAGCATCATCGCATGATCCACTGATCACCGTAATCGTAGACATATCAAATATTGCTCTTACTGCAGATGAGAAAGCTGCGAACGACAACATGAGAGCAGACCTCTCGGCAGACATCCAAGCAGAAGAGCAGATTGAGGCAAGCATCCTCGATAACATCATTGATCCGCCATCGAATTTCCTTGACCATCCAGATTACGACCCCGACGAGGATTCAAGATGGATTAGACAGTCTGATGATTGCCGCGTGTATTGTTGGACATCGGCGTTATTGGTGGATTCGCCTATGATCAAGATGAAGCAGATCATCGAGCTACACAGTGGCGCAGACAGAATCGTAATGGACAAAATCCAGTCACATTTACAATTTGAAATTCGATTCTGATCAAAAGCATGGAATGCGGAGTCATACCAATTGAACTACAATCATACCCACAAGTGGGCACGTGACTTACCCAATTGTGGTGCAGATAATTTCTTCAAAAAGTTGGTACACTACCTCGACCCAGAGACTATCGAGGAGTCGACCACAGGCATCTTTCAATGGATTTCCAAAGTATACCAGAACATCTTGAAAGATAGTATTGTGGAACTACCAGATTTCGCCAAGGAAGTCATCCATGACAGCCATCCTGCACTTCAGGCATTGCGTGACCTATTCAAAAATTGTACTGCGACATACGGTAATCCAGATTTTCCTGTGTGGGAAGAGCTGGTGGAAACACCTGCTGCGCCTCGAGAGCAAGGCGCCGAGCAGGATATTCCCCAGGACCCAGGCAGTGTTGCGTCTGCAGCTCCCGATCAGGAGACTATGGTACGTATCATAGCCGAGCAGACGGGACTCAAGCGCGAGGAGGGCGACAACGAGGCTACCCTGCAGAAGCAGGCTCGCCGTCTTCGTGAGGAGAACGTATGCCATGGCGGTACTGAGGATACCGACAACGTCAAGATAGAGTACAAAGGACTGCCAGGGGAAAGGTTGTCTCGGATCGAGATCGAGGGTTTAAGCAGAACGATCGCTTCCAGACCAAACACCGAGATCAATCGTGAGGCGATCAATCAGATCGGTCAGAGCCTCGCTCGCGGTCAGGACACCCGCTGGGGATCCCGCGATCACCTGACTTCGGCAGGGGCCCCTGAGACGATCTTGCGCCCCATTCCGCTCTGTCATAATTGCGGTCGAGATCTGTCCCTCGGGATTGTCACAGGTGACGGCACACTTTGTGATATCTGTTGGCAATACACTGTGGCCGTAGGCGCCACAGGTAAGAGCACCGCCACACAGAGCGATCTCGCGTACCTGCAGAAGTTGACGAACTGGATCAAGACGACGTTGTCCGAGGACCAGATCGCGAGATACATGAAGGATGGCGCACACGTCATTATGACGGGTGCGCGATCGCACATAGGCACAGAGAAAGATCAGTTGCGGAGATTGGCCAATGCGTCCAAAAAGAGGTATCAGAAGTGGGTCGAAGCCGGTAGCCCGCCTGCACACGAATGCAGATTAATGGGCGAATCCGAGGACGACCGACCTCTGTACTACCCATACGCCAATCTCATTCAACGCTTTCTCAACGACCTCAGATTCCATCACCAGATGACAGGAGCCCGCGTGAATGTCGGCAAGAAGCCCTGGAGAGTCGAGGACATGCGCGACGCGTGGGACATCCTTGACGTCAGTATTAGGACAGGACAGGCTGGTCGGAGAAAGTGGTGTCTGAACGAGGGACGCATTGACAGGCAGACGCGGCAGGCGCGCGGACTGATTACGGTTTCTCTCCCTCGGAGGGA
>CAUYUJ010007602.1:396100-417513 GCA_963575745.1 Prorocentrum cordatum | reverse complement strand
AGGAGGAGGAGGAGGGGGGGGTAGGAGGAGGAGGAGGAGGAGGAAGAGGAGGAGGAGGAGGCGAATTAACCTGACTGTGACGTAATGGCGATCTTGACTTGTGCCAGAACACCATCCCCGGGATTTCAACACACTGATGCGCCCTGACAGTCCTGAATCGTTCCAGAACACCATTTCCGGTACGTTAGCCATGAGAACCCGTGAACATTTGGCATTTTGTTATAACGAATGCGCGCGGCGATAAGGCGTGAGCCACATTTTGGAAAGGAACCGCCCTCAATCGTGAAGTTCTTCCACCAACTTTTTGAAACGAAGGTGCGCGGAGCTAAGGTGCGAGCCACCTTTTGACAACCAACCGCAGTCAATATGTGAAACTCTTGCAATTTTTAAGACGAATGTGTGCGGCGCTAAGGCGAGAGCCACGTTTCGAAAACTAACTGCCTTCAATCCGTGAAGCTCTTGTCATTTTTTAAAGGAATGTGCGCGGCGCTAAGGCGAGAGCCACATTTTGAAAACGACCCAGCCTCAATCCGTGAAGCTCTTGTGCGCGGCGCTAAAGCGAGAGCCTCATTTTGAAAACGACCCAGCCTCAATCCGTGAAGCTCTTGTGCGCGGCGTTAAAGCGAGAGCCACATTTTGAAAACGACCCGCCATCAATCCACGAAGCTCTTGCAAGTTTTCAAAACTAATGCGCGCGGCGCTAAGGCGAGACCCACACTTTGAAAACCACCCGCCCTCCATCTGTGAAACTGTTGACCCCAGTCGCCAATTCATCGCCGGTCGGGGCCTGGGCCTGCTACGCCGCCCACGAATGCGTGGCTTCGAGAACGGGGGCCATCAGCGCCGCGTCGGCGGTGCGTCGCCGATTCCAGCTCTATTCGACCTGGGTTGTTCTGAGACTATCTCGGTGCCCGGGATGTGTCCCCCCTGGCGCGGGGAATGGCAGCATCGGGGGGTGGCGAGTGGGGCGGTCTTCCGAAGAGGCATGCGGGCTTCTTGAGAGGGGTCGGAGGCCCGTGCAATAGCGCTCCGCCCTTAGCCTCGAAGGGGACGAGGCGCCCCATCATGCCACCCACCTAGGGGAGCGGGAGGGCGAGTCGGATTGATTTACGAGTTCTTTTTTCTCTGCTGTCTTTTTTTCTTGCTGGAGCTCTGGACTCGCCACGTCCTGGCCGTTTCCCAGGCCCCCACAGCAAGGGGCACGAAGAGGGTGGTTGGCCCCTCGCAGGGAACAAATCCAATGTGTAAGGGATGCTCCTCAGAAGGCAAGGGTGCTTCTGCGAAGCCCCCCTGCCTTCTCGTAGGCTACCCTTCGCGCCTCCCCCGGCGCGGCTGTGCCGGGTTGCCAGAGGCCTGGGGTCTCGCGAACGAGCCCCGTCCGCGGGCACCTACCCCCGGCCGCCATGGCGGAGATGCCGGTCACGCTGGCGCCGGTCATTGACCTGGCGGCCCAGGGGATCAATGCGCAGGCGTTCCGCTTCGGCAACCTGACGATGGAGTCCGACAAGTACATCAGCGTCAAGGATGTGCTGCCAGATTGTGTGTCCACATCCACCGCCTCGGAGTCGTGCCCTGGGGCCTCGTGGAGTGGTGGGTGCCCGGGTGTCTGCCCGCTCCCGCGGGCGGGGACCTGTCCACACGCCCGCTCCCCGGGGACCCTGGGCACGGTTCATGAGTTGTGGATGCGAGCGTTTCATGACGGTGCAAAGGACACGGCTCCAGACGGAACGAGCCAGGTCGTGACCGTGGACATGCACAGCAATAACGCCGTCAGCAAGCGTCCGATGAAGGCAGAGGCCACCCTGATGAACCCGACCGACAATTTCATCGCCCTGAAGGGTTCTGCGGAGGGCACGCCTGGCCACTTCGTCCAGGTGTTCAATCTTGACTCCAAGGAGAAGCTCGGAGTGTACCAGTCCAGCGAGGCAATCGTCTTCTGGAAGTGGATCACGAATCGCAAGCTGGCGTTGGTGTGCGCCGTGGACGTCTACCACTGGGACCTGGCGACCCCGAACAGCGCCCCGGAGAAGATGTTCCAGCGGGCTGGTAAGCTGGCAGAGGCGGGCACCCAGATCATCGCCTACTCCTCCAACGCCACCCAGTCCTGGTGCCTGCTGACGGGGATCTCCACGCAGGACCAGGGCAAGACGATCGACGGCAACATGCAGCTGTACAACGTGGAGAAGAAGCAGCAGCAGATGCTCGAGGGCCACGCCGGCTGCTTCGGCAACGTCCCCGTCACCGACGCGGCAGCGCCGAACGGGCTCTTCTGCTTCTGCGAGCGCAAGGTCGGCAACCTGCAGACCAAGCTGCACGTGATGGACGTCACCGCCCCGCGCGGCGAGGGCTTGCCTGCCCCCTTCCGGGCGCAGATGGAAATTGCGATGCCGCCCGAGGCGCCCAGCGATTTCGCGGTGGCTCTTCACCTCAGCGAGAAGCATGGCGTCATCTTCATGATCACGAAAGCGGGATACCTTTTTGTCTTCGACGCCGCCACGGCATCGATGTTGGTGCGCACCCGCGTCTCCCAGGAAACCATCTTCATCTCCACTGGCAGCACGCAGACTGGAGGGTGCATCTTTGTGAACCGCAAGGGCCAGGTGATGTCGGTGAAGGTCAACGAGGGTGCCATCATCAACTACATCTCTAACAGCCTTCCGCAGCTCGCGAACCGCGCGGACATCGCGTTCGCTCTCGCGCGCCGCTTTGGGCTTCCTGGCGCCGACGAGCTCTTCCAGCGGCAGTTCAGCCAGTACTTCGCGTCCGGCGACTACCCAAACGCCGCCCGCGTGGCCGCGCAGTGCAAGAGCGGCATGCTGCGCACGCCCCAGACCATCCAGCAGTTCAAGAGCGTGCAGGCCGCCCCAGGCCAGCAGTCGCCGCTGCTGCACTACTTCAGCACGCTGCTCGAGTACGGTAAGCTGAACGCCCTGGAGTCCGTAGAGCTGGTCCGCCCCGTGGTGCAGCAGCAGAGGGGGCAGCTGATCGAGAAGTGGCTCAAGGAGGATAAGCTGGAGTGCACCGAGGAGCTCGGCGACATCGTCAAGCCGCTCGACACCAGGGCCGCTCTGTCGATCTACGTGCGGGGCCAGAGCCACCAGAAGGTGATCAACGCGATGGTGGAGATCGGCCAGGCCGACCAGATCGTCGCGTACGTCAAGAAGGTGGGCTTCCAGGCCGACTACTCCACGCTTCTGCAGTCCATGGTGTCCGTCAATCCGCAGGGCGCAGCCGAATTTGCAAAGAGCCTACTGACGGGGGAGACAGGCCCGCTGATCGACATCAACATGGTCGTGAAGGTGTTCATGGAGCAGAACAGGCTCCAGGAGACGACCTCTGTCTTGCTCGAAGCGCTCAAGGGGAACAGGCCGGACCAGGCCCAGCTGCAAACCCAGCTGCTGGCCATGAACCTTCAGCAGGCGCCGAAGGTGGCCGAGACCATCCTGCAGATGAACATGTTCACCCACTACGACAAGCAGTTCATCGGCACCCTGTGCGAGAAGGCGGGCCTGATGCAGTACGCCCTGGAGCATTACCAGGACCCAGCCGACGTGAAGCGTACCCTCCTGCACGCACACCAGATGACACCAGAGTTCCTCCAACAGTTCTTCGGCAAGATGGCCCCCGAGACAGGCCTGGAGTGCATGTACGAGCTCATGCGGCACAATCGGCAGAACCTGCAGGTCGTGGTGCAGGTCGCCATCAAGTACCACGAGCAGATGGGCGCCCTCAAGATCGTGGAGATGTTCGAGAGCTTCGGCTCCCACGAGGGCGTCTTCTATCTGAACGGTTTTGCCTCTTGCCGCTGTCACCCATTCTATGTTTGGCTGATATCTTGTTGACTTGCTTGCTTGCTTTCTTGCTGGTTGGTTGCCTCATTGGTTGGCAAGGTGGCAGCTGGCCGATTCGCCGTCTGGCTGGGCGGCAGTTATGCCGTTTGGTTGGCTGGTGGGTTGGCTGGCCTGCTGGCGTTTTCGCTGGTTGTTTACAGTCGATGATCGGTTGGTTGGTTGGTTGGTTGGTTCGTTGATTTACCGTATCAAGGAAGGGGGATGATATTCGGCCAGGAGAGGGGAGGAGACCGCGAGAGGTGAGAGGTGGGAATCAGGGGACGGAAGGGGGCCAGTGGAAAGGATGGTGACCAGAGGAAGCTGGGTCCAGGAGCGCGGATCCACTGTATTCTTGACGCTAGGCGCATCCCCACCAGCTCATCCAGAAGCGATGCCCAGGCGAGTTGCATTGATCAGAAGAGTGTAGTAGCATGCAGTGAACCAAGTTTTTGATCAGCCTGACCAGACCCAGGACGAGGACGAGAACGATGACGAGGACGAGGATGAGGACGAGGAGGAGGACGAGGATGAGGACAAGGATGAGAAGGAGGAGGACGAGGAGGAGGAAGAGGTGGAGGAGGAGGCGGATGATGATGATGATGATGATGATGATGATGATGATGATGATGATGATGATGATGATGATGATGATGATGATGATGATGATGATGATGATGATGATGATGATGATGATGATGATGATGATGATGATCTGATGATGATGATGATGATGATGATGATGATGATGATGATGATGATGATGATGATGATGATGATGATGATGATGATGATGATGATGATGATGATGATGATGATGATGATGCTGCTGCTGCTGATGATGATGATGCTGATGATGATGATGGATGATGAGGATGATGACGATGATGATGCTGATGATGCTGCTGATGCTGATGCTGATGCTGATGATGATGATGATGATGATGATGATGTGATGATGATGATGATGATGATGATGATGATGATGATGATGATGATGATGATGATGATGATGATGATGATGATGATGATGATGATGATGATGATGATGATGATGATGATGATGCTGATGATGATGATGATGATGATGATGATGATGATGATGATGATGATGATGATGATGATGATGATGATGATGATGATGATGATGATGATATGATGATGATGATGATGATGATGATGATGATGATGAGGAGGAGGAGGAGGAGGGAGGAGGAGGAGGAGGAGGAGGAGGAGGACGAGGCGGAGGAGGAGGAGGAGGAGGAGGAGAGGAGGAGGAGGAGGAGAAGAAGGAGGAGGAGGAGAGGAGGAGGAGGAGAGAGGAGGAGGAGGAGAGGAGGAGGAGGAGGAGGAGGCGGAGGAGGAGGAGGAGGAGAAGGAGAAGGAGGAGGAAGAGGAGGAGGAGAATAATGAGAAGGAGGAGGACGAGGAGGAGGAGGAACACTCTGGCAGCCGTCTTGGGGTCTTCTGGAGGCCCCCAGAGGGGCATCTTGGGCCGCGCCATTGGGGCCCGTGGGGCTTTTTTTTGTTGGAGGGTCTTGGGGTCCCCTTGGGGCTCTCTTTTGGGTCTTGTGTCTCTCTTGGAGGGATCCTGGATCCTGGAATCCCCCCCCTCCTTTGTGGATCCATTACGATCGCCTCTTGGGGCCCTTTTGGTGCGCCCTTGGAGCGCTCTTGGGGGTCTTGGGGCCGTCTGGGGGGCCTCTTGGGCCCCTCTTGGGGGCCTCCTGGGCCCCTCTTGAGGCTCTCTTGGGCCATCTTGGGGCCTAACTGAATGCTTCACAGCCGCATTAGAAGCGTAAAGGCGAGCACGCACACTTTTTTGATTTTCTTTGGATGTTTGACGGGCTCTGGCCTCTTGGGGAAGTCATGAGGCGGTTCCGAGAGCACTTTGAGCCGTCTCGTCGTCCGCTTGGGGCCTCTTGGAGGCATGTCGGAGGCTTTTGTCTCCTACCCAAAAACTTCAGGGAGGGGGGAGGGAAGGTACCCCCCCCGAAAGGGAAGAGGGTCTTGGAAGAGGAACGAAGCATATCGTTAGACCACATACGCCCATTGGGCTGGTGGCATTTTGCACGGGATCGCGGCCATGGGAGCGCAGACTTTTATGAGGAATGTTGACTGTGGGAATACGGGCTCATCGTGATCGTAAGTTTCTGACGCATGAACGGGCTAGGCAGAAGTCGTGATCGCCGAGTTGCCAAGCTGCTATGAAAACCGCAGTGTTGCTAACCGCCAGATCGCAGTGCCCAGAGCTACACAGCGATGTTACTGGCCGACGTGGCGTCGCGCCGCCGCAGCCGCGTCGGGTCGTCGTCGCTGAGACGACGACTGCGCCGCGTTGTTGTCGTAGTCGTCGTCGTCGTCGTCGTCGTCGTCGTCGTCGTCGTCGTCGTCGTCGTCGTCGTCGTCGTCGTCGTCGTCGTCGTCGTCGTCGTCGTCATCATCGTCGTCGTCGTCGTCAACGTCGCATCTGGCCGTCACAGAGCACTACCAGGCTCCTGGAAACTGCGCCTCGGAGGCAGTTGGCCCCCAGCAGTGAGGGCCAGCGGACTTCCTGGGCGCCATCCTGTCGACGAGCACCGATCCCGCCGTGCACTTCAAGTACATCCAGGGGGCGAGCCGCTGCGGCAACATGCAGGAGGTCGAGCGCGTGTGCCGCGAGAGCACCAGCTACAACCCGGCGGAGGTGAAGGAGTTCCTCAAGGAGGCCAAGCTGCCCGACCCGCGCCCGCTCATCTACGTGTGCGACCTGCACGGGTTCGTCAACGAGCTGACGGAGTACTTGTACAAGAACTCGTTGATGAAGTACATCGAGGTCTACGTGTGCAAGGTCAACGCCCTGAACTGCCCCACCGTCATCGGGACCTTGATCGACTTGGATTGCTCCGAGGACTTCATCAAGAACCTGCTCCAGAACGTGCGAGCGGCCTGCCCCATCGAGCCGCTCGTGGTCGAGGTCGAGAAGAGGAACCGCCTGCGCCTGCTGCTGCCGTGGCTCGAGGCGCGGGTTGCGGAGGGCAACCAGGACCCCTACCTGCACAATGGAATCGCGATGATCTACATCGACACGAACCGCGACCCCGAGCAGTTCTTGAAGACCAATGCCTTCTACGACTCCGCCATCGTCGGAAAGTACTGCGAGGATCGCGACCCGCACCTCGCGTACACGGCCTACAAGCGCGCGTACGGCTCGTGCGACGAGCAGCTGGTCAACGTCACGAACAAGAACGGCCTGTTCCGGCTGCAGGCCCAGTATCTTGTCGAGCGCCAGAACCCAGAGCTCTGGGCGCTGGTGCTCCAGCCAGATAACGAGCACCGCCGCCAAATCATCGACCAGGTGGTCGGCACTGCGCTGAAGGACTCCAGGAACGCCGAGGAAGTCTCGTGCACCGTCAAGGCTTTCATCTCTGCCGAGCTCCCCAACGAGCTCATCGAGCTTCTGGAAAAGATCGTGCTCCACAATTCGGAGTTCAGCAAGAACGGGAACCTGCAGAACCTCCTGATCCTCACGGCGATCAAGGCAGACAAGGCGCGCGTGATGGACTACATCAACCGCCTCGACAACTACGACGGACCCGCGATCGCCAAGGTCGCGCTGGGCGATCCGCACCACCTGTACGAAGAGGCCTTCCTGATCCGGCAGGCTCGCGCCACATCTGCCGACCCCACTCTGCACCGTGTGCTGTCTCGGCGATCTCGTCGCGTGCCAGGGCCCTCGGCGCCGCGGACGTGCCCGGCCCGCGACGCCGTGCCCGTGCTGTGCGCCAGGGGCCTCTCGGATGGCTGCTGGGGTCTCTGCGGAGGCCTCTCGGGGGCCTCCTCTTTTGGGCCTCTTGGAGGTTCCTGGGGCCTTGTGGGCGCCTGGAGGGCGCTCGCTGTTGTTCTCGGGGGTCCTTTTCGGCTGGTGGGCTCGATGTTGCTCGAGATGACGGGTCGCGTTCCCCCTCTTGGGCTTCTTTTGGGTATTTCCAGTAGCCGTGTCAGGCTGTCCGGGAGTCCTTTTGGGGCGTTGGGGCTTTTTTAGGCCAGCTTGGGGCATTCTCAGGGGCTTCTGGGGCCGTTCTTTGGGAGGTCTCTTGGGCCGTCTTCGAGTGTCGGAAAGCGGAAAAGGCGATAACATCTTAATCCGCGAAAGAACCAAAGGCGAGAACATTTTAATCCGTAAAAGAACAAAAATGAGATCCATGTTTTTGGCGTCTCCGAGCCTCCCTGCCCGTGCTCTTGGGTTTTCGTGGGCCTTGTGAGGCGCCTTCATCCCTCTTGAGGCTATCCTGAGCGCCATGAAAGCGTTCGTGGACTGTCTTTGGGCCCTCGTGGGCCGTCTTTGGGAGCTTCTGGGAGCCGCCGTGGCCGCCATGCAGAGTCGTGGCCCCCGCCCTGGCGCCGCGGCAGCAACCCGGAGGCCCACTGAGGAATCCATCCGGCGGTGGTGCCATGCCCAAGGGCGCATGGGTCAGATTTTTGGTTTGGGGCCCCTTTCGTTTGTTGTTCAGAATCTCACACGCCTGGAGACTCGAGAGGCCGGCGGATTTACAAGAAGTGCAACCTCAACGCGGAGGCCATGGACACCCTGCTCACCAACATTGAATCCATTGAGCGCGCCTCGGAGTTTGCGTCGAGGATCAATGACAGCACCGTGTGGTACAAATTGGGTAAGGCGCAGCTTGAGAGCGGACAAATCCCGGAGGCTATCGAGTCGTACCTGAAGGCCGAGGATGCGAGCGATTATGCCGATATCATCCAGGCGGCCGAGCGCGAGGAAAACTACGAGGAGCTCGTGCGCTTCTTGGTGATGGCTCGCACCAAGGCGAAGGACCAGATGATTGACACGGAGCTTGTCTATTCTTACGCCAAGACCGATCGTTTGGCCGAGATGGAGGAGTTCATCAGTGGCACCAACACGGCTAACTGCCTGGCCGTGGGTGACCGCCTGTACGAGGAGACGCATTACAAGGCCGCGAAGCTCCTCTACCAGTCCATCCCCAACAACGCCAAGCTCGCGTCCTGCCTCGTGCAGCTCGGCGAGTACACCCAGGCAGTCGAGGCGGCAAGGAAGGCCAACAATCCGAAGGTCTGGAAGGAGGTCAACATCGCGTGCGTCTCCGCAGAGCAGTTCCGCTGCGCCGAGATCGCCGCCATGAACATCATCGTCCACCCAGACCACCTGGAGGAGCTGATCGCGCACTACGAGAAGCACGGCTACTTCGAGCAGCTCATCAACCTGCTTGACGCCGGCCTGTCCCAGGAGCGCGCGCACGCCGGCATGTACACCGAGCTCGGCATCATGTATGCCAAGTACAAGCCAGAGAAGGTGATGGACTTCATCAAGATGAATACGGCAAAGCTTAACATCCCGAAGCTGACCAACGCGTGCGAGCGCCACTACCTCTGGGAGGAGGCCGTATTCCTGCACAGCCACTACGACGAGTACGACCTGGCTGCCAGCACCATGATAGCGCACAGCCCCGTGGCTTACTCTCACGACAAGTTCTTGATGATCATGCAGAAGGTGTCGAACACGGAGCTGTACTACCGCGCCATCTCGTTCTACCTCGAGGAGAACCCCATGCAGCTCAATGCGCTTCTGAACACCATTACTGCCAAGGTGGACCACGCCCGAGTCGTGCAGCAGGTCCGAGAGACGGGGCATATCGCGCTCGCCTTCAGATCTGTTTCACGTTTGCCTTTAGATCTCTATCACAGTATTCTACCGCGCTTGCCTTTAGATCTCTACCACGCTTGCCTTTAGATTTCTACTGCGCTTGCCATCAGATCTCTATCACGCTTGCCTTCAGATCAATCGTGCTCGCCTTGGTTTCTTTGTACCAGGCTTGCCTTTAGACCTACGACGCTTGCCCTCAGATCTATCACACTTTCCTTCATGTCTTTGGCACTTGCGTTCGGATCTGCGAGCTCACGCAAGATCTGCGCTGCCGCCGTGGAAAAAGAGGTCCGCAAGACTGGGCAGATTCCACTGATCCTGCCCTTCCTGAAGTCCGCGCAGCAGCACAACAGCACTGCCGTCAACGAGGCCATCAATGAGCTGTACGTGGAGTCGGAGATGCATGCCGAGCTGCGCCAGTCTATCGAGGACTTCGACAACTTTGACCAGATCGCCCTGGCCCAGAAGATGGAGAAGCACGAGCTCGCAGAGATGCGCCGCATCGCCGCCCTGGTGTACAAGAAGAACAAGAGATACAAGCAGTCTATTGACATGTCGAAGAACGATGGCATGTTCCGCGACGCCATGGAGACCGCGCGTGATAGCGGCAACACGGAGCTGACCGAGACACTCCTCAAGGGTTTCATCGAGTCGGGCAACAAGGAGTGCTTCGCGGCGTGCCTGTATACCTGCTACGATCTGATCCGCCCAGATGTCGCCCTGGAGCTGGCGTGGCGCAACGGCCTGATGGACTTCGCCATGCCGTACATGATTCAGGTGGACGCCGGCAGAAATTTCGGCCGAGCTCCACCATCCTCGAGATGCGGGTGGCGTTTTTTTTCGGATTTGGGGCCCCGCAGGGGCACTCCAACGGGTGATCCGCCAGGGAGCGCTCAGTCGCCGCAGGCCCAGATTGCTCGTTTCCTGGGGGCTAGGATTCAGAGGATGTCTCAGGCGAAATGCTTGTTTTCACATGCCTAGGTCGTCCAGAGGGGGTATCTAACATTATGGTCCCGAACTGGGGCTGCGTGTTTTCACGTGTGCAGGCCTCTCAGGGGCTGTCGATCATGGTGGTCCCGAGCCGGAGCCATGTGTTTTTATATGTCATGTCAAGGCCACCCAAAGGCGGGGTATCTCACATGGTGGGCCTGGGCTGGAATCACATGTTCTCATGTGTCTAGGCCACCCAGAGGGGATATCTAACATGGTGGTCCTGAGCTGGAACCGTGTGTTTTTACGTGTGCGGGCCACCCACGGGTGGGGTATCTAACATGTGGTCGTTTGGGAGCCCCCAGCGTGGGGGCCCACAAAAGCCAGACAAAATTGATACATCGTCACAAGATGTGTAATAATTTGACAGAGTTTCTCCGGCTGGTGATTTTCCAGATTTCCTGCCAGAATATCTAACATGGTGGCCCCGAGCTGGAACCACGTGTTTTCACGTGTCCAGGCGTATCTTGCATGGTGGCCCCGAGCTGGGACCACGTGTTTTCACCTGTCCAGGCCACCCAGGGGGATATCTAACATGTTGGTCCCGAGGTGGAACCACATGTTTTTACATGTCAAGGCCACCCAAGAGGGTATATCTCATGGTGGTCCCGAGCTGGAGCCGTGTATTTTCACGTGTCCAGGCCGCCCGGGGGGGTGGGGTATCTGAGATAGTTGCTTCTGGCCCCTCGCTGCAACCACTTGTTTCCTTGTGTCCAGGCCACCCAGTGGGGTGTCTAACATGGTGGCCCCGAGCTGGAGCCGTGTGTTGTCTTGTGTCCAGGCCACCCAGTGGGGTATCTAACATGGTGGCTCCGATCTGGAACCACTTGTGCATACGTGTTTAGGCCACCCATGGGGGGTGTCTGACATGGTTGCCCCGAGTTGGAACCACATGTTTTTACGTGTGCGGGCCACGCAGAAAGGAGTGGGTATCTAACATGGTGTCGTCTGGGCGCCCCCAGCGTGGGGGCCCACAGGAGCCAGACAGAGTCAATACATCGACGCAGCTCCTTCGGCGGGTGCTTTTTCAGATCTCCCCTGGGGTATCTAACATGGTGGTCCCCAGCTGGAGCCACGTGTTTTCACATGTCCAGGCCACCCATGGGGGATATCTAACATGTTGGAACCACTTGCTTTTACCCAGGCCACCCCGGGCGGTATCTAACATGGAGGCCCGAGCTGGAATCACGTGTTTTCACGTGTCCAGGCCGTCCAGGGGATATCTAACATGGTTGCCCCGAGCTGGAACCACATGGTTTCACGTGTCCAGGCGTATCTCGCATGGTGGTCCCGAGCTGGGACCACGTGATTTCACGTGTCCAGGCCACCCATGGGGATATCTAACATTTTGGTCCCGAGGTGGAACCTAGTGTTTTTACATGTCCAGGCCACCCCAGAGGGTATCTATAATGTTGGTCCGAGCTGGAGCCGTGTATTTTTACGTGTCCAGGCCGCCCAGGGGGGGTATCTAAGATAGTTGCTGCTTTCCCCTCACTGGAACCACGTGTTTCCTTGTGCCTAGGCCACCGAGGAAGGTACCTAACATGGTGGCCCCGAGCTGGAGCCACGTGTTTTCTGGTGTCCAGACCACCCAGAAAAATGTATCTAACATGGTCGCCCCGAGCTGGGACCACGTGTTTTCTGGTGTCCAGACCACCCAGAACAATGTAGCTAACATGGTCGCCCCGAGCTGGGACCACGTGTATTCATGTGTCCAGGCCACGCAGAGGGATACCTAACATGGTGATCCTGAGCTGGAACCGTGTGTTTTCACGTATCCAGGTCGTCCAGGGGATATCTAACATGGTTGCCCCGTGCTGGTCCCGATCTGGGACCATGTGTTTTCACGTGTCAAGGCCACCCAGGGGGATATCTAACATGTTGGTCCCGAGGTGGAACCACGCGTTTTTACATGTCCAGGCCACCCAGGAGGGTATCTATCATGGTGGTCCCGAGTTGGAGCCGTGCATTTTTTCGTGTCCAGGCCGCCAAGGGGGGTATCGATCTAAGATAGTTGTTTCTTGCCCCTCACTGCAACCACTTGTTTCCTTGTGCCCAGGCCACCCCGGAAGGTTTCTAACATGGCGGCCCCGAGTTGGAGCCACGTGTTTTCTTGTGTCCAGACCACCAAGGCACATGTATCTACCATGGTCGCCCCAAGCTGGGACCACGTGGCTTTACGTGTCCAGGCCACCCAGTGGGGTATCTAACATGGTGGCTCCGATCTGGAACCACTTGTGCATACGTGTCTAGCTACCCAGAAGGGGTATCTAACATGGTTGCACCGAGTTGCAACCACATGTTTTTACGTGTGCGGGCCACCCATGGGCGCCCCCAGCGTGTGGGCCCACAAGAGCTAGACACAAGCAATACATTGACACCAGAGGTGTAGCTTCTTCGGCGGGTGCTTCTTCCAGATTTCCAGATTTCCCCCGACCACCCAGAGGGATATCTGACGTGGTGACCCTGAGCTGGAACCGCGTGTTTTTACTTGTCCAGGACATCCAGGGGGGTAACTAACACGGTGGCCCCGAGCTGGAACCAAGTGTTTTCACGTGTCCAGGCCGTCCAGGGGCTATCTAACATGGTTGCCCCGAGCTGGAACCACGCGTCCAGGCCACACAGGGAGAAATCCACATGTGGTCGTCTGGCTTTATGCCTGAGCACATTGTGAGGGTGCCTCGAGCGAGGGCTGCAGAACTGCATCGGATCTTGAGCCCGAGCTGGTCGAGCGCCCCGCGCGTTTTGATTGCAACTGGCCCAAGCTATGTGTTCAGACAGCTTGAGCTTTAGATGCAAATCAGGTCGGTCAGGATTTTGACGCCAAGGGCGGCTTGACCCACAATGCAATAGCGCACGGCACAGTTCAACGCGGCATGTCCCCCCGCGCGTCCCCTTGCATTCCCCTGGCCCGTTCCGTGGCGCGTCCCTGGCACGTCACCATGCGGCGCGGCACAGTGCAGATCAGCGCAACACAGACCTTGACAGAATACCATCACCATTGATATCTTCAGCATTGCCTGCCCATTGCCCAGTTGAGGTGCTTGAAAACGTTCCCACGCCTCGCAATTCAAAATCCCTTCCCTGGTTCGTGGGTCGATCATGTTTTTCTTTTTCTGTGTGGGGGGGGGGGCGCGCGCGCGCCAACTTCCGCCAGACTTGAGGCCCCGCAGGGACCAGAAACTCATTTGTTCGCCGCCTTCGCCCCTTTTACGCGCCGTCGACGTCGAGAGTCCGTGTCCGCGCGCAGGTGCTGCGGGAGTACACCGGCCGCGTGGACGCCCTCGACAAGAAGACCCTGAAGAAGGAGGAGGAAGAAGAGAAGCAGAAGAGCGCCTCCAACGACTACGTCCCCGACATGATGGGCATGGGCATGCCGGGCATGATGGGCCCGGGAGGCATGGGCATGCTGGCTCTGACAGCCCCTGGGGCGGTGCCGCAGCAGCCGGGAGGCTACCCGGCGCCCATGCAGCCGGGCATGCCGGGCATGATGCAAACCCCAGGCGCTGGGAGAGTGAACGTGCACAGACCTCTCGCGTCGTGAGCTCGTCGTGGCGGCTGATGTTTTGCAAGTTTCTTTCTTCCAGAGGCCCGTTTCGGGCCCAGGGGCCGTCAACTAAAGTGGGTAAGGATGAAGGGCCATGGGCGCAGCAGTTGTGAGTATCGTCTTCGGTGGAGCTCCCTGTGGGGCCACGAACCGTGTGAGGGGTGTGCAAAAATGGGGGTGGAACCGCGTGCGAACTTTGCCAGTGGGGCCTTCGGTGGAGCTCCCTATGGGGCCACGAGCCGTGTGAGGGGTGTACCAACATGGAGGTGGAAACGCCTGCGAACTTTGCCAGTGGGGCCTTCGGTGGAGCTCCTTATGGGGCCACGAACCGCGTGAGGGGTGTGCCAAAATGGGGGTGGAACCGCGTGCGAATTTTGCCACTGGGGCCTTCGGTTGAGCTCCCTATGGGGCCTCGAGCCGTGTGAGGGGTGTGCCAAAATGGGAGCGGAACCGTATGCGAACCTTGCCACTGGGGCCTTTCGTGGAGCTCCCTGTGGGGCCACGAACCGTGCGAGGGGTGTGCAAAAATGGGGGTGGAACCGCATGCGAACTTTGCCATTGGGGCCTTCGGCGGAGCTCCCTGTGGGGCCACGAGCCGTGTGAGGGGTGTGCCAAAATGGGAGTGGAACCGCATGCGAATTTTGCCACTGGGGCCTTCGGCGGAGCTCCCTATGGGACCACGAGCCGTGTGAGGGGTGTGCTAAAACGGGGGTGGAACCGCATGCGAATTTTGCCACTGGGGCCTTCGGCGGAGCTCCCTATGGGACCACGAGCCGTGTGAGGGGTGTGCTAAAACGGGGGTGGAACCGTATGCGAATTTTGCCACTGGGGCCTTCGGCGGAGCTCCCTATGGGGCCTCGAGCCGTGTGAGGGGTGTGCCAAAATTGGGGCGGAACCGTATGAGAGTTTTGTCACTGGGGCTTTCGGTGGAGCTCATGATGGGGCCACGAACCGTGTGAGGGGTGTGCCAAAATGGGGGTGGAACCGCATGCGAACTTTGCCACTGGGGCCTTCGGTGGAGCTCCCTGTCGGGCCACGAAACGTGTGAGTGGTGTGCCGAAATGGGGATGGAACCGCAATGCGAACTTTGCCACTGGGGTCTTCGGTGGAGCTCCCTATGGGGCCACGAAGCGTGTGAGGGGTGTGCCGAAATGGGGGTGGAACCGCAATGCGAACTTTGCCACTGGGACCTTCGGTGGAGCTCCCTATGGAGCCACAGAAGGAGGAGGGAGGAGGGGGAGGAGGAGAAGTGGAGGAGGAGGGACGAGTGGCGCTGTCTTTTCAAAACCAGGACCCAACACCACAGGATGGTTGGGATAAAGTGAGCGTCCCCCTGCCCCTGCAGGCGCGCCGATGATGATGACCCCTGGCATGGGCGGCATGGGCGGTGGTTTCTGAGCGGCCGCAGCCAGACGCTCGGGCGCGCGCACGTTCGTGCTTCGACCGGGGGTGGGGCTGGGGATCGCTGGCTCTACGCCGGCCCCGATCCTGGCCGGGCCGATCCTGCGCCCAGGGTCGGCGCGTGCGCCTCCAAAGAGGCGAGTGCACGGCAGGTTCGCGCGGCGTGGGCGCGGCGGCGACGCCAGCTGCCAGCGCGGGCGCTCGAGGCAGGGCTCCGCCAGCTGCCTGGGCTCGGCCAGTATGAAACGATGCCCGCTGCCAGAAAGTGGCGGCCCTTCGAGGTTGATCCGCGCGGTGCCAGAAAAACAGCGCCCGCGTCGTCGCGACGCGAGCCGGCCGCGCGCCGATCCTGGGCTCGGTGTGGGCCTGGCCAGGGCCGGCGCCTGGTGTATGACCAACGCCGTCTCGTGGTGGGGCGAGGGGACCCAGACCCCCCCCCCCTCCTCCTCCTCCTCCTCCTCCGCCACCTCCTCTCCTCCTCCTCCTCCTCCTCCTCCTCCTCCTCCTCCTCCTCCTCCTCCTCCTCCTCCTCCTCCTCCTCCTCCTCCTCCTCCTCCTCCTCCTCCTCCTCCTCCTCCTCCTCCTCCTCCTCCTCCTCCTCCTCCCCGCGGCAGCTCTTGCATCCCGAGCCGGTCTTGGACGGCCCGGGGCCTGGGCGAGGGCTCCGAGATGCCGGGCATCGTCGGAAACCTTCCGTGGCGGACAGAACCCCCACCTTGACACGTCGATGAGTGAATTGTCCGTTTTCGGTTCTCGAGAGGGCGCCGCGGCTGTTATTTTCCAGGCTTGCGCCCGCCAGGTTTGGGCCCGACCGAGGTCGTTTTCACTATACCACGTTTTACAAAGGGGGGTTCTGTCCATCCCCGATACATCCGACGATCTGATTATTGCAGCGCGCGGCTCCAGAGGTCTCGGCTATTTCCTCGGTGCGAGAGTCTCGTCCTGGATCCGTCTTGGATGGTCCTGGGGCCCCGTTCACGACCCCCCAGAGGTCGACATCGAGAAAGAAAGAACGCCTGGAGCGAAAAACTCGGATCGTCGGAGATCTGGGGTTCTTGGGCATGGCGGCGCCTGCCGCCCTCGGTCGGACGGGGGCGCCGCGCAGACGAGCAGTTCCCGCGCGAGGAGGGCCCGGCGCGTGGAGTGCAGACCGCGCCGATGGGCAGGGCGCCTCCGCTCGCACTCCTAGTTGTCTCGAGCTGGGCCGCGAGGGAGCCGGGCGATCGGCCAATAAGGGAGCCGATCAGCTGCTAGTTGTAGCGCGCGCCGCTGCCCTCACACCTGCTCCTCCCTCCCTCCCTCCCTCCCTCCACCCCTCTTCTTCCTCATCCACCCCTCTTCCTTCCCCCTCCCTCCCTCCCTCCTTCCCTCTGTCTCTCTCCCTCCCTCCCTCCCTCCCTCCCTCCCTCCCTCCCTGCTGCTCCTCCTCCTCCTCCTCCTCCTCCTCCTCCTCCTCCTCCTCCTCCTCGTCCTTCTCCTCGTCCTCCTCCCGCTCCTCATCCTTCTTCGCCTTCTTCCCCCCCCCTCCCCCTCCTCGCCCCCCCACTCCTCCTCGTCGTCCTCATCCTTCTCATCTCCTCGCCTCCTTCTTCTGGTCTGTCCACCTCCTCCTTCTCCTCGGCCTCGCCCTCCTCGTCGTCGTCGTCCTCTTCCTCCTCGTCCTCCTCTTCTTCCTCCTTTTCCGCCGCCTCCTCCTGCTCGTCCTCCTCCTCCTCCTCGACCTCCTCCTGCTCCTCACCTCCTTATTCTATCCAGGTGCCTGCGGCAAGGTCCGCCACCGTGCCAGCTCAGCCCGTTGGGTGGCAAAGCTTCGAGCTCCGAAGGCCGTCACATGTGACACCTTTCGTCGATACTTCTTGAGGAGCTCTGATGGAGCGCACTTGTGCCGTCTTGGGGCTGTCGTGGTCTCTAGAGGGGCAGTCTTGGGGGTCTCTTGCGGCCCTCTTAGGCCATCTTGGGATCCTCTTGGGCCGTCTTGGGCCTTTCTTGGGCCGTCTTTGGGGGCCATCTTTGGGCAGCCTTGGTTCGTCGAGGGGCCCTCTGAGGGCGTCTCCGGTCCTTCCAGGGGCCCTCGTGGGCCAGCTTCGAGCTCTCTTGGGGCCGTCCTGGGCCGTCTAGGGGCCCTGTTGGGCTATCTTGAGGCCGGGTTGGGGAATCATTCGGCCATTTCGGGGCTTTCTCGGGCAGTCTTGGGCCATTTTGGAGGCCCCTAGGGCCGTCTAGACCTGCAGGAAGTCAGAACAAGTGAAGACGCCCGAATCTGTAAAAAACCTGCGGAGCACATATGATTTGGGTTTCTTTGGGCCCTCCTGGGGGTCCACTTGTGCCCCTCTTGGTCTGTTTCGGGCGCCCCTTGGGCCGCCTCGAGGTCATCTTGGGTCGCCTTGGGGCCTTCTTGGGCCCTCTTGGAGGCATCTTGGTTGCCTGCTTAGTGAGTCTTGCAAGCCCGGGAGCGCGGATCCAATATTTTTCCCAGAATGGGCGCTGGCTCAGGAATTTCTTTCAGTAGGTAAGCCTGTCCCCAGTGCCAAGTTCGAAGAGGGCCGGCGGATTAGAAGTTGAGGATGTCCCGTGCGAAACGCTGTTTTTTTTGAAATTCCGATCGATAAAACGATGGGTAAAGTGAACATTGTCGTTTGTTGCGGATGTCTTGAGCGAAACGCTTGTTTTGTATAATTTATTGAGGACGTCTAGCGAATCGCTTGCTCTTCTCTTGAGGCTCGAATCCTTTCTGCGTTTCACGCGTATTCCTATCGATTGCCTCAGCGAGCGCCTCAGAGCGGAACAAGTGTGAAAACACCTGGGTTCCTAACGCCCCAGGGCGGGATAAGCGTGAACACGTGGGCTCCTAGCGCCCCAGAGCGGACCAAGCGTAAAAATACATCGGTGGCTAACGCCCCAGAGCGGGACAAGCGTGAAAACACGTGGGTTCTTAACGCCCCAGAGCAACCACATGGTGTCCTAACCCCTTAGGGCGGGACAAGCGTGACATAACATGTGTTCCTGACGCCCCAGAACAGGACGAGCGTGAAAACACCTGGGTTCCTAACCCCCAGGGCGGGACACGCGTAAAAACAAATGGTTCCTAACGCTCCAGAGCGAGACACGTGCAAAAACACATGGTTCCTAACGCTCCAGAGCGGGACAAGCGTGAACACACATGAGTTCCTAGCGCCTCCGAGCGGGACAAGCGTGAAAACACATGGTTCCTAACGCCCAAGGGCGGGACAAGCGTGAAACCACTTGGGTTCCGTTCCAAACGCCCCAGAGCGGGACAAGCGTGAAAGCACATGGGTTCCTAACCCGGCAGGGCGGGACAAGCGTGAAAACACGTGGGTTCCTAAGGCCCCAGAGGGGACAATCATGAAAACACGTGGATGCCTAAGGCCCCAGAGCGGGACAAGCGTGACAACGCCCCAAAGTGGGAGAAGCGTGAAGCACATGAGTTTCGAACGCCACAGGGCCAGACAAGCGTGAAATCACATGGTTTCCAAAGGCCCCCCCGGCGCGTCCCCCGGCGCGTCCCCCGGCTCGCCCTCAGTCGCGTTCCCCGGCCTGTCCCCTGCCGCTTCCCCTGCCCGTGCCGTGGCGCGTCCCTTGCCACGTCCCCTGTCACGTCCCCTGGCGCATTCCCTGGTGCGCCCCTGGCGCATTTCGTGGCGCGTCCATGCTCCCTGCGCCCCGTGTCGTCTCATCCCGCTCCGGAATTGGGTCGGACCTTGAGCTCGAGTTAACTGAAGGCCCCACGTTTCGACTGCAACCAGCTCTGGGCCAGCTATGCGCTCAGGCAGCTCGAGCTTAAGATCCAGATCAGTTCGGCCAGGATTCGGAAACCAAGGGCGACTTGATCCACAACGCTATAGGGTACCACGCAATTTCACCGCGGCGTGACGCATCTCATCTCCGCACGGCACAGCACAGCTTACTCTTTGGCACTGTACATCACGATCGACACCTTTAGCATTGCAGTTGCCTGTAGCCCAATCAGGTGTCTTGAAAGCGTAGCCATGCCTCGCGCTTCTAAATCCCTCTGGGTTCGTTGGTCGATCATGTTGGCACGGGATCGTGGCCTCGGCAGCGCGGATCCGCAGTTTTGCGAAGGATCGTGGCCTCCGGAGCGGGGGTGCACACTTTTCCCGGAAAAAGGGCTCCTGCCCAGAGTTCTTTTTTGGTAGGCAAACCTGTCCTTGGTGCTAAGTTCGCGTAGGGCCTGCATATTCTGGCTCGAGTAAACAAGCGAAATCAAGTCCCATTCCGTTTTTGAGAAATGCGTTTCGTGCGTGCCCGTTTGAGGAAAATGCGCCTCCCAATTGCGGATCCTCGCTGCCTGACGGGGTCCGCAGACCCCCATTTTTTCCCAATCAGAGCTTCTCTCTGTAGGAGTCCTAGCGGATTCATCTGGTTAGGTGAGGTACGGCGCCGATTTCGGCGGCACGCCGGGGTGCCCGGGTGCCCGGTAGCCCTATAGCCTTATACCCTTATAGCCTGATAGCCCTATAGCTGTGTAGCCCTACAGCTCTATAGCCCCAAGCCCTACAGCTCTATAGCCCTGTAGCCCTATAACCTTATAGCCCTATAGCCCTATAGCCCTATAGCCTTTTAGCGTTATAGCCTTATAGCCCTATAGTCCTATAGCCCTACAGCCCTATAGCCCTATAGCCCTACAGCTCTATAGCCCAATAGCCCTATAGCCCTTTAGCCTTATAGCCCTATAACCCTATATCCCTATAGACCTATAGCACTATAGCCCCATAGCCTTATAGCCCTATAGCCCCATAGCCCCATAGCCCTATAGCCTTATAGCCCCATAGCCTTATAGCCCCTATAGCCCTAACAAGATTATGATTGTTTTTTTTCCCGGCATCGTTCTTTGTGAGAAAGTGGTTCTCAGACTTTCGAATTGTACGACAGATGACAGAATGTTGACTTTTTGCGTGCCCGCTCGAGGATAGCGAGCCCTGCGCGCAGGTTCCAAGAGGGTGTTTCGAGCCCCGCGCTTGTTTTGCAGAAAGTGTTTTCGCTTTTTTGCGTGCCCGCACTAGGATGGCGCGCCCTGCGCGCCGAATATCCGAGGATATCTCAAGCGAAACGCTTGCTTTTCAACGCTTGACTGGGCGCCCCAGGATGCCCAGGTGGTTCTGGGAGTGCGGTCGGACCGTACTTTACGGGGGATCGTGGTCCTGGGAGCATGACAACACGTGGGTTCCTAATGCCCCAGAGCAGGACAAGCGTGATAACACCTTGGTTCCTAACTCTCCAGGGCGGGACAAGCGTGAAAACACGTGGGTGTGTCCGTAGGCTGAGCGCTCTCTTCCCTCCGTCCCTCCCTCTCTCCCGCCCTCCCTCCCTCCCCTCCTCCTCCTCCTCCTCCTCCTCCTCCTCCTCCTCCTCCTCCTCCTCCTCCTCCTCCTCCTCCTCCCTCTTTCGCCATCCTCCGTGGGGTCGAGAGCTTCAGGGGCTGGCGACTCGAAGACAAAGTCGGGCGGCCCAAGGCCTCGGGGGCGGGGGAAGGTGAGGACGGCTCCACTCCGCCGAGCCTGAAGCCTGAGCCAGAGTTGCTACGGACACGTCGTCGACGTCGTCGTCGTCGTCGTCGTCCTGGGTTTAGTCTGATCCTCCTCCTCCTCCTCCTTGCGCTCAATGTTTCAGCTCGAGAGTTTTGCTTTGTTTCACTATAATGTTGCACGGAGCCGGCCTCGGGGGTGGCGTCGGCTTGGACGCCGCAGCCCGCGTGGCTGGGAGCAGCCCAGAGCAGCCTAGACCGCCTCCGACGGCTAAATCCTCCCTCCTTCCCTTCAAGTGGATGAGGATGATGATGAGGATGAGGATGAGGATGAAGGTGAGGATGAGGATGAGGATGAAGACGAGGATGATGATGATGCTGATGATGATTATGCCGATGCTCATGCTAATGACGATGATGATACATATGATGATGCTGCTGCTGATGAGGATGCTGATTATGATGATGATGCATATTATGTTG
>CAUYUJ010007602.1:333600-393600 GCA_963575745.1 Prorocentrum cordatum | reverse complement strand
TCGGCGACGGATCGTCGATTCCAGCTCGGCGTTTCCCCCACCGAGCCGGCCCTCCTCCCGACGTTGCCCCTCCACCCGGCCAGGTTCCCGGACAGGCGCTCCCACTGGCGTGTCCCAGTCTTCGCCCTCGCTCGCGGTTTCCTTGCTGGGAGGCCGAGGGCTCCCCTCCTCGGTGTGTGGCCGTGGCCCGGATGGAAGGACTGGCCAGGACTCCCCCAGAGGCAACGCAGGGGATGGATTGCGCTCAGGGGTGGAGTTCGAGATTCGAGGCTCGATTTTCCCCGAAGAGGGCAGGGGCCCAGGGTTCTCTTGTAGTGTGGTAAACGTATTCCCCGGTGCCAAGCTCGAAGAGGGCCAGCGAAGTTCCGATAGGTGGAAAGGAGAAAGTCAGATTTTGCGTGGGAAAAATGAGTTTCGCGCGTGCCCGCTCGAGGATCCTCGATTAATAACGTGGTCCGCGGACCACCGTTTCCTAAGTACGAAAGGGGTGCGGAGCGTTTCGCGCAGAATCTTCGACAAATAACAAGGTCAGGAGGCACCGAAGTCTAACAGACAATTTGAAGACGCGAATCTGTGCGTGCCCGCCCGGGGATGCCGCGTCCTTCGCGCAGAATCCTCGAGGATGCCTCGAGCGAAACGCTTGTTTTGCAGCACTTGGGGCTTGGGCGCCCCAGGATGCCCAGGTCGTTCTGGGAGTCCGGAAGCATTGTTGCTCACGTGGGATCGTGGCCATGGGTGATGGGCTTATGTTCCACCACCACCATCATAAGTTGGAGGTGGGAAGGTGGTGGAGGACGAGGAGGAGGAGGAGGAAGAGGAGGAGGAGGAGGAGGAGGAGGAGGAGGAGGAGGAGGAGGAGGAGGAGGAGGAGGAGGAGGACCCCCTCCCCCTCCAACTTCTGGTGGTGGTGGTGGTGGAAGACAGGCCCATCAATGGGAGCGCGGACGCCGCGTAAGTTACAAGAGATCGTGTCCGTGGGAACGCGGGCGCATCGTATTTTTTTATGGAGGATCCTGGCCCAGGGGGGGGGGGGCGGACAGCGTGCAGTTTACAAGGGATCCTCGCCCTGGGGGCGCGGGCACAGCGTAATTTACAAACGCTGCCCTGGGAGCGCGAATGCAGCGTGTATTGCGAGGGGTCTTAGCCCTGGGAGCGCGGACGCAGCGTAGTTTACGAGGGATCTTGGCCCCGGGAGCGTGAATCCAGCGTGATTGAAGAGGTATCGCGGGCTTGGGAGCGCGGACGCCGCGTACTTTGCATACGAGGATTCGCGCCTTCGGGCCTGGCGCCGAATTTAGCAGGAAATGGGGGGGGGCGAAAAGCGCTCCCCGAACACATATCCCAATGTAGAACCGTAGTTCTTGTTGCTCTGGGGAGGGGGGGCTCTTTTGGGCAACCTCCGCGGAGTGCTTCGTGGCCCTGGGGGCGCAGACGCAGCGTCATGTGCGATGGATCTTAGTCCTGGGGAGCGCGGACGCAGCGCAATTCATGAGGGATCGCGGCCCTGGGAGCGCGGACGCAGAATTTACAAGAGATCGTGGCCCTGGGAACGTGCATCCCGCGTGATTGACAAGGGATCTTGACCCTGGAAGCGCTAATCCAGCGTAATGTACAAGGGATCGTGGCCCTGGCAGCGTGAGTCCCGTGTAATTTACAAAGGATCGCGGCCCTGGGAGCGCAACTCCAGTGCGATTTGCGAAGGGGTCTTAGCCCTAGGAGCGCGGACGCAGAGTAATTTACGAGGGATCGTGACCCTTGGACACGTTCTCTGGCTCGTTCCCTGGCGCCTCCCCTCCAACTTTGGGATGCGTTCTAGCAGCTGCGCCTCGCCGAGAGCGTTCTGGTGGTGCCCGGATCGTCCCGAACTGCCGCCGGAGAGCCAGCTTATGGGGGGGATAAGCTCAGATGGGAAACCATCGACCCCCAATCGCCCATTGATTGCCGATAGGGGCCCGATAGCCCACCCCGCCCAGGAGCGTGCGGTTTCGCTCCGGGGGTGCTTTTCATCGATCTATCAGCGATGTATCGGCGATTCTGGCTCGACGTTCTCCGCTGAGCAGGTCCCCCCCCTAACGTCCCCCCCTGAACTCTGCCAAGGGCGGGTCCGAGGACAGACGTCCCGTGGTGGCAGTGCTTTTTCCAGGTTCTGGGCCCTCGGAGGCGGGTTTTGGCACCCAGGGCAGCAGAAAGATGGTCTGGGATTCGAAGCCGGTTCCTGGGATGGAGTCGAGAGGCCCAGGACCCAGACATCACGAGAAAGTCGTGACCTCGGGGATGCAGATTTGATCGGCTTCTGGCTGGGGGAGAAGCTCCCCACCAGCCCATCCAGAAACGGGGAGTCATCGTGAGAAGGGTGTAGGAGAATGAGTGAAGCAATAGAGTGGAGGCACCATCGAACCAACTGAGCGAGATTCTGAGATAGACTAGCGACGCTACTCTACGCAAGGTGCAGCTTTCCTTGCTGTGCTCTGTCGTCGAGTAAGTCTGCTGAGCTTCGCTCATCTTGGCTTTGGAGCACCTGGCCCTAGTTCAGCAGGGATGAGTGCAGCTTGGCTTCAGCGTGGTGCAGCGTGGCGCCGGCGAGTCGAGCCTAGCCCGGTCCGGCTTGGAGCTGCCTGGGTCAATCTGACGTATCGTAGCCTTGCTGAGCTTGGCTCGGTCTGGGTTGGCTTTTTGTTGGCATGACCCGCGGACCGTTTCGATTCATGCCTGGATGCCCTCATTCGTCGCAGTTGCTGCGCCAGAGGGATGCGCAAGCGGCAGACGTCCACGAATGGATCTCCGTCTGTCATCGGCGGGTCGGCGGGTTTGCTTCCAGATTGGCGCATCATGACGTGGACGAGCTTGACTCAGCGCAGCTCTCTTGGGGCCCCCTTTGTGCTCTCTTGGGGTCCCTCCGAGAACCATCCAGGGCCGTCCTGGGACCAGCTGGAGGCCATCGACCACAAAAAGGGTGCTGTGTAAACAAGGCATTACATTGCGTTCGGGTTGGTCGGCGTCAATCAGTACGCGTGCTTCGACGACAGCAGAGCCTTGTCTCTGTCCTGGAGGGAGTTTGCACTTAGCGAAGTGTTTCAGCGCGGGGCGAACGTGTTTGCATATGTTCGCCCGGTGGGTGCCCCAAAAAGACACCGCTTGAGGCCTCTGGGGCCCTCTCGGGGCCCTTAGCTACCGCCGACTGCCGCCGCCAACAGCTCCGTACGCCCCTCCTGTCCGGAGAAGGATGATGATGCTGATGCTGATGTTGATGCTGATGATGATGATGATGATGATGATGATGATGATGATGATGATGATGATGATGATGATGATGATGCTGATGATGATGATGATGATGATGATGCTGATGCTGATGCTGGTGCTGGTGCTGATGCTGATGCTGATGCTGGTGCTGATGATGTCGTTGTTGTATTTATTGCTGTTGTTGTTGCTGTTGTTGTTGCTGCTGTTGTTGCTGCTGCTGCTGCTGTTGTTGCTGTTGCTGTTTTGTTGTTGTTGTTGTTGTTGTTGTTGTTGTTGTTGTTGTTGTTGTTGTTGTTGTTGTTGTTGTTGTTGAATTCCCATTTCTGAAGAATCTTTATTTTGGATCCCTCCTCACCGGTGTACACGGTTTTTTCTCAATCAAAGTGTGCCCCTCGACGCTCGCACCATATTTTTTGACAGGGCAAGTCTTTCTGGTCAAACTGGACCCCTGCCCCCCGGATTACAACAACAACGGCTCCCGCTTGAGCCTTCCCCCAAATTTGTTCAGGACCCCTGCTCCCGCCTGAGACTTCCTTACAATTTGCTCAGGATCGGTGCTCCCGCCTGTGACTTCCTCGCACTTTAATATCAGGACCCCCGCTCCCATATGAGACTTCCTCACAATTTACTCAGGAAGGGCGCTCCCGCTTGAGACTTCCTCGCAATTGAGTCAAGACTTCCTCGCAATTTAATCAAGACCCCCGCTTCCGCCAGAGAACCCTTACACTTTATTCAGGAATTGCGCTCTCGCCTTTGACTTCCACGCAATTAATCCAGAAATCGCGCTTTCGACGCTCAGGAAACACGCTGCGCTAAGGACGCCGTCACAATTTACTTAGGAATCGCGCTCTCGCCATACTCGTGCATCCCGCTTGAATGTCCCACCCGCCCGACCCGCCCGTCAGGGGATCGCCCACCCGTCGTGGGCTCCCGCCCGAGACTTCCTTCAGGAACGGCGCTTTCGCCTAGGACTTCCTCGAACGTTCACGCTCTTACCTTCCTGCTCCTCCTCCCTCTCCCTCCTCCCTCCTCCCTCCTCTCCTCCCTTCTCTCTCCCTCCTCTCTTCCCTCATCCTTGTGCCTCTCTGCCCTATCCCTCTCCCTCCTCTCCCTCCTCCCTTCTCCCTCCCCTCTCCTGCCTCCTCCTCCCTCTGTTTTTTTTTCTCTTCTCTCTTTTTTTTTTTTTTTTTTTTTTTTTTTTTTTTTTTTTTTTTTTTTTTTTTTTTTTATATATATATATATATATGAAATAATTATATATATGTATATAGTTATTCCTTTTTTTGTCTCTCTCTCTCTCTCTCTCTCCCGTCTCTCTTTCTACTCTCTACCTCTCATATCTGTCTTTCTCTCTCTCTCTCTCTCTCTCTCTCTTCCTCTCTCTCACTCTCTGCCTCTAATCAACCGCCCCCCTCTTCGCTCCTTCTCTCCTGGCGTTTTCCCTCTTCCTTCGTCCCTCCCCCTCCCTTCCTCCCAGTCTCCCTCGTTCTCCCCCTCCTCTTTTTGCAGGGCCCACACCAATTCCGATGGCGGGCACATGTACGCCTACGAAGGATTGTCCGCCCGTTCGGGTTTGCCCGCCTGTCTAAGTCCGCCGCCCCCCCCGCCAAGAGAATTAATCCCCCCAAGGGGGGTGTTATCGAAGACAAAAAGGGCGGGTATCGAGGGAGTGGGGAACTCGTTTTGAATGGCACACGGGCCAATAAGAACGAACAGTCTTATACTGATTGCTGGTGTTGATGATGCTGGTGATGGAAATGCTGGTGTGGATGCTGGCGGCTATGACGCTGGTGATGCTGCTGCTACTGATGTTGCTGCTGATGCTGCTGCTGAGGATGCTGCTGCTGATGATGCTGATGCTGAATATGATGATGGTGATGCTGATGACGGTGCTTCTTAGAATGATGCTGATGCCGCTAATGATGATGATGCTGATGATGATGATGCGGATGAGGAGGAATAACAAAAGGAGGAGGAGGATGAGGAGGAGGGGAGGGGAGGAAAAAGAAGAGGAGGAGGAGGAGAAGGAGGATGGGGAGGAGGAGGAGGAGGAGGAGGAGAAGGAGGAGGGGGAGGAACGTTTTCGAATCCCAGCGAACAATTCTAATTGTGAAAGAATTGCAGCGCCAGTAGTCCTCGTGGCTCGAGGGGCCTGCGCTCCTCGCACGCGCCCCCCCCCTGGCGGGCGCGCGCTCGCGGGCCTGGCAGGGAAGGGCGCCCCAACCCGCCCTCTCACCCGCGCCCGCTCTCGCCCTCTGCCCTCTCCTCCTGGTCCTCCTCCTCCTCCTCCTCTTCCTCCTCTTCGTCCTCGTCCTCCTGCTCCTCCTCTTCCTCCTCCTCCTCCTCCTCCTCCTCCTCCTCTTTCTCCTTCTCCTCCTCCTCCTCCGCCTCCTCCTCCCTCTCCTCGTCCTCCTGTTCCTCGTCGTCCTCCTCCTCCTCCTCCTCCTCCCCTCCTCCTCTCCTCCTCCTCCTCCTCCCTCCTCCTCTCCTCCTCCTCCTCCTCTTCCTCCTCCTCCTCCCCTCCCTTTTCTCTTCCTCCTCCTCCTCCTCCTCCTCCTCTGCCTCCTCCGCCTCCTCCTTCTTCTCCTCCTCCCCCTCCCCCTCCTCGTCCTCGTCGTCGTCGTCGTCCTCCTCCTCCTCCTTCTCCTCCTCCTCCTCCTCCTCCTCCTCCTCCATTCCTGTTTCTTATAAATCGCTCCTCCAAGTCGCCTCCCGAGGCGTGTACTCGGTAGGGTGGGCCGGGCGTTTTGCCCGAGATTTCCTCACCGCTTATGTTCCTTAAGCTGAACATTTGCAAGAGTTTTACGGATTGGGGGCGAGCAGCTCTCACATTGTGAGTTTCGCCATACGCGCCGCGCCAATACGTGTAAAACAATTGCACGAGTTTCACGGATGCAGGGCTGGCCGCTTTCAAACTGTGATTTATCGCCTTGGCATCGCGCACATCCATGTTCAACAGTTGCAAGAGCTTCGCGTCTGGAGGGCGGTTGCTTTTCAATTTGTGGCTCTCGCCATCGTGCCGTGAACATTCGTCTTAAGAGCTTACGGCAGTTTCAAATATTCTCATGGCTACCGTCCCATAAATTGTATTTTGACATGATGCCGGACTGTCAGGGCGACAGTTACGTTGATTCGCGGTATTGAAGTCCCAGGATTCTGTTCTGGTGCGATTCGGGATCGTCAAGACGCAGCAGTAACGGTGGTTGGCGGCGTTCAAGGTTTTGGCGGTTGTTTTCCAACGGGGCCTATGAAGATGGAATTTGGAGGGCGGGTTGATTGCAGTATCGTTGATGAGTCTTGGGTTTGCACTTCTCCTCCTCCTCCTGCTCCTCCTCCTCCTGCTCCTCCTCCTCCCCTCCTCCTCCTCCTCCTCCTCCTCCTCCTCCTCCTCCTCCTGCCCCCCCTCCTCTATCGCAGGCGGCTTCTCGTCCCCAATCCCCGATTTCCGCCTGAGAAATTCGGCCGCTCAGAAACGGGGGGAATTCGGGGGAGCACGCCCCCAGGAGGGGCTATTCCGACGCACCCCTATCGAGGATGGACGCAATTCCACCGTCGTGTACCTCCGACCTGGGCACCAAATTTTTGGCCCGCTCGGAAACCCTACAAAGTCGGGAACCCCCCGCTGCTTTCTGCCACGGCCTGCCTCGTAGATGCTCGCTTTGGGGACCCTCCTGGAAACCCCTCGCGCCGTTCGCGACTGGGGCTTTTTGACAGTTTTCGGCTCCTGGGGGCCCTCACTGGGCCCCTGGACCGTCTGAGAACGGGCCCGGATGAAAGTCGGCGGCGAGCGAGGGGGGGAAGTTAGAATGAGAAGGTCTTCTCAGAAGGCTCGGAAGTCCCCAGGCCTTCTGAGAAGTTTTCTAAGCCTTCCCCGAAGACAGACAAAAACTTCTCATAAGGCGGGAGGGCCTCTGAGAAGTCCCGCCGCCTTCTAAGAAGGCCTTCTCCTTCTCACTTCCCCCCCCTCGCTCGCCGCCAAGAAAGAGTGGTCCTGGGGAATGGGTCGATACCTCTAGGGGTCCACGCCGTGAAATAATGAATCACGACGTCGGGGGCCTGGGTCCGCCTCGCCCCCCTCCCCTCAAGTTGGGAACCTTCCCGGGGTCCACCCGACGGATTTCTTCGACGCCAGTTCGACTTCAGTTGACCGACGTTCGACGCAGCATTCGCGCATGATTGGAGCGAGTGGCTCCAGAAAAGGTCCCCAGAAAGAGCATGCAGGCGATTGTGATTCTCCACGGAGGCTTGCCCATACGAGCCGTAGCTCCATGCGCTTGGAGCTGGTCCCCTGTACTCCCCCTCTGTTTTGCCCCTGCACGAACAAACTGTGCGCATGGCTTACTCTGTATCCGCATGGCTTTCTCTGCTATGCGCATGGCTTCCTCTGTATGCGCATGGCTTCCTCTGCTGTCCGCATGGCTTCTGCATCCGCATGGCTTCCTCTGTAGTCGCATGGCTTCTTCTGCTACCCGAATGGCTTTCTCTTTATCCGCCTGGCTTCCTCTGCTGTACCACTGGTTTCCTGTGGCTATTCCAATGGCGTCCCAGCAATCGTCCAACAATCGGCGAACTCAAAAGTAGAGTATAATGGAGTCGAGCAGAGTAGAGCAGAGTAGAGTAGAGCAGATAATAGTAGATGAGTAGCGTCGACCATTCTCGAATATGCAGTAACACGGCACAGCGCAGTAATGTAGAGCAGAGTGGAGTAGAGTAGAGTGTGATAAAGTAGGAGCATCGTAGAGCATGAGTATAATAGAGTATACTAGAGTAGGGTGGGGTAGGGTAGGGTCAACTAGAGTAGGGTGGAGTAGAGTGGAGAAACGTAGAGTAGGATGATGTTAGGGTAGGAGTAAAGTATAATAGAGCAGAGTGGAGTAGAGTAGAGTAGAGCAGAGTAGGATTAGGCGTATATTAAAGTAGAGTAGACTAGAGCAGGTTAGAGTAGCGTAGAGTAGGGTAGCTAGTACAGTGGAGTTTGGTAGAGTAGAGTAGGGCACGGTAGTATAGGGTAGGGTCGATTATGTAGAGTAGAGTAGAGTAGAGCAGGGTAGGGTAGGGTAGGGTAGGACAGAGTACATGGTAGAGTAGAGTAGCGTAGGGTCGGGTAGAGAAAAGTAGAGTATATCCGAGTATCGCGAGTATATGGTATGGGTAAAGAAGCGTCTATGAGTAGAGTCGATGAGAGCAGAGTAGGGCACACTATAGAGCCGATTAGAGCAGATCGAGTGTACGAGTAGAGTCGAGCAGAGCAGAGTAGAGTCGATGAGAGCAGAGTAGCAGTCGTATGAGCAGAGTAGACTTCAAGTTTGCCAGGCTGAGGAAGCCAGAGGGCCCCGCCTGTTCTCACCACCCCTCCCACAACATGGTAGCCAGCTCTGGCACAACTTGACATTTGTATTGGAACGCGCTCCCACCTCGCACGCGCGGAGGGCGCTCGCGCGCGGCCTCACCCTCGACGACTTGGCGAAGTGAAGACTACGCGGGCCGCACAGGAGCGGGAGCGGCCAAATTTCGACGGGCTCGGCGAGGACGAAACGTGCGCCGCGCTGGCACAGCATGGCCATCTTCACTCAAACTGCGCTGCGCTTGTGTGAGGTCGGCATTTCGTCCGCTCTCGCGCGGCCCCGCTGGCGCTGTCGTTCTCGTGCGATTCAGCGATCGAGCCATGCGCCGTGCCCGCGCGGGAACGCCATTTCCGAGCGAAATAGCTTGGGCGTGGGCGACAGGCCGCCTTCTCGTGCGGCGGGCCCTCCCACATCGGCGAGTGGAAAATCTGCGCAGCGTCGAGGTGGGAGCGCCTTTCAGGCGAAATCTGCGCGGCGCCGAGGCGAACGACATTTTCGCCCGCTCGCGCATCGACGAAGTGGCCCGGCGAAAAATGTGCGCCGCGCCCCAGCGGAAATTTAATCTCTAGAAAATTGAGCGTGGCGCCGCGGCGAGAGCGATAATTTGGCCTTTCGCGCGGGATGTGCGCCCCGTCCCGGTCCCGCCATGCATTTTGCAGCATGGACGGCGTAATGTCCATATTGAAACGATAGCAGTCGTTTTTTTTTTTTTTTTTTTTTTTGTTTCCCTCTCTCTCTCTCTCTTTTCTTCTCTTTTTTCTTTCTATCATATATATAGATATATAACACATTTATTTCTGGGCCTGGATCTGTTCGCTATCGGCCCGCAGGGTGGCAGAGTGGCAGTGCATACCAATTCTTGACGCTTCGTGTATCCACGTCAGGACGTGAGCAACCTAGTATACAACGTCACGTGGGCGGCCATCGTCTGGTTCCTCGGGCTCGGCACGCCATGGAACGACAAGCAGTTTGGGGTCGCGTACGAGTCGCTCCCACCACTATCCCACATGGTTGGCTCCAATTGGGTCCCCAAGAGGAAGAGTCACTGCACCCCCCGTGACACGCTCCAACAGTGTCCAGCGGCATGGAGCTTTACTACCTGCAAATGCCGTCGGGACAGGTTGCATCCAGGTATGGAAAACCTGAACGCCTTGTTCAAGCACGAGGGGATCGATACGGAGCTCACAGACGCGCTTATCAGTGCTGGTGGACAGCCGCTCCCCCCCCACGCACTCAGAGTACTACTGGTGGTCATGATGCTGCAGTTACGTGAGCCCCGGGCCACGCTACGGCCCTTCCCGAACCCCGAGGTCACCGGGGACATTTTCGAAGCAACGATGGGCCTGTGCCTCCCGTGGCAGGAAGCACACAAAGAGTTCCGCACGCAGTTCGCCACGACTTGGGGTTACCAACTGGCGGACCTCGAGAATCTCCACGCCAAGCTCGCCAAAGTCATACGCCACACGAGTACCCTGGCAACTTTCGCCCACCACCACAAGATTGCTGACAAGCGCGGCTGCCCAAAGACTTGGGCAGGGATGGAGTCGCACGATTTCACTTCGGAAGCTCCCCTACGCGTACTAGAGGACATTGTGCAGACAGCTGACGTGAACCGGTTGCACGACGGAGAGTGCTCCATCTGCCTGCTTCACACTGCGCTGGCAGGGTCGGAGATTGGGCTGGGATGCCCACGTACCATGGAGGACTTACAGTACATAGGCGGAGGGATAGCCATCTCCAACCACCGCCTCGACGAAGACATCCCCGCTTCACCCGCCCCAGGTACTCAGCTGGCTCCCCCCGTTGTGCACGATGGGCGCTTCAGCAGGCTACAGAAGGAAGCCGCGTACAGCTGCGACGGATGCTACAGCGGGGGGCTCCACGGCTCCGCAGGCACCTGGGAAGGCGACTACACCCGAGAGCTCCTCGCCCAGAGCCGCCTGCAGGCGCACACGAAGGGGAAAAACTGCAGATGGCTCTGCGAACGCTGTTGGGTCGCCTCATTGGAAAAGAAAGGCATTTCTCTCCCTGAGCCGGACCCCGCGGAGCGCTTCAGCAAGAAGTCCATGCAGTGCTTACTGCAGGAGCACAAGCGCAGGCTACTGGACAATCGGGAGCAGAAGAGGGCAAGAACCCTCCCATCCCTGGACGGGCTCCCACTGGGGTTGCAGGAACCAAAGGACCCAGCCGCCGCGGTCTCCCTCAAGGGGCTCCTACTTCGTACGACGCGCCACTACCGCCCCACCTGCGCAGGCACCACGCTGCCACCGCGAAGGCTTTCAGACGGCAGGTTCGGTGCAGAGGCGCACCGTAGCAAATGCTACTCGGCCAAGTGCGACTTTTGCCTCCCGCACACCCCAGGTCTCGAATGGCCGGCAGGCGCACCCGCCCTGGGGTGCTTCATTTGGCGCCCTGGGGAAGGCGCCGAGTGCTGTGACCGCGCAGGCCTCCCAGCGTGGCAAGCAATGCCATCGCTGTGGATCAAAAAGGCAATGGAATGCCAGCTGGGCCTGCAGGAGATGCTTGGTGCACATTTGGGACATCGCACCCAGCGCGCTCAACAATGTGCTGGGCGCATGCTCCAACGAGATCTACCCCCCCAGCCCCGTCCCCACGGCGACTAGCGAAGGCGCTGAGGATTGGGGCATCTATGACATGTGCACGCCTGTCTCCTGTCAGCACATCCGCAAACGAGGGCTCCTCCGCAGGCAATCCCCCCGGGCTTGGGTCACGGTCGGTGAGGGTCCCCAATGGCAATGCTACATTCGGGTGCGCTCTGCCTGCGCCCCCTCCACCCAGCGCCCCCCGGCTACCCGCGCGCGCGACCCTCCGCCTGGGAGGGGGGCAGTCGTGCAGCCCAATCCGCAAACTTGTGAAGTTTCTGCTGGGATGGAACCGCGAGGTCTACATTCGTTGCTCGACGTTCGGTGGGGAAAGGGATGGAGACAAAGTGGGTGAAGACAGCGCTGAATCGGAATGGCCGCGCAACCAGCTGCTGCGCTTTCCCCGCTCCATCTACGGGGGCCAGATCCCCAGGAATGGGCGCCCCCCCGCGCATTCCGCGGGGCGGGCATAGAGCTGCCGCAGCCAATGCCATCGCGCAACTGGTTGGAAGGAATGAGAAGTTCCAGGAGGCCTGGCGCTCTTTCTCCGTCGCGCTCGATTGCCAAAGAGGACGAGGCCCCCGACGGCAGCCGTTGGACACGCTGCGCCGCTTCTTATCCCTGAGAAAGGACGATCTCGCAGGGGGAACGCTGGAGTTCCTCGCTAGCGAGCGTAACGCCGGGAGCAGCAACGACACCGGAGACCGCTCCCCCGCCGCTGCCCGGCACATGCGCCCACCAGCCTCGGACGGCCGCGCCCCTGGTGATGACCTCCGCCAGCAGCCCCCAGGAGCCGCAACAGCGACCAAGGAGATAAATGAGGAACCATCCCCTGGCAGGGGCCCCCACGGCCATGGCGACAACCCTTTCGAGGTAGACTGGGATGAGGACAATCCACCAGACAGGGCCGTCTCCATGGTCGACAGTCCCCCGCAGCAGGCCGAGGAAACCGAAACCAACGGCCCCAGCGACAGAGATGGCTCCCACAAGCGGGCAGTGCTGTGGGCAGTCCCCCCCGCCAAGGAGGAAGCGGTCACTTGGGCGCCATGCGCGACGGCCCGCTTCCGGGAGGACATGGAAGAAGTCCGTGACAACAGGAAACTAGGAGGGAAAGGGAGCAAGCCAGACTGCCGTCAGGAGTCTATCCCGGAGCTCGCAGCGCCAGCGCACGACGCCCGCCCGACGCCCAGCCCCCGGCAGGACAGCAGCCCAGAGAGACGGCCTCGCCCACAGGCAGAGCCACTCCCACCTCCACATCAAGACGACCCCCTGGGAGGGCCCCCCATGTACATGAGGTCCATCGAGGCCGACGTCCAGAGGGACGAGCCAGCCCCAGAGAAAGTCACCGGACTACAGAAGACACTCGGAGGCGCATTCAACGGGGCGTGGACAGGTTGGGTCCGCAGGGCAGGCGGCCTGCAAGGTCTGCCTCGGGTCAGCATCCATTCGGACCCCAAGAGGAACGCAATGGAGCTGTGCGAAGAATTCCTGCGGGCGTGGGAAGCTGCGGGCTACGACGCCTATAAGTTGGTGAGGCACCGCCATCTCCGGGTGGAATGGCAGAAGGTCACCGAGAAATATCGTAGCCTACTACAGCGCAGCGCAAGGATCAGCGCACCCAAGGGGCAAGACAGCGAGGGCCACCCATGCCCTTGGTCCGACAGCAGCAGGACAGTACCCACCCCTCCGGTCCCACCCGACAGGGCAAGCCACCGCGAGCAGACCCAGTCCTCTAGCACGCGCAGCGGGGCTTCGCAGCAGCACCCGTGGAGCAAGCCCAGAGTCGGCGCAGCCGCCCCGCCAGCGTACACCGACTACAGGGAGACCACCTGGTCGGGAGCATCCAGCTCTGGAGCCCCATGGCGCCCAGGGCCGCGCTGGGAAGGGTGGGGCCACCAGGAGAGTTCATGGAGGGGCGCTACGTGGGGAAACAGGGAGAAAAGGACCGCCCCGAAAAGTGACGAGCAATGCGCTGACAAGCGGCAGCGAGGAAGGGAACTCGCGCGCTGGTAGCCCGGCAGCTGGCCTGGCAGGGCCCCCCCGACTAGGGCAGGGCCGACGCTACCAAAAGCCGCCAAGGCGCACGGCGTTGGGCTCCTGGGACAACGAGTGACCCCCTTCGCGGAAGACTTGCCGCGCCCGTATACCGAGGGATTGTCCTCCCCCTAGGACGGTCCCACCTCGGACGATGTCCTGCGGCTCTGGCCGCTCCCCCCCGCCTCTCGCTTCACTTTCCAATTCCGCGGCTATCGGCTGCGTCTCCCCATCCCTCGTCGCCACTTGCTATCAGTTGTCCTGCGGCTATCGGCTGCTCCCCCCCTTCCTCGTCGCCACTGCTTTTGCACTCAAGACCTGCGGCTATCGGCTGCTGCCCCCCCTTCCTCGTCGCCACAGGGGAGCGACTACCGCTGGGCCCCCCGCGCACCGGCAAGAAGAGTTGCGGTGGGCCCCATGGCCACTGGGTTCCCACTAAGCGGCCACACCTGTCGGCACAGCCAGCGACAGGACGTGTTTCACCGAGGCAGTGGGCCGCGGGGGCAGACTGATGTTACCTCCTGGGGTTGAGGTGCGCCCCCCGCCACCGCGATAGTTCCTACGTTCTCGTGGGCCTTTAGCCCGTGCGGCCGGCTGAAATAGTCCCGTCGTCGGTTTGGCCGCATTGACGGCCCGTGGAGCACCGAGCAGGCTCGCTTAAGGCGTTTTCTCCTCACTTCTCGGCACGCTCCACCCAGTCACTTTGCCCGTGCCGTGTGCGGGTCGGGACGCATTGGGCGCTGGCGCTGGCCGCATTTGCAGTCGGCAACGTGCAGTGACTTCCACGTCGTCGCTCGCAGGAGCGACTGCCGCTTCTGATTCCCATGCACATGGGCGTGTAGACAGTGCGGTCGGCATTTTTGGACTCATGGTTTGGCCGCTTGCCGGCCCGCGGCGGACAGGGTCGACGGCCAAAGGCGCCGCAATGCCGTCTGAGCTAGATGTTGGCTCTGGCTACAGTTTGTGCCTCCTGGGAGCGGAGGCACCACGCCGCCATGGTACCTGCGGCCACCGCGGGCGCCCTCCCCTGTGGTTGGCTGAAATAACCCTTCCCAGGCATTGACTGGGAGTGTGGGCCGTGAGAAGTATGCTCAGTGGCCCGAACCCCCTCGGTGGCTTGTGTGTGGCCCGCGTGCACGCTGGCCCACGCACTGGGAGTCAAGTGAGTGGATTTGCCACGCTTCCCCCTAGGTTGTGCTGCCCATCTCTCCTCGCGCCTCCTGGCAGTCAGTACTCCACCTGCGGGTCCGACTTGTTTCCGCCTGGCCCCCTTCTGCTGGCACACGCTCAGCGGCTTTCGGGGTCCGTGTTGTGGCACCAGGGCTTCCGCTGCCCCCACCGCGGTTGCCCTCTTTGCTGACACGTGCTCAGCGGCTGGGCTCGCGTTCGGTTTGCTTCCACCCGCGGGCTGAACCGTGACCGTCTCTTTTTAATTATCTGCAGGTGCACTCTGCGCGATGTCGCGCCAATTATCTGTCGCTGTGCCCCAGCCTCGGTCACGCCGCCCTCTGGACTTCTCCTTGCGGGCCGCGAATCAAAAAAGTATCCACGTCAGCGTTCCGTCTCCCGCCGCTGCTTTGAGGTCTCCGCTGGATCTTATTGACGGCGCGCGGCTCTTCCGCTTGCGCTCGCGAGCAAGAGCAATATCCACGCCAACCCGTCCAGACACGTTGCCCACGTAGCTGACGGGAAAAGCGACGAAACGACACATATAGTGAGACAGAGCGGGTAACCGAGATGAGCATAGAGATCTCAAAGGGCCTTTCGGGGCCAGGGGGGCCATCCTGGGGGCCCGCGCGGGGTCAGGGGGGCGACGGGGAAGAGGAAGAGGAAGAGGGGGACGAGGATGAGGATGAGGATGAGGATGAGGATGAGGATGAGGATGAGGATGAGGATGAGGATGGTGGTGATGATGGTGATGCTGCTGATGATGATGAGGAGGAGGAGGAGGAAGAGGAGGAGGAGGAGGCAAACCGCCTCCTGGGGCCCTCGTGGGATGCTCTTGGGGCGTTCTTGGGGCCGTCTTGGGCCGTCTTGAGGCCCTCTTGGAGCCTTTTCGGGAGCCCTGCAGGGCCTCTTGAAGCCATCTTGGAGGTTTTCGATCAAAAACGGGGGGGTCTTTCATTTGCCTCCCCCCCTGGGGCCATCAACATCGCATCTTGCGGCCCTCTTGGGGCGCTCTCGGGTCGCTCTTGGGCGCTCTTGGGGCCGTCAGGGGGTCTCTCGGGACCATGTTGGGCCTCTTTTGGGTCATCCTGGGGCCACCTTGGGGCCTCACAAGCGCGTCGGACGCGAAAGGGCGAGGAGACACAACTCATTTCTTCCATATGCGTGTGAATGATTTTGGCCTCTTGGGGGGTCTTTATATGGGGATTCCGAGAGCACTTGGAACTGTCTTGTGGCCGCCGTCGGGCCTCTTGGACGTACGTATGTCGGAAGCTATCTCGAACCGTCGTCGGCTATCTTCAGCAATCTTGGAGGCCATCTTGGAGCATCGGAGGCCCTCTTGGAGCCATCGTGGGCCATCTTGGGCGCCCCGACCAATCGCGAACCCCCCAGGAAACCTCAGGGAGGGGGGGGAGGTAAGCCTCCCTGAAGGGAGGTAAACCTCACTGAAGGGAAGAGGGTTTTGGAAGAGGAAACACATAATTCGTTAGACCACTGAAGTCCACATGGTTGGTGGGATAAGGAACAGGGATGGGGTAGGGTAGAATCGAGTAGGGTCGAGTAGAGCAGAGTAGAGTAGAGTAGGGTAGATGGTAGAGAAGAGTCGGATACAATAGAGTCTAAGCTTTTCGGGTTCTATTTTTCTTGCGCACAGAGTGGTGCGCGCTCGAACCTCCGCCGCCCCCCTTCCCGCCCGCCCTGTGCTCGCCTCCGTGGAGAGCGCGACACCCCGTTCAGGGCAATGGCGTTGATTCAATGCTCGGATTCACGCGCGCTCCCCCCCCTCCACCCCTTGAGATTTTGTAGCCTCCTGGCCCCAAACGGAGTGGCGTGCCTGCGCCGATAGAAGCAAAGTCTGGCGTGCCTGCGCCGGTGCCTGCGATGACAGGGCGATGCCTGCACCGTATTACTTGACGTGATGGGTGTGCCTGCGCTTTACACTGGGCTGTGCCTGTGCTGATAACCGTTGCCCGCGGTGCCTGCGTTAACAGCGCGATCGCGAGGATATGCCTGCGCCCTATTATTTCACGTGCCCGCGATGCTTGCGCCTGACCGCGCACTGCGTCCGCGCAGAGAAATCGACTGCCCCCGCGGCGCCTGCGTTGACAACTCGATGGCGAGGCGATGCGGGCACCCTTATCTTAGACTCGCCTGCGGTGATTGCGATGAGTCACGCGCGGCGGCTGCGCTGATCGAGCGACGGAGCCCGCGGCGCGCGCGATATCGCCGCCATGGCGGGGCGATGCTTGTGACTTGATATTCGTCGTGTTTGCGGTGCCTGCGCCGAGACACACGCAGCGCCTGCGCTGATACAGCGACGTCGCTGGTCTTGCGTGGAGCAGGCAACAGCCACGTGGGCGTGCAAAGCACCGAAATCCGCGCTTGAGAGGTCGACCCTGGGACGGTTCGGTCGCTACCCGGGGCAAGCCCCTCCCCCCCCCCTCCACGGGTAATGGTAGCGATCGCACGTAGGGGGGTGCCTGCACCCCCCCACCACCCCGATGCTCACGCGCGCACTGGCGATCGCAGCGCGTCCCCGCCCCGACGTGCCCCACCCCGCCCAAGCGTTAGCGCCACCTGGGGTCCCAACCCCTCCCACCCCAGGGGCAACGGCCGCTGTTGGAAATAGTGGCAAACCAAGCTCAGCTTCCTCTCCGCCGCGACCTCCCCCCTGGGCTGGGGATGCAGCAGGACGCGGCCGAGGGCCCCGACGCAGAGGCCGCCGGCGGCGCGCCGCCCCGGCCGAGCCCACCCGCTCCCGCCAGCGAGGCCGTGTTCCGCCTGCGGCCGCTGGGGGCGCCTTGGGCGCAGTGGCCCCCGGGGCGCCCCGTGCTCGACGCCCTCGAGGCTGAGCTGGCCCGCGCGGGTGCCGTGGGCCCGGGCCGGCTGATCACACTGGACAGCGGCGCTGGGCGGGTCTCGACTACACGTAAGAGTGACCTTTCGCCGGAGGGACCTTTGGTGCGGGCACAGATGGGGCCCCAGGTGGCGGAAAGCAGAGCAGGAGCAGCGGCCCGCGCGCCCAGGTTTGGTCCCCCCTGCGGCCACCAAAAAGCCGCGCACCAGAGGTCACTCTTACCCTCGGGTCACTCTTGCGTGTAGCCGAGGGTCGAAGAGGAGACACCTGCTCAAACATTGGCTTCTGGAGGTCTGCGCAGATCTCCCGGAGCGGCGCGAGGCCCCCCTCCTTGGCGCGCGGGGCGTGCCAGGGGCGGCCCTGGAGGCGGGGGTCACCGCCGGTCCAAAGGATCTGCGCGGGTCTCCAGAATTTGATGCAATTGCAGATTTCCTTCTTCGAGACGGGGCGGGGCGGCGAGCGGCATCTCTGCGGACTTCGTGGTGGTGGACTCCGAGGTGGGGGCCGCTGCGCCTGCCGGTGGCGGGGCGTGCGTCCGCGTCGCCCTGGCGGACGGGGAGCCTGGCGCGCTCTGCGCGAAGTGCCACGTGCTGCCCTACGACGACGCCAAGCCGCCGAACCCGAGCCTGGTGTACGGCGAGTACCTCAAGCCATACCTGCGGGACCGCTGCGGCCCGCTCTACGCCGGGTTCGAGTTCGCCTTCAGGGGTTGCCGCTTCCGCGTGATGGCCACCCTGCCGCCCAGCTCCGAGCGCCACGCGCTGTTCGTGGGCCGCGACACCGAGATCTTCGCGGAGGGCCCGCCGCTGCAGCGGGGCTTCCTCCGCTCCGCGCTGGTGCTGCCCTACTTCGGCTCCAGTGCACTGCTGGGGGGCGACGGCGCCTCCCCAGAGGCCGCCCGGACCGCCGCCGTGCTGAGGCACTTCGAGCAGCGGAGCGCTGCCGTGAGGGCCACGGAGGAGTTCGTGACGGAGCAGGGCGTGCGCTTCCGGGTCATGTCCTGCGAGCCCAGCTCTGGCGCCATCGCGCCGAGCACGAGACTCTCCTGCGCCGGCCCAGAGCTCATGAGCTGCGCGGTCTGCGGCGCGCTCGCCGTGCGGAGGTGCGAGGCACCTGGCTGCGGCAGGCTGCTGTGCTCCGCGCACGCGCTGGAGGACGGCCAGAAGCGCCTCTGCCCCGAGCATGGCCAGCGGCTGGGAGGCTGCTCTGTGCAGTAGCCTGGAGCCACCCGCCAGGTCGACTGCGCTCATTCCAGCGTGGCCCGTGCATTGGGCTCGTGCCTGAAGGGGATGCGGGAGCAGGGGGAAGGGGCAGACGGATGAGGGGGGAGGAGGAGGAGGAATGAATGAGGAGGGAGGGGGAGGATGGAGGAGGAGGAGGAGGAGGAGGAGGAGGAGGAGGAGGAGGAGGAGGAGGAGGGAGGAGGAGGAGGAGAGGAGGAGGAGGAGGAGGAGGAGGAGGAGGAGGAGGAGGAGGAGGAGGAGGAGGAGGAGGAGGAGGAGGAGGAGGAGGAGGAGGAGGAGGAGGAGGAGGAGGAGGAGGAGGAGGAGGAGGAGGAGGAGGAGGAGGAGGAGGAGGAGGAGGAGGAGGAGGAGGAGGAGGAGGCGCGCTCTGGGGAGCCGCGGCCGCGCCAGGCCAGGAAATTGACGGCGTACTGCTCGGACCCCCGCCTCCCGCTTGCCCTGGCCGCCGCCGCCGCTGCCGTCGCCGCCACTCGGGCCGCCGTTTGGCGGCCGCCGCCGCCGCCGCCGCCGCCGTCACCGCCCGCCCCCGTTGCCGCCGCCTCCACCGTCGTGATCCTCATGGTCGTCGTGGTCGTCGTCGTGGGCGGCGTCGTCGTTGCCGTCTTCACGATGTATGTTGCGGCTGCTTTTGTTTCGTCGTTGCCATCAACCGGTGCGCTCGCGGCGATTGGGAAGCTGTTGCGCGGGGGTAGTCTTCCCAAACCAAACAGTCGCGTGAAATTCGCGTAGGTGAGAAACAGTCGCTGGATAGTTGGAGGGCAAAACTCGCTTGAACACGTTCCAGCCCAAGTTTCACCATCGAAGCACGAAACCACAATGAGGCAGTCAACATGGAGCGAGACAAGCATGTCATGCCGAGTCTGGAGGCTCCCTGGAGTCTCTGGGCGGCTTTGAGGGCTTCCTGGGGGCTTCTCAAAGCTTACAGGGGGCTCTTTGAGGCCGCTTGGGGGGCTGCCTAGAGTCAGCGGAATAGTTCGTCAGTGAGATTTTTGGGTAGGCGGGTTCGTTTGCATCGGTGGAGGCCGACATTCGAACGTCCGCGCTCGGTATCAAATGCAATGATGAAGCGCCGCGGGTTGCTGGAACGATGTCCCTCGTAAACGTTTGTTGCTGGAGCGCACCCTTGTTTGCGGCATGAGCCATTGGAACGCTTTTCCTTGTAACAACTGGGCGCTGGAACGACACCCCGTCTAGGGTTGTAAAGTTGTCAATCGGAGTGGGGAAGGGCAAGGGACGCGGCGGGGTAGGGGCTGCTTGCAGTGTGTTCGCTCCCCGCTATCAAATTGGCCCCGTTGCTGACACACCTTGCCTCATTGGTCGCAGCGCCGCGCGTGTGTGGGTGGGTGGATGCAGGCGAGAGGGCGTACGCGGGTGCATGCGCGTGTGCGTGCGTTGGGTGTTCGCGTGCGTGTGCGCACGCGATGAAGGCGGAGTCAGGATGAAGAACAGGAGATCAGTTAGTGGATTTTTTTGCTAGTGAGAATTTTGACTAGTTGAGTTCGCTTGCGTTGGTGGAGACCGAAGCTCAAACGCCCACGCTCGGTATCAAATGCAATGGTGAAGCGCCGCGGGTTACTGGAACGTTGTCCCTCGTAAAAGCGCACTCCGTGGGCTGCTGGAACGTTGTCCATCGTGAGAATTTGGTGCTGGAGCGCTCGCGCACGCGTCTGCGTGCGTGCGCGCGCGACGGGGATGGAGTCCAGAGGGAAACCGGGGGGAGATAGCCGATGATGAAAAGCGGGAGTACGGAGGAACTAAGACGTGTACCCCAAACCGCTCTAGACTCTGGATGCATCAAAATGCGCGTTGAATTTTCCCTAGCAGCACCATTCCACTGACTGTGCGGACATTTTGGGGCACCTTGGGGCTACCTTGGGGCCTCCTGGGGTTGTTTTGTGGCCGTCTCGGGGCCTGCCATCAGTTGTTCCCCGCTTTTGGGCATATCTTGGGGCGCTCATTTCGTGCTTCTGGGGGGTATTCGGAACCGTCTTCAGAAGCCAATCGGAACCAAAACCCATCTGGGGCCATTAGACCGTCTGGGGCCACCTGGGACCTGGGGCCGGCACGGAAACGGAAAGAGCGCTTCAGAAGCAGAAGCCGAAATTACTCACACCACCGTTCGTATTGGGAGCCTTGGCGTTGATAGCTCGTTACGTCACCCCTCGCTCTTGGGAGCCTTGGTGTTCAGAGATTGTTGCGTTGCCGCCCGTTCCTGAGCCTTGGCTGGGCCTTGGTGTCAGAAACTTGTTACGTCACCGCTCTCTGCTGGGAGCCTTGGTCTGATCAGCTTGTTTACGTCACCGTTCACTCTTGGGAGCCTTGGTATGAAGAGCTTTTTGCGTTACCGATCGCTCTTTATTTGGCGTCTCTGGGCCTTCTTGGGAGTCGTACTGGGGCCCTTTTGGATCCCTTTTGGGGACCTCTGGGGGGCCTCTTGGGGGCCTCTTGGGGCTTCTTGGGGGGCTCTTGGGGTCTCCTGGGAGCTTCTTGGGGCGAAAGGCTAGACTTTTCGGCTAGACTTTTCGGTTCGTGGTCCCCCTCTTGGGGCCGTCTTGGGGCCCTCTTGGGCCGTCTTGGGCGCCTCGTGGGCCGTCTTGGGGCCCTCTTGGGCAGTTTTGGGGGCCTCTTGGGAGCCTCTTGGGCCGTCTTGGGGCGGTCTTGGGGGCTTCTTGGACCTTCTTCAACGCCGTGAAAGCCGAAAAGCCGTGTATGCTAAACATGTACGTTTTCCGATTGGAAATCAATGACTTTGGCCTCCTGGTGGCCTCTTGGGACGCCTCTCGGGGGCCTCTTGGGGGGCTCTTGGGGGGCTCTTGGGGCCTCCTAGGAGCGTCTTGGGGCGAAAGGCTAGACTTTTCGGTTCGTGGTCCCCCTCTTGGGGCCGTCTTGGTGCCCTCTTGGGCCGTCTGGGGCCGTCTTGGGGCCCTCTTGGGCCGTTTTGGGGGCCTCTTGGGAGCCTCTTGGGTCGTCTTGGGGCGGTCTTGGGGGCCTCTTGGGCCGTCGTCGACGCCGTGAACGCCGAAAAGCCGTATATGCTAAACATGTACGTTTTCCGATTGGAAATCAATGACTTTGGCCTCTTGGGGCCCTCTTGGGGCGCCTTTTGGGCGCCTCTTGGGGCGTCTTGGAGGCCTCTTGGGACGTCTTGGGGCTGTCTTGGGCGGTCTTGGGCTCTTCTGGGACGGAAAAGGGGAGAACCCGAAAAACATGCAAAAACCACAGGGATAACACGAAAACGGACGGCCGTTACCAACCCTGCGCCCCCGCCTCGCCCCTCCCCTGGACCCCTCCCTTAAGGGCTTCGCCCCACACTAGAACGTCATCACTCGTACCTCGCTCTTTCCGTTACCAGTGGGGGCCACATTTGGACTGTCTTGGGCCTTCCCAGTCTTGATTTTCTCAGGCCATCTTGAGGCCCCTGGTGGAGCCTCTCCGGCCTTTTTGTGACCCTCTTTGAATTCTTTTGGGGCCTTTGGGGCTTTGTGTTGGGACTAATTTGGAGGCACCCTTGGCGGTCTCAGAATTCTTCGGAGAACGTGGCAATCCATCAAAATCTACGGGGGAATGAGTGATGTGGGCTTCTGGAAGCCCTCTGGGGGGCCCTCTCGGGGCCCTCCTGAAGCGTCTTGGGGGCCTCTCTGGTCAGTTTCGTGAGGCCATCACCGGGCGTCTTGAGGCCGTCTTGAGCCGTCTTGGGCTCTTGAGGCTGCCTTCCAGGCCCTCCTGGCCGAGCGGTGGCGTGTCTATGGGAACCCTGGGGAACCTCAGGGCGGCCAGGAATTTGAGCCCCCCTCCAGTTTTCCGCGGCGGCTCCAGGAGGCAGCGAAGTGGAGGCATGAACGGAGGGACAAGGTTCACACAGGCACAACAACACGCTAAGAACACAGGACAGCAGCCTGGCAGAAACGAGGAAGATCAGGAGAAGGAGGAAGAGGAGGCGGAACGGGAGAAGGAGGAGGCGCTGGATGATCAGGAGGAGGAGGAGGAGGAGGAGGAGGGGGATGATGAGGAGGAGGAGGAGGAGGAGGAGGAGGAGGAGGAGGAGGAGGAGGAGGAGGAGGAGGAGGAGGAGGAGGAGGACAAGTGCAATGCCTGTCTGGCGCGGCGGGTGTCCCTGCAGGACGTGTCGGCGTACTGCGGGTACTGGACGGGGGATTGCGGCACGCTGTTCGCCGCCGGGGGCATTCTGGAAGGCCACCGCTCGAGGAGAGGGGCGGGGGTGGGGGGGCGGACGGGGGGAGCGAGAAGGCGGGGGCGGGGGAGGGGGAGGATGCGGACCACGATGCGAAGGGACGTTGGGAATGTGGATGGGGCGGGGGATGGGGGAGGGGAAGGAGGCTGGGATGGCGGTGGTGGCAGTGGTGGCGTTATTTTTGTTGGTGGTGAGGATGATGACGATGCTGATTATGATGAAAAATGATGATGCTGATACTGATGCTGATGCGAATGCTGATGCTGCTGATGGTGATGATGCTGATACTTACGATGAAGATGATGTTGATGATGCTGATGATGATGATTATGATTGTGAGGACGATGGTGATGACGAGGATGGTGGTGGTGGTAATGATGATGATGATGATGATGATGATGATGATGATGATGATGATGATGATGATGATGATGATGACGATGATGATGATGATGATGATGATGACAGGGGTGCTTATGATGACGACGGCGGCGACGACGTCGACGATGATGATGCTGATGCTGTTGATTATGATGATGGTGATGCTGATGATGGGGATGATGTTGATGATGATGATGCTGATGATGATGGTGATGATGCTGCTGCTATTGCTGCTGCTGCTCATGATTGTGACGACGCTTGGGGTGATGTTGATGGTGATGGTGGTGATGATGATGCTCATGACGATGATGATGATGATGATGATGATGATGATGATGATGATGATGATGATGATGATGATGATGATGGTGGTGGTGGTGGTGGTGGTGGTGGTGGTAGTGGCGACGATAGTGATGGTGATGGTGATTGTGGTGGTGATGATGCTGCTGATGATGATGGTGACGATATTGATGACGCTGATCATTATGATGATGATGGAATCAATGATGATGTTGATGATGATGACGAAGTTAATGATGATGATGCTGTTGATGATGCTGATGATCATCATGATGGTGGTGGTGGTGATGATGATGATGGCGGTGTTGATGATGATGATGACGACGGCGACGACCATGAGGATGATATTATTAATGATGCTGCTGCTGCTGTTGCTGTTGACGATGTTTGTGATGGCGCCGAGGGTGACCATGATGGTGCCGATGATGACGATGCGGATGGTGATGGTGATGGTGATGATGATGATGATGGTGATGATATGATGATGATGAGGATGCTGATGTTGATGATGCTTGCGATGTTGATTGTTATAGTGATTGTGGTGGCACGGTGATGCTGGTGATGGTGATTCTGATGATGGTTATGGTGATAATGATGAGGACGATGGGGATGCTGACAATGGCATGATGATGGTTAGGATGATGTTGAGGATGATGATGATGATGATGATGATGATGATGATGATGATGATGATGATGATGATGATGGTGATTGTTATTTTGATGATGATGATGATGATGATGATGATGATGATGATGATGATGATGATGATGGTGATGATGATGATGATGATGGTGATGATGATGATGATGGTGATCATGATGGTGGTGGTGATGACGATGATGCTGATGAATGTGATGATGATGACGACTGCGACGACGATGCTGATGACGATGATGGTGATGATGATGTTGATGAGGATACTTCCGCTTTCACTGCTGCGTATGATGATCGTGATGGCACTGAGGGTCATGATAATGGTGATGATGGATGGTAGTGGTGGTGATGGTGATGTTGCTGTTGATGATGATGGCGGCGATGGTAATGGTGACGGCGATGGTGGTGGTTATGGTGATGGTGGTGGTGGTGGTGGTGATGATGATGACGATGATGACGATGATGATGATGATGATGATGATGATGATGATGATGATGATGATGATGATGATGATGATGATGATGATCCTCCTCCTCCTCCTCCTCCTCCTCCTCCTCCTCCCTCCTCCTCCTCCACCTCCTTCTCCTCCTCCTCTCTCCCTCCGGCCTCCTGCCTGTTACCCCTCCCCCATGTTATTTTCTTTCTCCTTCCCCCCCTCTTCCTTCCCCTCCTCCCCCTCCTCCCCCTCCTTCTCCTCCTCCTCCTCGTCTTCCTTCTCCTCCTTCTCCTCCTCCTCCTCCTCTTGCGGCGGTAAGCCCCCCCCACTTGCGAGGCAAGTGCGACTCCACCTGCAACGTCACCAACGCCACTGCCTGTCCACCGGAACGCCGGGGAAGTGCGCCTGGCCTCTCTCTCTCTTGGCGTACCTCCCTCCTCCGTGAGCACGAGGAGGAGCAGGATGATGGCGAGGATGAGGAGGAAGGTCTTCTACATCCACACGCCATGAGCATGTTTTGTTTTGTAGCTGGAATGCAGTGTGTGGAGCCTCTTGTCTACGTGCGTGTTTGTGTGGCGCCCCGCTCGTTTCCACTTGCCCGTGCTTCGCCGCTTGGTGTCGGCGCCCTTCTCGGCTTGCCATCCTGCTGTCTCTCTTCCGCTCCCCTCCCTCCCCTTCTGCTTGTCCGTGTTCTCGGTTCTCTCGCGCTTCTTCTTCTGCACCGTCGGTCTTTGCTGCTTAGTGGTCCCTCTCGGACTGTACCAAAGCTACCAGCTCTGTACGCGCTACCACATAAGGCGGTAAATTTGCCTAGTGCGCATCACCCCTTCTCATACGTTACCCAGTGACTGCCATCTCCAGCGCGTCGGAGGAAGTGTGCATGTGGAGCCATATGGAGCCGTATGTATGGAAGCATTTTGTGGGTCCCTATGCTTGGAGCACTCCGTGTGAATTTTTAGATGTGTGTAACCTTACGTGCGGATACCAATGTGTGGACCCCCATGCTGCCATCCTCTTTTCAACATGCAGCAACGCTGCTGAGGCTTCCGCAGCAGTCTACGACCCTGAACACGGGTGGCTGAACCCTGAGGCCACCAGCCCTGTGCGGCCCAACTGTGTGGAACCGACTGTGTGTGGAACGCTTATGTATGGAACCTTCTGTGTGGAACCCAATGTGTGTGTGGGTCTTCGACTCCACCGGCTGTATCATCTGCCCTGATGCCGCCAGCCTCCTGGTCGCCGCCGCCGCTGGCCGCCCAGCGCCGGCCCGGCCCCCCCCCCCTGGGCTCTTCTGAGCGGGCCCGGCTCCTCCTTGCCCCCCTCCTGCGCCAGCGCCTATGGTCCTCCTCCCTCCCCCTCTGCATGGTGGCTGACTTCGCTTAGCGTTTGCCCCGTTTTGCTCAGCTCGCCCTCTGCCTAGCCGCCGACAATTTATATATATATATATATATATATATATATATATATATATTCCTTTATCCTATAAAATTACATCGGGAAACCCCCCCATGAGATCCGGGGGGGGGGGGCCCGCGCCCACACACCCCCCTCCAGGGCCCCCCAAGGAGCCCCAAGACGCACCCAAAATGGTCCAAGAGGCAGCCCAGACGGCCCACGATCGGTCCCAGACGTTCCAAACAGTACCACAGACGGCACAAAAAGCCGCCAAGACGCTCAACGAACGCCCTCAAAGCGCTCCAAGCGGGACTTACATGGCCTCAAGAGGGCCCAAGAGATCTCATTACATCCCGGAACGCCCTCAAGAGGCCACCAACACGCCCCAAGCGGTCTCCAAAAGGCCTCCGAAGAGGGCCCCATGAGGCGAAAATCGTTGATTCTCATTGGTTTTTCCAATGTTTCTTGGCTTTCTCGCTTTTTCGGTTTTCCGACGCTCCAAGAAGGCCCGGGAGGCCCCCAAGAGAGCCCCAAGACGGCCCAAGCGGCCCCCAAGGAAGCCCCATGACGGCCCAAGAGGGCCCCAAGACGGCCCAGGAGGCCCCCAAGGGTCCCCCAAGACGGCCGAAGAGCCGCCCACGCCGGCCCAAGAGGCCCCCAAGACGGCCGATCCGAATTGACTTTTCGGGCCCTCGGCCCCAAGAAGCCCCCAGGATGTCCCAGGAGGCCCCCAGGAGGCCCCCAAGAGGCCCCCGGAGGCCCCCAAGAGTTCAGTGGGGGAGAGTGTGCACCCGGACACAACACGCAGAATATTCCGAAAGACCCATCTGGCGTTCCTCCTCCTCCCAATTCCTCCGTGAACATTTGGGCTCCAGCGGTCTCACACATGTCCACGGCAGACATGCTTCGATGTACTGTGTGCGAACAGGATTGGCCCAAGTCTGACTTCAGCACGGAACACAGACGGCGGTCCACTAGAAAGTGCGTCCGTTGCGCGGCCAACGCCAACCCTGCCAGCCCCCAGCCTACTTTACTCTGCGCAGGCTGTGGGGACGATTTGCCCCGAGACAGCTTCAGTAGCAGACAACGGCGGAGACAGACGAAGAAATGTATCCAGTGTGTCGCCGCTGCCACGGACGCTCAGACGCCTCGGTCATCCCACGCCTTCACGTGCGTAAGCTGCGGAAAGGCCAAACCGACCGACGCTTTCGCCGTACGAGGCGCGGTCGCCTCTGACCCCGTCTGCGCCATTTGCATTGCCAGAGGCCGTCAGACCGCAGCCTGCGCTCAATGCGGCTTGGTCCTCCCTCATGACGACTTCGGAACCGGTCACCGCCACTTATTACTCGGAGTGTGCCGCGCTTGCACAATGCCCGGCCGACCCTCCAGCACAGTGCAAACTCTGTCTTTGGGCCGCCAGGACCACCAATGCTCGCACTGCGGCGCATTCCTGTTCCAACGCGAGATGAGCGGCTTCTGTTGCGGTCATGGGAAATACGTCGTCGACTTCAACAGCTACTACCCCCAGCCCGATTCCTCCTTGCTCAAGCTGTTCCAACGGACGTGGCCAGTTACCGACACGCACGGCCGGCTCGTGCACGACGACACCACCAACGCACCAAAGCTGACGGGTTTCACTGCCGATTCTCGACGTTGCATCAGCTTGCTGAGCCTCGCCGCCCACGAAGTCCAGAGCGCCACTCCTGAACGAGAGGTCCGATTTGGAAGCGTCTTGAGACCATCCTTCATTCGCATCCACGGCACCATGTACAGGAAAGTGTACTCGGCTGCCGACTCTGGGCCGGTCCGGTACCTCGTGGTGGACGACCGCGAACGCCGCACTTGCGCACGAGAGCACGGCCTCGACCTGTCCATCGTCTCCCAGCTGGAGAAGCTCATCATACCGCACAATCCGCACATGCAGCACGTTCAGCACCTCAATTCCGTGTGGCCCCGTGCCCCACAGGCTTCCGTCACCCTCCGCTGGGACGAAGGCATCCAAGAAGTGGCCGCAGTAGTGCAGCAACGCCCCGACGCCATCGCCGAACCTAGGGCAGTGTGCTTCCGTTTGACGCCAGGCTCCCGCCCACAATACCTTTCACCCTTGCATTGCCTTTACGAGCCTCTGAGTTACCCGCTGTGGTTCCCATGCGGCGGCCGCGGGTGGAGCACCGACGCCGTGTCCACATCCGGCAACCACGTGACGCAGATGTGGTGGTACCGCCAGCACCTCCTCCGCCAGCCCCACATGCACGCGTGCGGGCGTCTGTTGAACGACTGGCTCATCAACATGTACTGCCGGATGGAGGACGAAAGGCTGTCGCTGGTCAGGAGAGAGCAAAGCACTGCCCCTGGCTCCCCGCGCCATCTCAAGCGGCTCCGAGTGGACGCATTGGAACTGGCGCGCCGGAAAGGCCCCCCAACTTATTTCATCACCCTTACGTGCAACCCCCACTGGCCAGAGATCAACACTCGCCTGTCTCGCACCCTCATGCTACCCTCCCTTCTCCATTGCACTCTCCCTTCCTCCCTCTCTGCTTTCCTGTGTCATCGTCACCTTCTGCCCGCTAGTCAGCCTCCTCCCTCCCCCAATCTTGCGCGCCCCTCCTCTGCTCACCTTCCCTTTTCACATCCCCCTTCATGCGCTTATGCCCGACGGGGCGGCGAACGCATCCACTGGCAACATGTTGTCACCGAGCGAACAGAAGTCTATCAGAACGGCTTCCTCGGACGGCATACTTGGCATTGTTTGTGACAAAGATGTTTTGACGTGCTGGCTCCTCATGCTTCCATGTCGTAACTGCATGAGCTACGCTACGTACCGCGATTTGTCGCATTTCCCCATATGCTTTTTGGATGGAAGTTGCACTTACAAGAAACATGATCGTGACGTTTTCGTGAATGCAATCCACAAGCGCAAAACAGGTGGTCGGGACATGCACCACTGGGTTCCTGTCAAAGAGCTGCCAGACGCGTTCAGCCTTGGAAACCTCACAGACAAGCTTGCCCCTCAGGTGAAACACGACTTCAGCAAACGCAAACTCAACCATTTCCATCCCGTTCTGGACACTACGAGCGCCACAAAACATTACCTCATGATGTCCAACAAAACACATCCATTGATCAATTTGGAATTTTTTGTCATCATGTCAACTGTTTACTTAAAGGAAGGCCACTACTTGATCACCGCGCTGGCCGTGTATAGTTGGCTCGCTCATCAAAAGACGCCCCGGGCGCAGCTCCTGGGCGACGCCGCCGCCCGGGCGACACTCCAGAAACGACTTTGTTGCCGGCTCTAATTTCGGTGGATTCCTACGACGTCCGTCGCTTCTACGACGCACTGGTTATTTGCGAAGACCTGTATGGCCGACAACCAGATGCAGGATACCACATCCCGAGCTTCACAGAAGGCGACGACAACTCCAATCTCGTGCCGAACGGATCCGGGACAAAGCCTCACAGAGTTGCTGTGCGCATGCACCACATTGCCGCTACCCTACGAGAACACAGTGCCCAGTTGAGCAAGAGCCCCGCCCTGTTGGTTCAAATGACAAAAACACTCCTTGCCACGCACGCGCATTGCCTGCCTTATCAGGCACAGCTGGTATACATGCGTTTCTTCCGGAGCTCATTCGGAGCGCGCAATTGGGAGCAATCGATCATATCAGACATTTCTTTCATTGAACATGTTGGCGATGGAGATTTTCACTTCTTGCGGAAGTTGTGCCCAGAAACTTTCTCGATTTACAACTCTTTGGCAGGCAGGGGGCCCGTGGGGGCTGCCGGGGCCACCGTTGCCACGAGAGTTTCTAAGGGCGAACGGGACCTCGGCCGCGCGTTGATCCAACTGTTGACTTCCAGGCAGGGAAGCATGTCGTTGCATTCAAAAGTGAACGAGCTCCTCGGCTTCAGCGCCATGGACTTTCACGAATCGCAATACACAGTTTGCGAAGTGCGCGCCTTCGTTTATGGCACACGCCTGAGGAAAACAGAGACGACGGACTCCTGGCTAGAGAAGATGCGCGCGGCCCACCGGCGCTGGCATCGGGAGGTCCTCCTGCCGCGCGCCTGGGGCGCGGTGGCAACCGGAGACCGCAAGCGGACCCGTGAGTAGAGCCACTCCTCCAACGCACCGACACCAACAAAAAACCACCCCTTTTTTATCTCCTCGCCCCCTGTGGAACCATGAGTTTCTGGGATCCATGAATTTCCCCGCCACTCCTTCACTCGTGTTTTCGAACACCCCATGGGCCAAGATTTAAGGCGAAGCGGAGCGAGCCTTCAAAATCTTGTATATATATATATATATATATATCTGTATATATATATATATATATATATATATATCTGTGTGTGTGTGTGTGTGTGTGTGTGTGTGTGTGTGTGTGTGTGTGTGTGTGTGTGTGTGTGTGTGTGTGTGGAACCCCATGTGTGGCCTGTGTGGTTTGACCGCTAGGTATGGGTGGATTCCAGTGTGTGTGTGTATATGTGTGTGCGAGCGGGTGTCGCCCGCCTGGCTTGGCTCGATCTCCTGGGATGACCCTCAGGGTGGTCGCCTCGCTCCGGCTCCTGCGGCCTCGCGGGCGCGGATCTGCCATCTGCCCGCCCGCTTCTCCGCTCGTCGCTCAATACTGCTGCAGCGCTCGGCCGCCTCGGCCGTTGGCTTGGCCTCAGCAGCGATCGCCTCGCCGCAGCCCCTGCGCCCCCGCCCGTCGCCCCGCCCCTGCTCCGCCCTTCGGCCCAGTCCGCCAGTCCTCGGTGCCCCATGGCCGCCCCCCCCCCCGCCCCGCCGCCCTCGGGCGCCGCTCGCCGGCGCGGCCGCCTGCTGCCTGGCCGCCTGGCCGCCGCCTCGCCCGCCGAACTCTGGCATGGCTTGGCCCTTGTTCTCTGCCGCCAGCTCGGCGGTTCCCGCGGCCCCGCTGCCGTGGATCGTCGGCCCGCCGCTGCCCCTGCCCGCTCCCCGCTCCCCGCTCCCCACTCCCCGCTGCCCGGCGCCCGCGCTGCGGCCGCCGCCCCGCCCCGCCTGCCGCCGCCCCAGCGCCTGCCCGCTGCCCGCCGCCCCGGCGCCCCTGCGCCGCTCCAGGCCGCCGCCCCGTGAGAGGCCAGCCGGCTCTTCTTGTCTTCCTTCTCTTGCTTGCCCGCTCTCGCCGACTGGGTGCACGCGCGGTTCTCCGCGCGTGCGCTGGACGCCGAGGCGGTGGGCCTGGCCGCGACGACCGAATATGTATGTATGTATGTATGCATGCATGTATGTATGTATGTATGTATGTATGTATGTATGTATGTATGTATGTACATATATGCATGCATGTATGTATGTATGTATGTATGTATGCATGCATGCATGCATGCATGCATGCATGCATGCACGTATGTATGTATGTATGCATGCATGCATGCATGCATGTATGTATGTATGTATGTATGTATGTATGTATGTATCTATGTATGTATATATGTATGTATGTATGTATGTATGTATGTATGTATGTATGTATGTATGTATGTATGTATGTATGTATGTATACATATAAAAGTATATTTGTATATGTGCATATAGGTATGTGTGTGTATGTGTGTGTGTGTGTGTGTGAGTCTGTGAGTGTGTGCTTGTGTGAGTGTGTGCTTGTGTGCGAAGCCCTGCGTGTGTGCTTCCCGACTGCTGCGGGCTCGGCCGCCGGCCGCGCGCCCAACGGTGTGGCGAGCCGCCCACCCGCAACGCCGGACTTTGTGTGTGTGTGTGTGTGTGTGTATGTGTGTGTGTGTGGGTGTGTCGAACTCGCGGCCCATCGCGCAGTTGCTGGCTATGTTCATCGCAGTCGACCTCCCTGGGCTGGTCCAGTGTGGCCTGGTCGGCACCCCAGCACCCTTTTCGCCTCTGGGCGGGCCGTCCTCCCCCCTCCGTCCCGCCGTCGTGCGTCGCTCCTCTGCTCTTCCCTTGCCCGCGCCTCGGGCTGTCGCACGGTGGGTCGTCCGCCTTCCTCGGTTGTCGGGTCGTTGCTGTCGCCCTCCTCTCCTGCTTCTCGCGGTCTCGTGTTCGCCCTGGTCCCCGGGCGTCGCTTCCTCTGCCTTCCTGCTGTGCTCCCCTGGGCCGTCCACTTGGGCGCTGGCGCCGGCCGCACGTCACTCGCCTCCTGCCAGGGCCTCTTTGGCCCTCCCAAGCTGTGTCCGAGTAGATGGTGTCAGAGGATCGCGCCGCATCGCCGATGCCCCGACGATGCGGCTCGATGTGGAGTACGATTTTGTCCACGCCGACTGCGCCGATGCGTCGCCGACGTCGGCGATGCATCCCCGATGCATCGGCGATGTGGCGCGATCCTCCGACCACATCTACTCCGATTCCATGTATGAGGCCTCTGGCCTCGTGCTGCCCCTGAGCGGGCTGCCAGCGTCGCTTCATGTGCTTGACTGGCGTGCGTCTCTATTTCTGCACGCGCAGCCATCCTTACGCCCTCGATGAGTTGGATCACTCGGCCGCGGAGTAAAAGTGTGCGTCGAACTCTCTGTGTGGAAACTTATGTGAGGAACCCGATATGTGGAGCCCTGTGTGCGGAATGATGCGGGGGCCCATATATGTGTGTAACCTTCTGTGTGGGAGCCAATGTTCGTTGAGTCCTATACTGAAGGACAAACCTCGTCCCCGCGCAACGTGAGATGCAGATAGAGCGGGGATACCCTCGGCCTCACCCGCGCCCCCCCTGCACGGCCCGCGGCGGGGTGCTGCACCTGTGGCAGCCCCAGCCTTCGCCCGCGCGTGGCAGGCGTCGCAGTGTGCCGCCGGCAGGGTGCTCCACATCTCGGCAACCGGCGAGGGTGCTTCCAGCGGCAGCGCGCCCACGGCGGCAGCCGCAGCTCCAGCAGGGGCTCCGCCGTCAGCCCAGGCGTCAGCAAGGTCCTCGCCGGACGCTGCCGAGTCGACGCGAGGCTCTCCGTCAGCAGGGCGAGTGTCGCCGACGCCGTCGGCACCGGCAGCCCAACGGCCCGGCGGCCCTGCGGCACGGTCTGCGGAAGCCGCGCAGCGGGGCGCCCTCGGCGCCTGTGGCGCCGCGCCGCCGTGGCGGTCGCAGCTCCAGCGATCGCGACGCTCGGGGCGGCCTCTGCGGCCCTTGGCGTCCGCGGTCCGCGCTGGGGGCGAAGCCGCAGCAGCAGAAGCCGCTGCAGCCACCTGCCGAGCGCGTGGCGGCGGCGGCCATCCGCCGCGGCGCCCAAGCCAGCAGCGCCGCTCGGAAGGCCGCCTCGACGAGGCAGCCGAGATCCGAGACGGCCAGCGACGTTTGCGCCCGCTGCGCGGCGCAGCCGCGGGCCGCGCGCCCTGGCGGGCAAGTTTGAGCCGACGGGAGCGGGTGCTAGCACCCCACGAGGTCCTCGAGGGGGTACGTGGGGCTTGAACCAAAATGGTAACCGAGTTGTATTGAAGCCTATGCTCAAGGCCTCCCTAATGAGGCCAGGGTAGATGGGTCGGAGGATCGCGCCGCAGAGTCGAGGAATCGGCCAATGTGGCGCGATCAGGAGTCAGATTTTCTCTGTCCTGACGTCGCCGGTGCATCGGGGACGCGGTGCAATCTTCCGACCCAATCCCCTCTTTCGCCTCTCGTGCCGTGCATTAATCTGCTGTGCAGTGGCCCCAAGCTGCCCGACCGACCCGCGCGTGCGCCGGTTCCGCGACAAAAAGTGTGGAACCTTCACGTGTGTGGAACGACAAGCGTGTGCAGCGGAGCACCACGGGGTTCCAAAGGCCACACGGTGTGTGAAGCTCCATGATCCGATGGCCACGGCATGTGGAAGCCCATGGGTTTCCCAAGGCTTACCTCAAGCGTAGGGAAGAGCCCCTCAATGCAAGCATTTTTTGGTTGGAGCACACCCCTGAGTGCACGCACTGTTTGAGGAATCTGGGCCCATTGTCGAATGAGGGATGAGCTTTGGACGGCTGAAGCGCTGACTTCTTTCTTGTTCCATGAGCCACGGGGCACTTGGTTTTTGCGGATTGTGATTCTCTTGAGGTGGCTCTGGAGAAGACCGACAGCCTTGTCTCTCGTGTCGCCTGGCTCTGGCTTCCGTGGCGGGGAGACCAAGGAGTGCTCTATAGATGCAGGTTGAGACTTTCGAGAAAGAGAGGCCAGGGGAGGACAACGAGTCGGGCTGCTACATGGCCCCGGACTCGCAATCCGCCACCATATGCGCGGCTGCATCGTGCGATTATTGGGACAATGACGCCCGTACGGGCCAGTGCGACACCCATTGCAGCTTTTGCACGCTCTCGCAGGACGCCCCACCTTAAGAGGAATCGGGGAGCAGAATGACGAGGGTTAGGATGCTGAGGAGGCGGAAGAGCTAGAGGATGCGCGAAGCGTCACAGTGGCATGGCAGGTCATTGTCGTACAAGCTGCATGGGTTCCTTAGTGCGAGACGATTTGCCTATGGGGTTCGTCCACAGCATGCACGGGTAAAAACGATGATCGGATTTCGTTGGATACCCTCGCATTCTTTGCCTTTCCGCCCCTTTCCCCCCCTGTTGGGGTGGGACATTTTACAGGCGTTGACCATCAAGTGTGATCGTGAATTATCGTGCGTGCGGTGCGGAACTCGTGCAGAAATTGTTCCATGCAGGTATACGCCATAGCCGAACCACGTTGTGATTTTCGTTTGACGAACCGTTTTCTATCATCTTGCCATTTGATTGACAAGTTGGATCGAGATTAGCTTGGGATCGCCTTGAGTGTCGATGCGCAGTTTGCGAATACAGCCTAATTGGTTTATTTCGATTTGCCCGTCGTGCTGTTGTCATGATGTGTGGAAGTGGCACTGTGTACCCGTTCTTGGTGAATCTGTTGCTTTCTACAGTAGACTGTTCTCGCACGGTCATTGTGGAGAACATCCAGAAGTTGTATGTCAGTGAAATTACGAATAGCACTCGTACAGATGATCGGCTTGAAGTTCTTGGCGCGGATCCTTCATGGCTTTTCCAATGCACCTCGCAAGGCATGGACCCCTATGCCAAAGGGTTTGAGATTCCATGCTGCCCTGGTTTGGAGAAGAAGGTTGGCGACTGGGACGGCTCGGGCCGATGGTATTACTTGTGCCGCGCGAGCCCGCCACCCCCAGTTCCTGCTCACGAATGCAAGGTGGGCGTGGCTTTCTCGCTGGACTTTCAGACGAGTCGACTTGATACGACTGTTGCCGCACGCAAGCTCAAGCACCTGGGAGTAAAGTGCGTACGCCTTTACCACTATCAATCCGACTACTTGCAGACCCTCTGGAATGCTGGGATTCGCGATGTCATGGTCACCGTCCCCACTCATGAGCTGTATGCCCTGTCACGCTTCGCGTTCGGGCCTAATTCAAAGGCACTGGACGTTGCGCGAGTCCTGAAGCCGTTTTATATGAAAGGTATGCGTTTCCGTCTGAATGTCGGTAACGAGCCGCTTGCTTCTTGGGAGGGAGGGCTGAAAAACGCGCCGCTATTGTTGCCCTGCTTGGAGAATATGCGGAATGCCTTACAGCACGAGGGCCTAAGCGACATTACATGCACGGTTGCATTCTTTAATGGAATTGTGGGGACAAGCTATCCGCCGGAAAATGGAGCGTTCGCGTCACAGTACGTCGAGACGATCCGTGCTGTTGTCGATTTTCTTTATCGGACTGGTGGTGAGCTTGTGGTTCACATCTACCCTTGGTTCGCCCGCAAAGGTGCACCAGAGCATGTACCTTTAGATCTGGCATTGGGAAACATAGAGAACACCATCAATGGCCGACGCTACAACGGGCTCCTTCATCAGCAGATCGCTGCAGTACGGGCTGCCCTGAATCGTCTGGACGCGAAGTATGCAACTTTGCCTCTCTCCATTGGTGAGTCCGGCTGGCCGTCCAAGGGACATCATGAGGCCACTCTGGCGCACGCACGCGAGTACACTCAGAACGTGATCGATGCTTCGCACCGCCGGGATCTGCCCCTGGACCGGCACCTCGGCACCATATTCCTTTTCGAGGCATTCGATGAGCAGCGGAAGGCCGAGGCAGCACATGGAGGTAGCAGTCGGGAGACAGAGAATCATTTCGGAATCATGTACGAAAGTGGCGAGCTCAAGTATGATGTGAGCTTTGGCCCTGTTGCGTAAGCAGCGACGGCAATGTTGGATTTGATCATTGTGTCAGCATGCGCAGGCCCTGTCCGACCTCTGGGCGTAGCAGTAGCCGAGCCTTCGAACCCGAGTGACCTGCTCGTGCTTTGCACTCGCGGCTCAGGGACGCCGCTTGTTGCTTCTCGGCTTAGTTTAGATGCGCGTCCTGTCGCTCCGAAGTAAAAGATGTGCCTACACATGTCTCCATAGCGTAGGCACATAATTGGTACCTCAAGCAGGCGATCGAATACCCCTGCCAATCATGATAATCAAAGAGGACATCATACTCGATATCACCACCACGTGTCACTTTCAGATCATGTGTGGGCTTACCCATCTGTATATACATATATATATACACACATATATACATCAGTTCCCCTACCAGAGCTTGCCTTTGTAGGGGTCCTAGCGGATTCATACGTTTAGGTGAGGTTTGTCACCGATTTCCGCGGCCCAGGTGCCCAGGTGCCTTATAGACTTTTAGCCCTATAGCCTTGTAGCCCTAGAGCCCTATAGCCCTATGGCCAGATAGCCCTATAGCTCTTTAGCCCAATAGTTCTATAGCCCTATAGCCCTATAGCCCTATAGCCCTATAGCCCTATAGCCCTGTAGCCCTTAGCCCTATAGCTCTATTTTCGTATCGCCCTAGAGCCCTAAAGTTCTATAGCCCTATGGCCCTATAGCCCTATAGCTCTATAGCCCTATAGCCCTATAGCCCTATAGTTCCATAGCTCTATAGCCCCCTAGCCCTATTGCCCTATAACCCTATAGCCTTATAGCCCTATAGCCCCATAGCCCTATGGTCCTATAGCCCTATAGCCCAATAACCCAATAGCCCTATAGCTCTATAGCCCCATAGCCCTATGGTCCTATAGCCCTATAGCCCAATAACCCAATAGCCCTATAGCACTATAGCCCTATATCCCTATAGCCAGCCCTATAGCACTATAGCCCTATAACACTATAGCTCTGTATGCCTGTAGCCTCATAGCCCTATAGCCCCATAGCCACATATCCGTATAGACCTATAGACCTATGGTCCTATAGCCCTATAGTCCCATAGCCCTATCGACTCATAGCCCTATGGCCCTCATAGCCCTATACCCCATAGCCCCAGAGCCCCATAGCCCTATAGCCCTACAGCCCGAGAGCCCTATGGCTCTATTGCCCTACCCTATAGCCCTATAGCCCTATAGACCTATAGCCCTATGGCCCAATAGCCCTATAGTTCCATAGCCCTATAGCCCCATAGCCCCATCGCCCTATAGCCCGATAGCCCTATAGCCCTATAACCCTATAGCCCTGAAAAGACTTTGATTGTTTTTTTTCTCTCTCCGGTATAGTATGTACGTGTGTAAGTAGACAGGTCGATATGTACGTGCCCACGTACGTATGCATGCATGCATGCATGCATGCATGTATGTATGTATGTATATATATATGTGTATATATATATATGTGTAGATCGTATGTATGGTTGTGTGAACTTACGTATGTATGAATGCATGCCTGCATGCACACATATAGGTACACTTGCCTGTAGTTATGCATCATGCATGTGTATATGGTGTATGCAGGTATGTACACATGTATTATTCATGTACGACTATATGTATACATGCATACACGCATGTATGCATGTATCTATGCATGTATGCATGCTTGTATAGATGCATGTATGTATGTATGTACGTATGTATGAATGTACGTATGCAAATATATTTATATATGTATGTATGGACCTGTGCATGCATGGATGTATGTATGAATGCCTGCAGGCATGCATGCATGTATGTATGTATGTATGCATGTTTATAGGCGTGTTTGTTTGTTCGTATGCATGTATATATATGTATAAGTGTATGTATGCACGCGTGCTTGTATGTACTTACGTATGCATGCATGCATGCATTCATGCATGTATGTATGCATGTATGTATGTATGCATGTGTGTTTATCTATGTATGCATATCTGTCTGTTTGTCTGTCTGTCTGTCTGTCTGTCTGTCTGTCTGTCTGTCTGTCTGTCTGTCTGTCTGTCTGTCTATCTGTGTTTGTCTGTATCCTGTGTGGATGAATGGATGGATGGATGGATGGATGTATGCATGTATGTATGTATTAGTGCATGCATGCATGCAGGCATGGATGTATGCATGCATGCATGCATATACACATAGACATATATCTATACATTCAAGGTGGTACCTGCTCGCTCAGCTGCGCCTTGAACATCTTGATCGCATGGCGCCAGAGAGGCCCGCCGCGACCGGTACACGTCAGCACCGCATGCGCTTCGCTATAGGGTCCATGACCACGCGAGGCTGGCAGGACCCATGGGCTCGACCAAGTCAGAGGGCTCAAAGGCCTCTCCGCAGCCATTGGGGCTCAGAGGCTCGGAGCCTTACTTGGGAAGAGGGGTAATTCAGCCAACACGGCTCATGGGGACCATGAGGTTCCGAGGGCCCGCAGGCGTGATTGGGTGCATAGGGTTCCTCGGGCTGATGAGCTCATTAGGGTTCTAGGGCTCGTAGGGGCATTGACCAAACAGAAGTCATGGGCTCTTGGGCCCCATAGCGGGCGGGCTCATCGAGCTTATCAGGCTCATTGGGCTCATATGGGGTCATTGTGCCCACCGTGCTCATGAGGCTCGTGGGGTTCATAACGGGTCGTGGGGGGCATAGGGCTTATATGGCCCATGGGGCTTATACGGTTCACATGGCTGAGAAGGATCCTTGGGGCCATGCGGCTCGTGGGGCCTGTGGGGCGGGTCGAGCTCAGAGGGCTCGCAGGGCTTGTGAGGCTCATAAGCGACAGGGCTTACAGGGCTCACTGGGCTCGTAGGGCTCATGAGGCTCGTCGGGCTCACGTGGCTCAGAGGGCTCACAGGGTCATAGGCTCACAGGCGACATAGGGCTCAGAGGGCCCATAAAGCTCACAGGGCTCATAGGGCCCATCGGGGTCATGCGGCTCGCACGGCTCATAGGGGCCATAGGGCTTATGGGGTTCGGAGGAGCTTTAGGGCGCATAGGGCTGATAGGGGCCATAGGGCTCATGGGGCTCATAGGGGCCATCGGGGCTCATAGGGGCCATAGGGCCTGCAGCACTGAGGACGTCGATGTACTCGCAGGGCTCGACGGGCCCGTCGAGCTCAGGTGGGCTCATGGCACCGCGTTCACTGGACGCTTGGGAGCAATGTCGCTAGTGAGCTCCTAGGGGAGGTGTCTGGACGGCCTCTTGGAGGGCACGCAGGACTCATGGGGCTCAGAGGGTTTGGATGTTGTTAACGTTGGATCCAGCTATAGTAGGATTCTATTAGAGGTGGACCGAGCCGGAGTAGGATTCAATTAGAGCTAGATCCAGCCATAGTAGAAGTTGAATCGAGCCCGACCAGGATGCTCTTAACATTCGGTCCACCTATCATCGGGACTCTATTAGATCTGGATCGAGCCTAGTTGGATTCAATCAGAGATGGATCCAGCTTTAGTAGGGTTCTAATTCATGAGGGTCGAGCTCGATAAGGAGGCACTTCAAGTTGGATCCGCAAACAGTGGTGTTTTACCATACCTGGGTCGAGCCTTAATAGTTTTCGATTCAAGGGGGAGGGGGTGGGCGAGTCGAACCGAAAACGGGACATATTACAACCGATTGGGGCGGATTCCAAGCATTCGGTACCAATTCAGACCAATTCGTACCAATTCCGATCGCTCTGGAAGATCCTTGTCGTTTGATTCCTTACAGGTGTTTTTGGGATTCCGTGAACATCCTTCGAGATTCTTTGGTATTCCCCAAGATTTCTGAGGGATTCCTTAGGGATTGCTCGGGGATTCCTCTGGCTTCACTCAGGGATCCATTACGGATTCCTGAGGATTCTTTAAGAATCCTCAGGGATTCTTCCAAGATGCTGGAGGATTCCCCAGGGGTTATTCTGGATTCTTTAGGGTTCCTCAGAGTTTTTTGTTTAGGGATGCCGTAAGGATTCTGCAGAAATCTCCAGGGATTCCTCAGGCCCCAGGGTTGCGCAGGACTCCTCAGGGGTATTTCCGAAATTCCTCAGGACTCCTGACAGATTCTTAGGTTTTGTTGTTGTTGAGGTTGTTGTTGTTGCTGCTGCTGTTGCTGCTGCTGCTGCTGCTGTTGTTGTTGTTGTTGTTGTTGTTGTTGTTGTTGTTGTTGTGGTTGTTGTTGTTGTTGTTGTTGTTGTTGTTGTTGTTGGTGTTGTTGTTGTTGTTGAGATGGTTGTTGCTGTTGTTGCTGTTTTTGTTGTTGTTTGATTTGCTAAGATTTTTCCGTGGATTCCTCAGTATGCTTTGGGTCTTCCGTCGGATTCTGCAGGATTCCTAATAGGTCCTTGTGATTATCCAGAGATCCCTCGTGGTTCTTCAGAGGTTCCTCGTGCTTCTTTTGCAAATCCTTATGTTTCGTCAGGGATTCCTGGTTGTTCTTCAGAGATTCTCAGTATTCATCAGCAAACCAATTGGGTTCGTCATTGATTCCTACGAATTTTCAATAGTTGTCAGCAGGTTTTTCAGGATGCTTCAGGATTATTTTTGCAGATGCCTCGTGATTCTTTGCGGATTCCTCCAGGTTCTTCATGATTCTTCATCGTGTCCTTGTGATTCTTCAGAAGTTTCGCAGGATTCCTCCCATGCTTCTTCAGGGATTGTATGCGGTTCTTCAGAGAGAACTCGGGGTTCCTGTGAGATTCGTGAGGATTCGTTTCGGTCTTTGTTTAAGTATTCTTCGGGGATTCCTCATATATGCCGTAGAGATTTCTCGGGATTCCTCAGAGTTTCAGAGGCTCCTTCCAGGATGCCTCGTGGTTCTTCAGAGAGTCCTTTTCTGGTTTTTCAGACATTTCTTGGGGGTCCTCATGATTGTTCGGAGATTCCTCGTGGTTCTTCCGAGATTCCTCCCAGGATTCTTCTGGCATTCCTTTCATGATTCTTGTAGGATTCCTGCGAGACTATTTTCACGATCCGTCGAAGATCCTTCCAAGATTCTTTAGAGTTCCTTGCAGGATTCCTGGGAGATCTTGGTAGGATTCGTCGGAGATCCGTACAGGATCCCTAGGAGATCTCAACCGGATTCCGATCATACATGTTTAGGTTCTTTGTGAGATCCTTCCAGGATCTTGCGAGATCTTTCCAAGACTCCCGACAGATCCTTACATGAGCCCTGAAAGAAAGATCCATACATGACTTCTGGGGGATCCTTACAGGATCCTTGGGCAATCCTTGCAGGATTCTTGGGAGATCCCTACAGGATCCCAGGGAGATTTGCTCAGGATCCCAGGGAGATCCTTCCAGGATCCTTGAGCGATCCTTCCAGGATCCTTGAACTATCTTTACAGAACCCTTGAAAGATCAGTGCAGGATCCCCAAGACGCCCGTACATAATCCCCGAGGGGTTCCTTTCAGGATTCTCGAGAGATCTTTCTAGTTTCCTGAGAGGACCTTACACGTTTCTTGGGAGAGCGCTCCAGGGTGTCCGAGAGATCCTTGCAGGATTCCCGAGGGATCCTTACAGAATTCCAGGGAGATCCTTCCAACATTCCTGGGGGATCCCATCTGCTTCCGTGAACCGTCCGGGCAGCCTCCGACATGCCCACTCGCTCCTCGCAGGCTCTTTTCAGACCCTTGCTCTCGAAAAGCTCTGGAGAGGCGCCTGCTGGGCTCCTCAGAGGCGTATGCGAAGCTCCTGAGAGGCGCTTGCACGGCTATGGAAACGCTGCACGGCTCGTAGAACGGCTCCGGAGAGACGGCTGTCCAGTTCTAATACGCCAGTCGTAAAGCTCCAGTAAAATTGGCCATCGCTGCCCGGTGTCAAAACAACACACTTCACACATCTCACACAGTAAAGTAGAACAACTTCCAACCGTGGCACTCATGTTGTTTCCCAGAATGAATGTATTCTCTGTGGGCGTGCACTTGTTTCTGAATCATCTTGAGATGCCCTACGACTAGAAACCTAATGTCGGCTAAGGATGGCTGGCATGTTGGTCTGTAAGTGGACCAGTTGGTTTACAGGCCCGTTGGGAAATGGCCCAGTTGATTGTAATTGGTACCGGTCGATTGGGATTGGTCCCGCATGCAAACCGAATGCCCCGCCCTTGCACAGGGCCCCCTTCTCTTTGGTTCCGCCGTTCGACCCCCCCACTGGAGGACCCCCTCCCAGGTTACGGAAGCCGACATCCAGCCCCCCCCGGGTCTCTGGGCGCGCTACATGTTTTTCCCAACCATCATGTGGTTCTGGATCTTCGTTTTGAAGAGCCGGTCTCCGCGTTCCCTCCTTCGTCCTCGCCCCCCCTTCCACTGCCCGCATGCGTCATGCACGCCTATTTCGGCACACTCCTCACATTTCGTGGCCCCATAGGGAGCTCCACCGAAGGCCCCAGTGCCAGCGCCTGCATGCGTCACGCACACGGATTTCGGCACACCCCTCACACGTTTCGTGGCCCATGGAGCTCCACCGTGTTTCTTCGACAATGCCCCGCGTGTGGTATTCGCTTGCTGCACATGTGCCTTGTCTAGCCGCCGAACCCCATCCTGCGTGTTTGGCCATCATTTTGTCCACACCGCTAGCAATCGTATTCACCTCATCTGCATCGGATGCTGCACCTGCAGCAGCAGCGGCCTTGGAGGGATGATGGCAGTTGCGTGCTTGTACGGGATGAAATCGTGATTCACCCAGGAACCGCAGTGCTACATGTGCGACACCTTCTTGCCGACGGACTGCCCGTATCCTAACTCGGATATCGGTACATATTGCTACTCCACCTGCGGCATTGACAACTGCGTGAAGACATCGACGTCGACGAACACCTCGTTGGTGCCCGATATGGGGATGTGCACATGGGAGGAGGGGGAGGAGGAGGAGGAGGAGGAGGAGGAGGAGGAGGAGGAGGAGAAGGAGGAGGAGGAGGAGGAGGAGGAGTAGGATGATGGGCACCATTTGGCTGCGCCTTCGACAGGCTGGTCCAGTGGACCAGAGCGAGTTGATACAGTGCAAAGCCCCCGTAGATAAGTGTAACCTCGATTTCTGGTACCGATGCGCAGCGGCGGGGAAAGCCCCCTCCTTACCTTGCTCCTGATGATGCTCCTGCTCCTCCTTCTTCCTTTCCCCTCCCTCCGTCGTCGTCGTCGTCGTCCTCGTCGTCGTCCTCCCCCTATTCCACCCCCTCCTTCCCCTTTATCCCTTTCTCTTTCCCTCCTCCTCCTCCTCCTTCTCCTTCTCCCTCTCCTCCTCCTTCTCATCCTCCCCTCCTCCTCCACCTCCTCCATTCCTCCTCGTCTTCATCCTCCTGTTCTCCCTCCTACTCCTCGTCCTCCTCCCATTCTTCCGGTTTCTGCTTCGCCCCCCCTCCTGCTCCCAGTCCTCTTCGCCCTCCCATTCCTTATATTCCTTCTCTATCTCATCGTCCTCCCCTTCTCCTCTTTCCCCTCTGCGTCCTCCTGAGGAAACCTCCGCAAGCCTCCAGAAACATCAGGTAACTTCACCCAGAGGTGTCAGATGCTTGGGGGTTTCATTTCCCGAAGACATCCGAACGTCTCTGGATGCCACTGATAACCTATCGGAGGATATCCCAATTCTTTTACAGGCCTCCGAAAACCTGAAGCCAACATGGTGGGGGAGGAGGGCGAAGAGTGGGAGGAGGGAGGGAGGGAGGGAGGGATGGACGGGGAGGAGAAGGTGGACGATGATGATGAGGATGATGACGAGGAGGATGATGATCATGATGATGATGATGTTGATGATGCTGATGATGATGATGCTGTTGCTGCTGCTGCTGATGATGATGCTGACTATGATGATGGTGATGATTATGCTGATGCTGCTGACGATGATGATACTGCTGCTGATGATGATGCTGATGATGCTAAAGAGGCCTATTATGATGATGCTGATGATGATGCTGATGCTGCTGCTGCTGCTGATGATGATGATGATGATGGTGATGTTATTGCTGATGATTGTGATGGTTGTGATGCTGTTGTTGATGATGACGATGACGACGACGATGACGATGACGATGATGCTGCTGATGATGCTGCTGCTAATGATTATGATGATGATGATGTTGTTGTTGTTGATGATGATGATGATGATGATGATGATGATGATGATGGTGGTGGTGGTGGTGGTGGTGATGATGATGATGATGATGATGATGAGGAGGAGGAGGAGGAGGAAGAGGAGGAGGAGGACGAGGAGGAGGAGGAGGAGGAGGAGGAGGAGGAGGAGGAGGAGGAGGAGGAGGAGTGGGGAAGGCGAGGGGGAGGAGCAGGCGGATACTTGCATTCTTTCCCAATGGAAAGCAGGGCCGGGGTGGAGGAGGGGGAGGAGGAGGCGAAGGACAGGAGGAGGAGGAGGAGGAGGAGGAGGAGGAATGAGGGGAGGAGGAGGACAGGAGGAGGAGGAGGAGGAGGGAGGAGGAGGAGGAGGAGGAGGAGGAGGAGGAGCGGGATGCTCCTCCGAGGAGGTGGAGCAGGAGCAGGAGGAATCTTCTCCGTCTACGTGGCCTCGGAAGAGCGGATTTACAGTTTTTTTTTGCCAGGGATCGTGACGTCGATGCACGCAGAAGTCGGCTACGAGAGGCGGGGGACCCTTCAGAAGATCTGAAAGAGCGCGTTCTGTGGACACGGAGGGGGGAGGTTCAGAACCTTCCTCCCCCCCCCTCGGATGCAGGGCCCCCCGCACCCCTCCAATGCTCCCTACTCGCCGCCGGCAAAGGACGCCTACGACGACTACGGCGACGACGTCAGCGGCGGCGGCGGCGGATACGGCCCCGGCGCTGGCGCCAGAGCCAGGGGGGGGGGGATCGCCCCTCCCTCCCCCTACTAGCCGCTGGCAGACCATCAATCGCCATCATCATCGTCGTTGTCGTCATTGGCCTCACGAGAATGGTGATGGTGGTAGTCATGGTGGTCACGGTGACGGTGACGGTGGTGGTGGTGGTGGTGGTGATGGTGGTGATGGTGATGGTGTTGATGATGTTAATGGTGACGGTGATTATGATACTGCTGATGATGATGTCGATGACGGTGATGATGATGTTGATGATGATGGGGATGCTGTTTATAGATACAATCATAACGTTTTTTTTGGATTGTAAATGAGGGTATATAATGATGATGCTGCTGCTGCTGATGATGGTGATGATGATGATAACGACGCGCCGACAATGTCGACGATGGCGACGACGTCGACGATCACGACGACGACGATGATGATGAGGATGATAATGATGATGATGATGCTGATAATGATGCTGATGATGACGATGTTGCTGATGATGATGGTGATGGTGATGATGATGATGATGATGATGATGATGATGGTGACGACGATGATGCTGATGATGATAATGATGATGGTGGTGGTGATTATGATGATGATGATGTTGATGATGCTGCTGATGATGCTGCTGATGCTGACGCTGATTCTGATGGTGACGATGATGACGACGATGACGATGATGCTGATGATGATGATGCTGACAATGATTATGCTGATGATGGTGATGATGAGGATGACGATAAAGAGGACGATGATGACGATGATGTTAATGATAATGATAATGACGCCGATGATGATAATGATGACATGATGACCATGATGATACTGATGCTGATGCTGCTGCGGATTAAAATGCTGATGATGACTTTGATGCTGATGAGGATGCTGCTGCTGATGCTGCTGCTGTTGTTGACGATGATGACGATGATGATACACAGGATGGTGCTGCTGCTGATGATGATGCGGATGATGATGCTGATGCTAATGCTGATGCTGATGCTGATGATGTTGTTGTTGATGATGCTACTGCTGATGATGATGATGATGGTGATGGTGATGGTGATGGTGATGATGCTGCTGATGATGATGACGATAATGATTATGCTGATGATGATGACGATGATGATGATGATGATGATGATGATGATGATGATGATGATGATGATGATGTTGATGATACTGATGATTATGATGATGGTGATGATGCTGATGATGATGTTGATGCTGTTGATGATGATGATGATGATGATGATGATGATGATGATGATGATGATTATTGTGGTGGTGGTGGTGATTAGTGCGAAGGCCTTACGGCCAGTGCCGCCGACCCTGAAGTGGAACGACGACAAGGGCGGCTGTCTCGACGACGACGATGTTGACGTGGGTCAGAGTCCATATGGATGCTTCTTGGGGCTCTTCGCAGCGCTCTTGGGGGCCTCTGGCGGACAGTTGAGGGGCGTTTGTGGAGCCTCTCGGGGGCCTCTTGGGAGCCTCTTGGGCGCCTCTCGGGGCTTCCTGGGGGCCTCATGGGGCCTGTTGGGGGCCTCTTGGTTCCTCCTAGGAGCCTCTCGGGGCCGCGGACTCGAAATGTCCGTTCTCGTCCCTCGTCTGGGCACCCTCTTGGAGCCGTCTTGGGGGCCTCTTGGGCCGTCTTGGAGGCGTTTTGGGCCGTCTTGGGACCTCTTGGGCAGCTCTGGGTCCCTCCTGGAGCGCTCTTGAGCCACCTTCTTGGGGCGATCTGGGGGGCCTCTTGGGCCGTCTTGGAGCGTCGGGAAGCGGAAGAGGCGAGAACGCCGAAATGCTTCAAAGTCCAATGGGAAATCAGCGATTTTTCATCTTGGGGCTCTCTCTTGGGAGTGCTCCTCCATATCTCTTGGGGCGTATTGCAGGCTTCTAGGGCCGTCTGGAGGCTGTCAAAACTTCTTGGACCGATCGTTCGGTGATTCGGGGTCCTCTTGGAAGGTGTTGGGCGTCTCTGGGGGCACTCCTGGCTCGTCTGCGGACCCTGGCCCCCGCCGACGGAGGATGGTATTCTGACCCGGGACCCCCTGCCACCCCCCAGGATCCCTCCGGGACGCCCCCCCCCGGGACCACTCCCTGGGACCCCCACCCTGGCGGGGAAGGGATGAAAGGGGAGGGGCTTCCCTTCGAATCAATGACGACGTTGTTCAATTTCGCTTTGGCTTTGGCGTTTCGCTTTCGCTTTGGCTGGCGCTCTTGAGGAGGAGGACCGAGGACAAGGGGGTGAGGGAGCGGCGACGACGACGGCGACGGCGACGGCGACGACGATGACGACGAATCAAACGGAACAGCGTCAACAGCCTCTTCGGGAAAGGAGGGGAAGCGACGACGACGACGGGGACAGCTTCTTCCACACGCCGACAGGGTCTGCGGATCATGAGTATGATGATGTTGACGACGACGTTTATGATGATGTTAACGGTGATAATATGAATGATGATAGTACTGACGATGACCATGACGACGATGATAAGTATGATGCTGCTGCTGATCATGATTATGATGAAGTTGCCGACGACTGTGATGATGATGGCTTCTCGTATAATGTCCCGCCCGCCCGACGATGGACATGGTGATGGTGACGGCCGTGGTGGTGGTGGTGGTGATGGTGGTGATGGTGGTGGCGTTGATAATGATCTTGATGATGACGGGGGGACTCATGATGATGACGACCATGCCGATTACGACGATGACGATCACGATGGCGATGTTGCTGCTAATGATGAGGATGACGACGACGATGATTTTGAAGATGATCATGGTAACGATGCTGATGATGATAATGATGATGAGGATGATGACTATGCGGTCGACGACAACACCGATGATGGTGACGATGAGGACACTGACCCATTTCATGTCCCACCCGCCCGATCCGACGCACCCGTGAGGGCTTTTGCTTGCCAACTCATTCTGCACCATTCTTCAATAATGTCCCACCCGCCTGACCCGATGATTGCGAAGGTGATGGCGATGACTGACGACGAGGGTAGGGATGATGAAGGTGATGGTGATAGTTACTGGTGGTGATGATGATGACGCTGCTGCCGATGATGATGATGATGATGATGATGATGATGATGGTGATGCTGATGATGATGATGCTGATGATGATGATGAGGATGCTGACGATGCTGATGCTGATTATGATGATGATGGTGATAATGCTGATGGTGATGCTGATTCTGAGGATGATGATGATGATGATCATGATGATGATGATGCTGAAGATGAGGATGACGATCGTGAGAATGGGGATGAGGATGATGTCGATGGTGATGGTGGCGCTTCAACTGCTGCGGAGGATTATCAGGATGACGAGAATGGCGATGAAGATGATGATGATGATGCTGATGATGATGATGTTGATGATGTGGATGATGATCATCATCATCATCATCATCCAGAATGGCCCAGCTGATCAGGATTATGATGATGGTGATGGTGAGGATGGCAAGGATTGTGTTTTTGATGATGTCCTGGATGCTGATGGTGATGGTGATGATGATGATAATCAGGAGGATGATAAATGATGACGACGACGATGATGATGATGATGTTGATGATGTTGATGATGAAGAGGATGATGATAATGACGACGGCAATGCTGATGACCATGATGATGATAATGATGACCCTGGTGATGTTTTTCATGATGATGAAGACGATGTTGATGATGATGATGATGATGACGATGATGATGATGCTGATGATGATGATGAGTAGGACGTTATTGATGATGATGGTGCTGCTGATGGTGATACTGTTGGTGATGATGGTGCTGATGATGATGATGACGATGAGGATGATGATAATGATTACTGATGATGATGATGATGCTGATGATGCTGATGGTAATGGTAATGGTAATGATAATGATAAGGATCTTGTTGTTGACGATGAGGATGGTGATGATGATGATGATGATGATGACGAAGATGGTGATGATGATGATGATAATGATGATGTTGATGATGATGCTGATGTTGATGTTGATGATGATGATGATGATGATGATGATGATGATGATGATGATGATGATGAGGATGATGATGATGATGATGATGATGATGATGATGATGATGATGATACTGCTGCTGCTGCTGCTGCTGATGATGATGATGGTGGTGGTGGTGGTGGTGGTGGTGATAATGATGATGATGATGATGGTGGTGGTGATGATGATGATGGTGATGATGATGATGATGATGATGATGATGATGATGATGATGATGATGGTGATGATGGTTTGCTTGCGGCGAGTGGGAAGGTGGGGTGAAGGTCGATCCCCTTCCTTGTGTGCCGGCGCGTGCGTCGGCGCCGGCGCCGGATGCGCCGCCGCCGCCGCCGCACCTGACGTCGTTGTCGTCGTCGGCGTCGTCGTCGTCACGTCGTCGTCGTCGTCGTCGTCGTCGTCCTAGGCGTCTTGTGCCGGCGGCGAATACGGGGGGGAGGTTTTGGGGGGTTCTGGGGGGGTCTGTTGGGGGGGAGGGGTGCCTCGCCTGTTATTCCGAGCCCGCGCCGCTCGATTACGACGCGTTGCTGAATGTTTCCCACGCAAGCGTCCGCGAAGCGCGTTTTCTCGAAGACTGCAGAAGCCCTGCCAGACAGCAGTTTGCATTCCCACACGCTTCAACGTGCCAGGGGGCACGGTGGCGGATTTAGTGTTCCTAATGGTAGACGCTTCACTGTATTGGGTGACTGCCTCGGCGATCGACGCTCTATCCGCGCTCCTGCGGCTGCCTCCAACCCTGGACGCAAGCTTGGTCTCCCGAGGCCAGATTTTTGTCCATGCCCCGCGCCGATCGCTCGGGTCAGATTACCGAGTGCGCGCGCACGCTGGCACCTGCTCGGTTGCAACTCCTGGGAGGTTTAAACCGGCCTAATCTGGTATAGTCCGGCTTGATCTGGCTTGAGCCCGCCTAGGCTGGCGCAATCGTGATTAATCCTGGGACTAATCCCGCTTAGTCCAGCTTAATGGCCTTTAATTTGGCTCCACATCCTTCAATTTTTCTTGCGAGGAGCAAGATCTGACTCCTGAGGTGTGAACTGCCCAGCAGTTGCCTCCTCAGGCATCCTGTCTGTGCGGTCGAAGCTCGGGCTGAGCGCGGGAGCGCCCAGCGGAGGCACTGGATGCTTTGGGGGGCATTGCAGAGCCCCGCCCTGCGGGCCACCGCCCGACGCGCGCGCCGCGGCAGACGCTGTCCTCGACGTCCACGGCGTCCACGACAACGTCCGTCTCGACGACGTCCGCAACGACGAGGTCCGAGACGAGCTGGACGCCCTCGACGACCGCGACGCCCTGCGTGGCCGGCCGAGGCCGCGGGGCGCCGAGGCGCGGGAGGGGGCAGAGGCCCAGATCCAACCAGCATCTTGCTGCCCTCTCTCCTCATTCCTCCTCCCTCCTCCTTCTCCCTTTCCCTCACTCCTCCTCCCTCACTCCTCCTCCTCCCTCACTCCTCCTTCTCCTCCTCCTCCTCCTCCTCCTCCTCCCTCACTCCTCCTCCTCCTCCTCCTCCTACCTCCTACTACTACTACTACTATACTACTACTACTACTACTACTACTACTACTACTACTACTACTACTACTACTACTACTACTACTACTATACTACTACTACTACTACTACTAGTAGTACTGACTAGACTACTACTACTACTACTACTATACTACTACTACTACTATACTACTACTACTACACTACTACTACTACTACTACTACTACTACTACTACTACTACTACTACTACTACTACTACTACTACTACTCTACTACTACTACTACTACTACTACTACTACTACTACTACTACTACTACTACTACTACTACTACTACTACTACTACTACTACTACTACTACTACTACTACTACTACTACTACTACTACTACTACTACTACTACTACTACTACTACTACTACTACTACTACTACTACTACTACTACTACTACTACTACTACTACTACTACTACTACTACTACTACTACTACTACTACTACTACTACTACTACTACTACTACTACTACTACTACTACTACTACTACTACTACTACTACTACTACCTACTACTACGCCGACTCTCTCTTCCTCTCCTCCTTTCTCCTCCTCCTCCCCCCCTCCCCCTCCTCCTCTCCTCTCCTCTCCTCCTCCTCCTCCTACTCCTCCTCCTACTCCTACTCCTCCTCCCTCACTCCTCCTCCTCCTCCTCCTCCTCCTGCGCTCTTCCCCCGCTCCTCAGAGCTGGCCGCGCCGCAGGCTCAGTGGGATGAAAAACCAAAGTGTTGCAGACAACATCTGTCAGTGGACTGGGCTGCGGGGGGACCACACGGCCTCGTCCCCAGGCCAAACATGTGGGGGGCCGAGGTCGGTCTTATCCCACCAGTTCGTTGCAATAGGGGGGACATTCCGTCCTCGTCCCGCGCCATGGATTCTCCCAGATGTTCCTGACCAGAGGCGCCCCTGCAGCTCCCTAAGTTTCCTCCCATCCTGCACTATCCTATCTCACTTTGCTTCTCATCGTTTCCCCAATTCGGCTTGCCTGGTCGTTCATAGTTGGATTCTTCTTGGCCTCCCGTCTCTTCCGATATTTTGCATGACTATTGCTCTTTTAAGTTCAAGCGAAGTTGCGAACTTGACTTCCCCACCGCATCCATCCATGTGAAGGGGGTCCAGCAGTCGTCACAGGCGTGACCAGACCAATCCTGGAGCAGGGCCGCACCGCAATGGAATAATGAGGCTGGAGTAGTACAAGGGCGGTTGGGCGGGACAGCACGCGAACAATTGTTCGTGGCCGCGCGCGGCGGGGAGGCTTCTCCTGGTGTTCCCACTGGTCCGATCATCCCACGCATTTGTGGCGCCGATGCATTTCCAGGGCGAATCCGTACCAGTTAGCTAGACACGTTCATGGCTCGCTTCGCGTGGGAAACATGTGGATGGCTGGCGTGAGGGGAGGGGGATGAGGTAACCCGTGCATGTTGAGGTGTGACAGAGCTGAAGGAGGAGGATAGCCTTGGGAGAGGAAGCTGGGGCCTGCAGCACCGGAATGTTTTTTTGGATCCCCAGGTCATTTTGCTTGGGAAGACGTCAGTATTGACCAAATCGACATGGGAGGTGTAGAACTCTTTCCGCTGGCGCGCCCTTCCCCATCGCCAGAATGTATCGACATCCGCCCTGTAATCGTGCTCCAGGATCTCGAACGCCTCTCGAGAAGTGGTGGATGTGAAGCATCCATAGCCACCGTCCCCCAGGGGTCTGTGGTAGGATTGGGCAGCTGTGGATGTGGATATCCTATCCAATGCCGGTCATCCTTCCTCGAACTCATGTGCCGACCCAGACAATGCTTTCCTACGCTTCAACATTGTCGGGGGCGACATTGGAGGGGCAAACGGGGGCGACATTGCAGGGGACGCGTCAACAACTTCTGAGGGTTATTATCGACGGTTGTACAGTCGAGCATATGATTGAGAAACCTCCTCCGAAAAGCTGGGTCCACCGTTTCTTGACCAGCCTGCTGGAAAGCTGGCCAAGTTTCTGAAGTACGTTCGTCCTTCCAGCGCCTCAGCCTCAACCCTCCCCATCTTTAATTCTCTATCGTAAGGGGGGGGTGGCCTAACCGACCCCTAGCAAACCATCCCCTTCGGTGATGTCCCCCTCGCTTCGCCCCAAGACGTACGTATGCGGCCGGAGGGAAGCCTGAAAGGCGAGGATGACGTCACGGAAGGGGATGGTTTGCTGGGGGTCGGTTGGGCCGCGCCCGATATCGGAATGCATCCCGGAATAGCTCCTTCCCTCTTTGCTGCAGGTTGCCCACAGGGGCGCGGATGCAGCCCCGAGTCGCGTGGCGCGGCGTGCGGCGCGCGGGGTCAGGCGGCCTCGACCTTCTTGTGGCAGCCATGCCAGGTGGAGGATGAGGAGGGGGAACGGGGAGGGTGGGCGGGGAAGGAGGAGGAGGAGGAGGAGGAGGAGGAGGAGGAGGAGGAGGAGGAGGAGGAGGAGCAGGAGGGAGGAGGAGGAGGAGGAGGAGGAGGAGGAGGAGGAGGGGGGGAGGAGGAGGAGGAGGAGGAGGAGGAGGAGGAGGAGGAGCAGGAGGAGGAGGAGGAGGAGGAGGAGGAGGAGGAGGAGGAGGAGGAGGAGGAGGAGGAGGAGGAGGAGTGGAGGAGAGGGGGGGCGGAGGACCGGGAGCTGGAAAGGGAAGCCTAGGCCCGCGACAGCGGGGATGGTGTGCGGCGCCCTCTCGGTCGGCACCCTCCCCTGAGATCCGACGTCGCGAAACAGTCTGCAGGATCGAGGGAGATCGCGACCAGGCTCTTGGCCAGGACGCGAGTTCGGTCGGCCGCACCGCCGTCGGCCGCGCTCGACCTCGGGCAGGCTCTGCCGCGGCGCCGCCGCCGCGCCCTTCTCCAGCCGCTCTCGGCCTTCGAGTAACGAAAAGCGGCATGACCATAGTCCCTCGGAGGTCCGCGCAGACTTCTTGGATCGGCGCTGGTCCCCCCTCGCGGCGCCTCTGGCGCCGCCCCTGGCGCACTCCGCGCGCTAGGGAGGCGGGTCCAGGACATCCGTCCGGACATAAGATGAATCATGATCATGCCGCTTTGTGTTCCTGTACCCACCTCTCTGCGGCACCTCTCCAGCCAGATCGATCCCGCTGCCGGGCCCAGGGCACTCAAAGCAGGGCGACAGCGCACGTTATATATATATATATATATATATATATAGAGAGAGAGAGAGAGAGAGAGAGAGAGAGAGAGAGAGAGCCGGCCCTCGCAGCAGCGGCGGGCGTCTCGGAAGCCCTCCTGCCTTCCGAGGAGCCCTCGGGTGGCTCCGGAGAAGGCTCAGGAAGATTCTCGGAAGGCCAGGGGCCTTCCGAGCCTTCTGCGACCGCCTTCCCCGCCGGGCGGCCAAATCTCGGTGGAGGGATCCGCTGGGCGCGCCGTTTCGTGCTCGCGCGGCTGCGCGCGGGGCACGGCGGGAGGCCCCTCGCCGAGGAAGGGCAGCGAATGGCAGGGAGGAGGAGGCAGCGAAGGGGAGGGGGAGGGGGAGCGGAGGGGGCGCGGAGGGGTCGACGCCGATCTTCGTCACGGTCCGTGCCAGCCGTTGCCGATTCGCGAGGGTGATCCACGAGCTGGCCATGTCCAAGAGGGACGATGGCCAGACCAAGGTCGACACCCGCGTCTCCTCGTTCAGCCTTGGTCATGGCCATCGTTCTGTTCCCCTCCAGGTCTGTCGGCCCGGATCAGGCTCGGCCGGCTTCGGTCTCGCTGTCGGCCCGATCGATCCTCGGCTCTGCCCTTGCCGTGGACGCCTGTGGCTTGCCGGGGCCGCCGACGATCCGATTCGATGCGATCCGGTTCGCCGGCTGGGCCCGTGATTCCGATTCGATTCGGCTCCGTTCGGTTCACCGGCGTCGGCCAGGGCCGGCCGAGGCCGGGCGCGGCGATCCGATTGCGGCTCGTTTCGGGACGACTCGCTGGCGATCCGATCTGTTTCCGATCCGAGCCGATGCGCTCCGGCTCGCCGGCTGGGCCCTGCGGCTCCGACCCGACGCGATGCCACCAGCCTTGGCCCTGGCCCTCTCGCCCTCGGTCCCTCCAGTCGGGCCAGGCGGCCCGGCGCCCGCACCTCCAGGGGTCGTGGCGCGCGGAGCCGAGCGAGCCAGGTGGACTGGGTGCCCGAGGCCTTCGGCTACGCGGGCGTGAGCCAGTGGACCGACGCGGTCGGGCAGCCCTGCGACTTCTACGCCCCCGGCCTCGGCGGCGCGGCCCGGCTCCGCGGCCGGGGGCCGCGGGTGGAGGGTGTCGAGCTCGAGGGTCGAGCTGGAGGGTCGAGCTCGAGGGTCGAGGTCGAGGAGCAGGTCGAGGAGGATCGAGGCTGAGGATCGAGGCTGAGGATCGAGGCTGAGGATCGAGGGTGAGGATCCAGGATGAGGATAGAGGATGGCCGAGGAGGACTGGGGAAGGGTCGGAGGGCATCGAGGAGAAGCTGCTGAAGGAGGACGAAGATCGGGGATCGAGGAGGAAGACAGGGACAGAGGACCTCCGTGCGCACCCCCTCCTCCTGTCTCTCCACCTCGGCGCGCCCGGTCCTGCTGCCCTCTCTTCAACACGACAGGCTTCTCGCGCCGCGCCGACGCACCGCGGCGGCCCCCCCGCGCGGGCGTTCCAGGTGGATCGCCGCGGGTGGGCCAGAGTCCGCCGATGTATCGAGCGGTCTGTGCCATCGGAAAGGCACCGCCTTTCATTGTGGAGCGCTCGGCGCGGTGTCAGAGGCTCGAGTAGGCGATCGGCTAAAGAATTGAGTTACCCCAAATTGATTTCTCGTCGAATCTACGAAAAATGCGTAGAATGCTCGAAGATCCAGGGAGCAATCTTCGCATTTTTTTGCAGATTCGTCTGAAATTAATTTGGGAGTGCATCAATTTTGTAGTCGATCCCCTACTCGAGAGACCAGCGCCGCTGTCATTGTGACGTGAACACGATAAGAAGCTGGTCTGACCACAGGTGCCCCATGGGCGTTCTCCTTCTTTCCCGATGGCTCTGGGCCCCGAGATTTCTCTTGTAGCACGGCTTCTTAGTGTGTATGTGCTATTCGGTCGAAGGCCAGACGACGTCATGCAGAGAGACTTTCTCGGAGGTTCTCGCGGGTCTCTTGGGTCGTAGCTGGGCCCCCCTCTCCCCCCCCTTTCCAGGCGAGCGGAGCGCGTCGGAGGCGGCGCGAATGGCGCCGCCAGGGGGCGTGGGGAAGAGGTGCAGCGCCGACCAAAGAAATCCGAGCGGAACGTGTGTGTGTGTGTGTGTGTGTATATATGATGGTTTTGGTCTGCTGCATCGGAGGATCGCCACGACCGCCCGCCCATACAGGGGGGCAGATCAGGGGGCGCCGCAATGGGTGGCCGAGTCCCAGGGGAGAACACATCGACCCGGGTGCACGACGGGAGGTGTGGTTTCGCCATCGGGGGGCTACCGTCGATGCATCGGCGATGCATCGCGGATGCCGGGTCGAGGTTCCCCCCCCCCGAGTCGGCCCAAGACGCAGATAAAGTGATGTCTTGCTTTTTCAATGCGGGGTTCCTGGAAGTCCCGACCCTTTCCCCGGGCGGTTTTCCATCCCGAGTTGCTTTTTAGCGGTCCCAGGGCCCTGCGAGGGCCCCAGCGGCTGAAAACGACCACCTCCCCCCCGTCGGTTTTTACCTAACAGCGTTTGCTGATAGGTTTCTAGTGGACTCAAAAGAGAGCATCTGATGGCTCCACAGGGGGGTCTGGGCGGGTGCCGGGGAAAATAACCGGGAACAGAGCCGGGCTCGTTTTAAGCCAACAGTCACACACTTCGTGCTCTTCGACCTCCCAGAACTCCATTCCCGGGCCACATTTTGAATAACCGGAGCCAACTGTAGGCCACTTCGTGCTCTTCGACTTCCCAGAACTCCATTCCCGGGCCACATTTTGGATGCCCGGAGCCAACTGTAGGCCACTTCGTGCTCTTCGACTTCCCAGAACTCCATTCCCGGGCCACATTTTGGATGCCCGGAGCCAACTGTAGGCCACTTCGTGCTCTTCGAGTTCCCAGAACTCCATTCCCGGGCCACATTTTGAATGCCCGGAGCCAACTGTAGGCCACTTCGTGGTCTTCGAGTTCCCAGAACTCCATTCCTGGGCATGATTTTGAATGCCCGGAGCCAACTGTAGGCCACTTCGTGTTCTTCGAGTTCCCAGAATTCTATTCCCGGGCCACATTTTGAATGCTGAGACAGGCTGAGGCTGAGGCTGAAGCAGGCTGAGGCTGAGGCAGGCTGAGGCTGAGGCCGAGGCTGAAGGCAGACTGAGGCTGAGGCTGAAGCAGGCTGAGGCTGAGGCTGAGGCAGGCTGAGGCTGAGGCTGAGGCAGGCTGATGCTGAGGCAGGCTGAGGCTGAGGCTGAGGCTGATGCAGGCTGAGGCTGAGGCAGGCTGAGGCTGAGGCCAAGGCTGAAGGCAGACTGAGGCTTTGGCTGAAGCAGGCTGAGGCTGAGGCTGAGGCTGAGGCTGAGGCTGAGGCTGAGGCTGAGGCAGGCTGATGCTGAGGCAGGCTGAGGCTGAGGCTGAGGCTGAGGCTGAGGCTGATGCAGGCTGAGGCTGAGGCAGGCTGAGGCGGAGGCCGAGGCTGAAGGCAGACTGAGGCTGAGGCTGAAGCAGGCTGAGGCTGAGGCTGAGGCAGGCTGAGGCTGAGGCTGAGGCTGAGGCTGAGGCTGAGGCAGGCTGAGGCTGAGGCTGAGGCTGAGGCTGAGGCTGAGGCAGGCTGAGGCTGAGGCCGAGGCTGAGGCTGAGACTGAGGCAGACTGAGGCTGAGGCTGAAGCAGGCTGAGGCTGAGGCTGAGGCAGGCTGAGGCTGAGGCTGAGGCTGAGGCTGAGGCTGAGGCTGAGGCTGCAGGCTGAGGCTGAGGCAGGCTGAGGCTGAGGCCGAGGCTGAAGGCAGACTGAGGCTGAGGCTGAAGCAGGCTGAGGCTGAGGCTGAGGCAGGCTGAGGCTGAGGCAGGCTGAGGCTGAGGCTGAGGCAGGCTGAGGCTGAGGCTGTGACTGCGACTGCCGTTGCCACTGCGACTGTCATCGCGAATGCGACTACGACTGCGAGAACAGCAGAATTCTACAACTGGATTCTCATCCGAATCTTAAGGGGAATGCTTCCAGATATGCTCCTACACATCGCTGTTAGGTTGCTTTGCCGGGATAATTGTTGTGCTTTCTTTTGTTTTATTTCGCTTTGTTACCTAACAGCTTTTGCTGATAGGTTTCTAGTGGTGTCAAAAGAATGCATCATGACTCCTCAGGGGGGTCTGGGCGGGTGCCGGGGAGGAGAACTGGGAATCGTTTTTCGCCAACAGTCACGCACTTCGTGCTCTTCGACCTCCCAGAACTCCATTCCCAGGACATTCTGGAGAACCGGGAACAGAGCCGGGCTCGCTTTTCGCCAACAGTCACACACTTCGTGCTCTTCGACCTTCCAGAACTCCATTCCCGGGCCACTTTCTGGAGAACCGGGAACAGAGTGGCGCGTTTTTTGTCAACCGTCACACACTTCGTGGTCTTCGACCTCCCAGAACTCCATTCCCGGGCCACATTTTGAGTGCCCGGAGCCAACTGTAGGCCACTTCGTGCTCTTCGAGTTCCCAGAACTCCATTCCCGGGCCACATTTTGGATGCCCGGAGCCAACTGTAGGCCACTTCGTGCTCTTCGATTTCCCAGAACTCCATTCCCGGGCCACATTTTGGATGCCCGGAGCCAACTGTAGGCCACTTCGTGCTCTTCAGTTCCCAGAACTCCATTCCTGGGCATGATTTTGAATGCCCGGAGCCAACTGTAGGCCACTTCGTGTTCTTCTAGTTCCCAGAACTCCATTCCTGGGCCACATTTTGAATGCTGAGGCAGGCTGATGCTGCGGCCGAGGCAGGCTGAGGCTGAGGCAGGCTGAGGCTGAGGCCGAGGCTGAAGGCAGACTGAGGCTGAGGCTGAAGCAGACTGAGGCTGAGGCTGAGGCAGGCTGAGGCTGAGGCTGAAGCAGGCTGATGCTGAGGCAGGCTGAGGCTGAGGCTGAGGCTGATGCAGGCTGAGGCTGAGGCAGGCTGAGGCTGAGGCCGAGGCTGAAGGCAGACTGAGGCTGAGGCTGAAGCAGGCTGAGGCTGAGGCTGAGGCAGGCTGAGGCTGAGGCAGGCTGAGGCTGAGGCTGAGGCAGGCTGAGGCTGAGGCTGTGACTGCGACTGCCGTTGCCGCTGCGACTGTCATCGCGAATGCGACTACGACTGCGAGAACAGCAGAATTCTACAACTGGATTTTCATCTGAATCTTAAGGGGAATGCTTTCAGATATGCTTCTACATATCGCTGTTAGGTTGCTTTGCCGGGATAATCTTTTTTGTTTAAATAAAGTGAGAACAAACCAACGCAAGCATTGGGGACAGCCGAAAGAGCGTTTTCTGCCGCTGCTGGCATGGGGGGGGTCTGGACCCCTCCCGGTAAAATTATCGGGGGTGTCCAGAACCCCCCTCCGGAAAAATGTGTGGGGGGTCCAGAGCCCCCCCCTCCCCACTCGAAACAAGATATTGGGGGAGTCCAGAACACTTCCCTCACGACGACGACGACGATGATCGACGACGACGATCGACTCACGACGCACGACGCACGACGCACGACGACGACCATCGACGACGACGCACGACGCACGACGCACGACGCACGACGCACGACGCCGATCCTGACGCCGACGCCGACGCACGACGCCGACGACGCCGACGACGACGCCGCCGACGACGACGACGACCATGAGCAGAGTAGAGTAGGCGTAAGGTCGAGTGTAGTAAGATTCGAGAAGAGGTTCGAGTAGTAGAGTAGACTGGGATACGGTATTGTAGAGAAGAGTAGGGCAGAGTAGAGTAGAGTCGTGGTGTATATCAGAAATAGAGTCGAGCAGAGCAGAGCTGAGTCGAGTTGATCAGAGTAGGAGTAGAGTACAGTAGAGTAGAGTAGGAGCAAGGTAGAGTACTGTAGGGAATGTAAGGGTACAGTAGGGTCGAGTAGAGTAGAACAGGGCGGGGCAGAGTAGAGTAGAGTAGAGTAGAGTAGAGTAGAACATACTATAGTAGAGTATCGTACGAATCCAGTGGAGTAGAGTATACTATGTTAGGATAAGGTAGGGTAGAGTAGAGCAGGGTCGAGTAGAGTAGGGCAAACATCGTGGTGTAGAGAAATAGTGTAGTAGGAGTAGAGTAGAATAGAGTAGAACCGGAACAACATAGAGTAGAGTAGATAACGTTAGGGTACGGTCGGATATAGTAGGGTAGAGTAGAGAAGGACCGAGTCGAGTAGAGTAGAGGTGAGTCGAGTACTTACGGTGCAAAGTAGAGTAGAATAAGAGCAACGTGGAGTAGAGCAGGGTGTGTCAGGATGGAGTTAGGTCTGGCACCGCAGCGTGGCTGTGTGCCGCCGCTGCCTGGGGGGGCGGCGCGGCGGACGAGGACGCCGCTTGGGAGCCGGTCCTCGCGGGCGGGCGCCGCATGAGGCGCCTCGGCTGGAGGTGGTCGCTGGGCTGCCGTCTGTTGTTGTGGAAACATGGTGTTAGGATACTGTAGAGTAGAGTTGGGTAGAGTGGAGGCAGGGTAGGATAGAGTTGAGTAGAGTACAAGAACCTGGAGTCGAGCAGAGCAGGGTAGGGTACGGTACGGCCATAGTAGGATACTGAGAGG